>CM042192.1:19416731-19437257 GCA_023539305.1 Ilex asprella | reverse complement strand
AAACTAGGTTTTTGATCCAATCCAAGGTGTAAATCTCCTTAAATCTTGGATTTTTCTCTCTATATTCCTCTCTAAGCCTCTCTAGGGTTATAAGTGCTGAAATGAGGCTAAATGAGGCATCCTAATGTATTTATAGGGCGAGCATGGACCACAAATCGCGACTTTAAACTGTCAGATTTCTTTCAGCAGTACTGGTACGACAAACTCTCTAGACCTCGGGGTACCGATACAGTTTGTCCAATTTTGCCTATTTCCGTTGTTTTTCATTTCCAATCCTTTCCATACCCTGCCAAAATTAACCTAAACTTATACAACATACATTTGTACATCAAACATAATGGGCACGAGTTCTATGGCCAACGTTTTCATATGTTTACATGCTACAACTAATATTTACTATGTTAGCCGTTACTACAATTATAACCTATATGGTTCATTCCTGCACCATTACATATATTAATTTTTTTAATATTTTTTTATCATTCTATTAGTAGTAACATGTGAGGTTTACAAAGTCCAACCCAAGTTGTACCCAAGAAGTCCAGGGTCACTGTGGTAAAAAATGATTCCAATGAACTAGTGCCAACTCGAGTCATCACAGGATGATGAATGTATATTGACTGCAGAAAACTCAATTTGGTGACTAGGAAGACCTTTTTCCTCTTCCCTTTCTTGACCAGGTTCTTGAAGTAATTATAGGCCATGAATTTTACTATTTCGTGAATGGGTATTTCGGGTACAATCAAATTGAGATGACATTAAATGATCAGGAGAAAACCACATTTACATGGCCCTTTGGCACCTTTTCATTCAAAAGGATGCCTTTTAGACTTTGTAACACTCCCGCAACATTCCAAAGATGCGTGCTAAGCTTGTTCAATGACATAGTTGAGAAATTTTTTGAAGTGTTCATGGATGACTTCTCTGCCTATGGTTACTCATTTGATTTGTGTCTAGCCAACCTAAAAAAGGTGTTGATAAGGTGTAAAGAAGCCAATCTGGTGCTCAATTGGAAAAAAATTCATTTCATGGTAACACAAGGCATTGTCTTAGGACACATTGTGTTGTCTGAAGGCATGGAAGTTGACAAGGCAAAAATAAATTTAATTAAAAATTTGTCCGCTCCCAAGACTGTAAAGGATGTCCAATCATTCCTAGGACATGCAGGTTTTTATAGGAGATTCAATAAATATTTCAGTATCGTAGTGAAACCCATGTGTCATCTTCTGAGTCAGATCGTAAATTTTGATTAAATGAAGTATGCCAGAAAAATTTTGACAAGCTTAAAGGCATGTTAATTTCTACTCCAATAATGTAACCCCCTGACTGGACTCTACCCTTTGAACTAATGTGTGATGCAAGTGATTATGTTGTAGGTGCTGTGTTGGGATAAAAAAAGAATAAGAAACCACATGTGATTTACTATGCAAGTAAAACTTTGAATGATGCTCAAATAAATTATTCAACAACTGAAAAAGAATTACTTGTTGTAGTTTTTGCTTTGAAAATATTTCGTTTCTATCTTGTTGGTTCTCCTATTACTGTATTCACTGACCATGCAGCCCTAAATTTTTTGATCACAAAGAAAGATGTCAAGCCAAGGATTTTAAGATGGATACTCTTATTCCAAGAGTTTGATTTGATCATTAATGAAAAAAAAGGTGTTGAGAATATGGTGGCAGGTCATCTTTCTAGACTAACTTATGAATTTCATGAGGATGGACTGCCAATCAATGAGAAATTCCCCGATGAACAACTGTTCATGATTAATGAGTCCCTATGGTACGCTGATACTGCTAATTTCTTAGCTACTAGAACACTCCCTCCATCTTTCACTCCCATGGACAAAAATAAATTTCTGAGGGAGGTTCGTAACTTCTTTTGGAAAGTTCTATACGTATTTAAGCACTATAAGGATCAGATCATAAGGCGTTGCATCCCCGCTCATTTTGAAAGATGTGGTGGCCATTTTTTATCAAGAAAAACTGAAAATCTTGTAGTGTGGATTTTACTGTCCCACACTTTTCAAAGATGTCCATGCCTTTTGTTTAACTTGTGATAAATGCCAAAGGTTGGGAAACATTTCGAAAAGAAACATGATGCCATTAAACCTCTTTTCGGTGATTGAAATTTTTGACTATTGAGACATTGATTTTATGGGACCATTTCTCCCTTCCTTTGGCTATTTATACATTTTAGTGGTAGTAGACTATGTGCCCAAATAGGTTGAGGCAATTCTATGTCGAAATATTGTTCATCAAACGGTGATCAAATTTTTAAAAGAAAATATTTTATCCCGATATGGAATTCTGAAATCAGTCATAAGTGATGGGGGTACTCATTTTTGCAATCGTCCTTTCTAAAATTTAATGAAAAAATATTTTATTTTTTACAAAATTGTAACCCCTTATCATCCACAAATTAGTGAACAGGCTGAATAAGTTAATCGGGATATCAAATTAATTTTAAAAAAATGGTAAATCCAGACCGCAAGGATTGATCATCAAGACTAATTGATGCACTCTGGGCATATCATACTACTTTTAAAACAATTTTGGGCATGTCTCCTGATTGATTAGTCTATGACAAGCCTTGTCACCTGCATTTGGAATTGGAACATAGGGCATACTGGGCCATTAAAGCAATGGACTTTGACTAGGACAAGACTAGGCTCTCAAGAAAACTTCAGATAAATGAATTGGAGGAATTGAGAAATGAAGCATATGAGAATGTTAAAATTGCTAAAATCAGGATGAAAAATTTTCATGACAAGAACATTGTGCGGAAGTCTTTTGAACCTTCTCAAAAAGTCCTGTTGTTCAATTCAAGACTCCGCCTCTTCCCTGGTAAGTTGAAGTCGACATAGACTGGGCCTTACATTGTTAAAAAGGTGTTTGAACATGGAGCAATAGAAGTAGAAAACCCATCGAACGATAATATTTTTACTGTTAATGGTCAACAGTTGAAACCATTTTTGGAGAGCTTTGTGAAAAATGTGGAGACCATTTTTTCCGAGATTTGCGCCTATCGACACTCAAATGGATTAGGTTAAGAAAAATCCGAGCCTACCATACCCGAGGGGACGCCTTTATAAGGCCCCATGCTTTTTTCCTCTTTCCCACGTTCACCATTATTAGCCTCCTCTTCTTTTTCTTTCTTTTCCTTTTCTGTTCTTTTCTTCTTCTTCCTTTTCTGTTTTCTGTAAACACGACCAAATCCTAGCAATCCCAAGTCCATATTACCCGAAGACCCAGTCTTTTGCCTCATGATTACCATTAGCTTACACTATTTGTACATGACTGTTCTTCTTCTGTATGCACTCACGATCAAGGGTCCTACCCGAAACCTAGATCTGCGCAAATATGATTAATCCATGTATTTTTCTTGTAGGTTTTGGAAGATGAATATATCTCTCCCTTTCAACTTCATTTCCAAGCTCTATACACTTGTAAATTCAAAATATTGGCGACAATGTTTAGTTTAGGTTGGGGAGTGTGAGAACTATAGTTCATATTTTGTGCCACCATGTGACGATAATTTTTTTTAACTTTTTTTGTTGTTTTTGTTGTTGTTGTTTTTGTTCTGATCATATTGTGTACCTTATCTTGTATTTTGTATAAATTGATGATCATGCATGTGGGTCAGTTTAAATTGTCTTTGTGATTGACAGACGTTAAAGAACTAGAGAGTGAGTCTTAAAGCATGGATGTTAACATTTTTTGGTTTAGATTGGGAGTTCTACGAGCTTTTCCATTTGATGTGCATAATGTGATCATAAGAAAAGCAAGATTGGTAAGTAAGGTCAAGATCCGACAAGAACAAGTCAAACCCCTCTGTGGCAGAAGCACTTTTGTCAAACTTGGTCATGACAAAAAGACTTGGTACCTATAAACATTGTGGAAGAGTCTTTCACAAGAAAAGATATAATCAGTGTTCTGAATCAATTTTCTATCGCGCACTTTATTAATTAGATTGGATAGTGAATGAGTTGTGTAAGGATTACCCTGAGACGCCATACTATTCTGGTACCTGATGAGCACAAAATATTGCATCTTTGAAGGCCTCATTACATGCATTTTAACTCAACTTTTGCATCTAAGTACTTAAATTTTGCCGATTTTATGAATAATGTTGAATTTTTGATGTTGCAGGTATTTATAGCTTAAATGATAGATTTTAGGACCTTGAAACTATGTTGGATGTGTGGTGAAGGAATGAACACATTACATTAAGATTTGGAGGCTTAAAAGTGAAGAAATCAAGGAGGTATTGGTGCTTGGGTAACAAAGGCACCATTGCCCACACCATCTGATAGAAGAGCCTCGATTTTCCTCTATTTTGACTATGATCCACTTTGAATCTGAAAAAAGTTCAAAGCATGAAAGTTGTAGCTCTGGATGTCTTCGTTATTGTGTCAAAATTTAAGTTCAATCCAACGGTTAGATCAAAAGTTATGCTGATTCTATGAAAAGTGATCCAGAGCAAAAACCATACCGATACGCGTTCTGGCTACTGGAGTGCGTGGTACCGGTACGCTGCCCTGAAAGTGCCTAGAACGACTTGTTTTTTGCTCCACTTGCTAGGGGGTCCCACCTACACTTCTTCCACTTGCCCCCAACATTTTCTTACACAGTTTCATGCCTCCCTTACACAATTTGAAGGCATACACTCCATTATATTCAACATTGAAGAGCATTACAAGATGTGGCTACCAAAGCTTAGGAGTAGTTTTAGTGAGGAAGATGATGAATAGTGCTAGAAGTTAATATTTTTGCATTGTCTTCACCGATTTCTCTTATAATCTTCAGTAATACTTTTGTAAGCTTCCTTTATTACTTTGAATGTCATTTATTTCAAGTTTAATATCATGTTCTAGTTTCTACCATTGTTGTTTCAAGTTTTACATTTTAAGCTTTTCAATTGGGTATTGCATATTTTTCTTTGTAGTTCAAGTTTTCTTGCTTTAAGTTAAGTTTTAAGCTCCATTTCGTTTACATGTCTCTTTACATTATGCATGTCTTTCCTTTTAGTATGAGTAGCTAGATTTTAAGTTGGCTAATCCAAGGGAGAATATCTCTTGGGTGTGCCATTTCAACTCAATTTCTTTCCTCCTCTCGGTGTACGGTGGTTCCGTTTGACTGGGTTGAGAGTAGGCGTGGTTGTGAGTCCTTGATATCCCGTAGGCCTGGTCACTAGTTATGCTTGGATCCTCACCTCCATTTGGTTGTGAGTTCTTGATACACTATAGGCATTGTCACGGTGTATGTTTGAATCCTCATCTCCATCTCGTCCCTAGCTTCCCACAAATCAATCGTTCATCTATGCACCATTGGAGGAAATTGAGAGAGTCACTGGTTGTTCAAACTACACAGAGATAGAGGATAACTCAGATTAGGTGTGTTGGTATAAAAGCCAACGGTCCGATTTTTTTGTAAAAATTTTAAAAATCCTTTTTGTTTTGTACAAACTCTTTTGATTGAAATGAAAATTTGGGCCGAGTAAGGAACGTCCCAAAATACAAACTTAAAGTTTGGGTAGGGAATTGTCTTAAGACGCCATAAGTTTTTGGTTTAAAAATTTGTATGTTTAGCCTTATCTGATTGTGTATAATATAGTGCGGAGAATTGTTAGTTTTGATTCAAAGTTCGAACGCAAAGTGACGTTCGAACGCCAAGTGACGTTCGAGCGTCACTTGCTTACAGTACTCTGCCAATGATGAACTCAGTACTGGGAGCTTAGCTTGTTTGAAGGCCAATATGCCATTCGAACGAGACTTAATGTTCGAATGCCAATAGCACGTTCGAACGTCATAACCTTATAGTACTTTGGTCTATGACAGAACTCCATAGTACTAGGAGTTCACCACGTTCGAACGAGAACAACGTTCGAACAATCTTTTAAAAATCCTTCTATTCACGTTTGAACGATGTTGACTTTTGAACGACATGACTCAGGCTATAAAAGTCTGGTTCATCTTCTTCAGTTCAAAACTCCCAAATTTCTCAAAACCCCCCTAAAACCCTAGAACCCATTTGCGATACCCAACCCCATAAACACCTCTTATTCTCCAATTTCACCTAAAATTGACCCTCCCAAATCCATTCCCACATCAAAACTCCTTTTTTCACCAAGAAATTCAAGAGTTTCAAGCCTTCACAAGCTCATATCCGAAAACAATGCCTCCAAGAATGAAACTCCCTGCTAGACGCAATCCAAGCAATCAAGAGCCAAATTTCGTGGAAGAGGTGATCGAAGTAAGAGAAGGGAGGCCATCCATTGTTCGTAGTTATGATAAAACTCACTCCCCCTCGGCTCTCAAGGCAGACAGGTATGTGACCTATTACCAAAAGCATGTTGTAGTTTGTGAAAGAGATTTCGTCTTGGCTGATTTTGTGGAGTTGGGTTTGCTTGCAGATATGCATACCAGGAATTGGGTGTTGTATTTGCAAAATAGAGGGGAGGCCGTTGTTGACTTGGTAAGAGAGTTTTACTCCAACGCCGAGATCGTCAATGGGGCCATCAAGATGTATGTGAGGGGGGCTCATATGGATATACATGAGGAGTACATCAGGAGTTAAGACAAGAAGTGCCACTACCCTGAGGAGCTAATAAGGTGTAAGATGAGCTTGATTGGGAGGAGGAGAAAGAAATAGAGGAGGAGGAGAGAGAGCAACCCCAGGAGGCAGGACCTAGCACTTGCACCTAGACACCACTTCGAGAGATTAGGCTTGGCATCAAGGCCAGCGAAGACAAGATTCTTCGACAACAGGATGTGATTCTTGGCTATCTAAGGGGTGGACCTAGTGGAGCTGAGAGGACCGAGAAGAGTGAGAGGATTGATTCTGTTCTTGGGGTGAAGAGTTTGATTTTGGGATGATGGTTGCTTCTTGTTTTTATGTTAAATGATGATATTTTATGGAATTGAATGATTCAGTTTATCATTTTTATCTATTTAATTGCATGGATAGAATAAGCACTTAATAATTTATGTTAATAAATGATGAAACAAATGTGGATTCTAAAGTTTCTTTTTAAAATGATTAAGCATATGATCGGTTTGACACACAACTTAACAATTTGGACCTAAAACCACAACTCTTTAAACGATGATATTTTCTATGCTTAAATTGTCAAAAGTACGTTGGTATTTGTTATTTCATGGTATAAGATGATCAGAATAAAAAATGGAATCAGTATATAACCGACATTCCCCAGAAAAACCCGACATAACCAGTGGAGATAACAAAGGATACCATGGTAAGTTTTTGAGATTTACGATGCTTCTGAGAGAATATCAACATTTACTCAAGTGAGCTTTTTCACTTCAGTTTTTTTCAATAATCTTATTAACCTTGCTTTGATTGATGCAACTAAAGTGATCTATTGACATATCCCACAGGGAATACGTGCATACAACATGTACATGTGCACATACTAGAGAAAGGATTTTAGGCCATCTTTTAATGTTATGTTGAGCATTAGCCATTTCTTTTAAAAAATTATATCCCTAGTTAGTCATGCTTGAGCCTTCAAAGAATGATTTCTTTTTCAAGAAACCCATATGAAAATCGAGCCACAAAAAAATATACTTGACATACCCTTGCTATCTAATTTTCTTATACCCTTTTTTAAATCAGTATGATACAAAAGTGTAAGAGAAGGGAAAAAGCTATGTCAACTGCTGTTCAAAGAAAAGACGATTAAAACTACCAAAAAATAAAAAGAACAAAAAGACGGGGAGTTACCAAGAAGTGAAAAATGAGAAAAATGAGAGAAAGAAATACCATTTCTCGACAAAATATCGAAAAGAAGGAGGTGAGCTATGGTACATAAACATAGGATAGCTTTTGAATACCATTGTAATCATTTCATTAGCCACTGACCACTGGCCATATTACAACCTAAACAAAGCCCTAATTGATCTCAAGTCTGATGCATGTGTGTGTTGTCAAACAAAATTTGGGGTATGTTAAATAGAATTTCTTTAATTGCATTCTTCCATGATATTATGCCAAGAACATGATTAGTTTGATTTCTAACAGTTTCACTCTTATTCTAATTGCGCATGTGATTTTTTGATTGGTCATCCTCTAATCACATGCTCTTTGAGAGACAAGTCACTATAATCGGAGGGAATTTTTGCTGAGAGAATTTCTAAGAGAGGTTTGTGAAATCAAAGTTATCCATGGAAGCACCAGGATTTGATTAAAGACCAGGATGATGAGTGCAAAGCACCAGGATTTGAATTGAGTGGGGAAATAGGTTTTTACAGAATATCACAGGCCACTTGAGTGAGAAGGACAGACCCCATCTGGTGTTTGAACGCCCATACAACAAAGACAAAAGAAACGTTCGAACACCAAGAAACGTTCAAACGCCCATAAAGCAAAAATAGATACAACGTTCGAACGCTATATCACGTTTGAATGTTCTCCACAGACTGATTATATAGTGGTTGGTTTTTTACTTTGAATGGGGCGGTAAACATTATTCATTCACCCCTGTCTTGCTCCCACTCCTTGGGTATAAATACTTCCATTTTGGGATGCTTAAAGGTGCTGGGTAGAAGACTTGGTAGAGAGTTTGATGGAGGCTTAGACTCCCACTCATAAGAGCAAGTTGTTATATGTTTACTTGTAGTTGTTCTTGAAGTAAGTTTGGCTTTAGACCAACACTTCTTAGCTTGCTATGAAATTAGTCTTGAATTTATGCTTTCTATTTACTTGTATCAAGGGAGATAGTTCATTGTTTGGTTGAGGAAGCCACCCTCCATTCATTGGTTGAGGAAGCCACCCTCCTAACATGACTAGCTTTCTTATACTTTTATTTGTCATGTCTTTCACTTCCATAGTTTAAGCTTCATTATTGCTTAAAGGAGTGAAACTCTTCCACTTTTCTAAAGCTTTACCAAAGCCGTGAAGTGTGGAACGTGATTCACTTATTCTTTGTTGAAGATTGGCTCCTTGTTTATTGTTCTTTTACTTTGTGAAGTCCTCTACTTGGAGGGATGAATATCACTCACTTTTTTAGCTTTACCAAAGCCATGAAGATAGAATAATTTCTCATTCACGCTTTAGTAAGAGGTAAAAGACATGTATAAATTATCCGAAAGTTAAATTTTTGCATTATTATAATGCTTAATGTTTTACATCCCCATGCGTATTGGATGATTGAGTGCATCTAGTAAAACTAAGGTATTTTTTTATAATCGTGGTTCTTTCAATGACACATATGACTCTTGTATAGAAAGACTGCTCGTTTCAAGGTAAGTACCCCAGCTAGATCTTCATGAATACCCTTCAATCCTTCCAATTATTGTGCTTTATTTAAAGAATGGAATATTAATGTCATGGTTGGATGTCTTGTAGAAACACTTGCTTGTTTGTAGACGGGTTGAGTCTCCGCATAGACAATTCTTGTAAACTTCTAGAAAGACATCAGAACCATGTTCTTAATTCTCACAATCCATCTTTATCTTCTGATTAACTTACTGTTGAAATGAGAATTAATTGAGTTATCAAGCATAAATGTAATAAACCGGATAATGAACTGCTAATCCAGATCCTTGAACTAAAGAGTGACTTTCTTTTTATTTGAACTTATCTTATATTTTATCTAGAAAACTTTCTTGGAAAGAATTTCATATTTAATTCAGGAAAATCTCTAAACCTCACAACTTTAAATCTCAAAATGTTACAATCATTTGGTCTCCACCACCGCTTACTTTGAAACACCAATACAAAGTTCCCTATGAATTCATCTTCAGAATCAAACCAGATTATTACTACAGCTTGGCTGCCTGCACTTGGGTGTACACATTTCGAATCAAGTCAGTGGCATGGAAATTGATAAAACTATTGTGCCAAAGGTCTCACCTAAGGCTACATTGCCAAAATAAAAAAAGACCATGGGTGACACCGAGGGGGATAAGGAGAGTGATGAGGTGGTTGAGAAAGAAAAATTGATTGATGAAAGTGTGCTTGTTTCCCCTTACCTGCTCCTTTTCCTAGTTGTTTGAAGCCATCCGCCAAGGTGGCTAACTATGCTGATATTCTTGAAATGTTTAAGCAGGTGAAGATCAACATCCCACTCCTTGATGCCTTTAAGCAAATTCCATATTATGCTAAGATCTTGAAAGGCTTATGCACGGTTAAGAAAAGGCTCAATGTGCACAAGAAGGCATTCGTCATCAAGCAAGTGAGCTCAATCTTGAGGATAAACACCCACCGAAGTTTAAAAACCCCGGCTGTCCCACCATTGCCATAACTATCTGGAATTGCTGGATGGAGGAAGCTTTTCTTGATTTGGATGCTAGTGTGAATCTTCTTCCATACTCGGTGTACCAACAACTTCATCTTCAGGAATTGAAGCCTACTTCAATCACACTTTAGCTAGTAGACTATAGTGTCCGAATACCAAGGGGAGTGGTTGAGGATGTCTTAGTGCAAGTAGATAAATTTTATTTTTGTGTTGATTTTATTGTGCTTGACACTCACCCGGTTGTAAATCTTAGCTCTCAAATTCTAGTAAAACTTGGTAGACCTTTCCTTGATACATCTAATGTTGTGATTAATTGCAGGAATGGTCTTATGAAGTTAGCATATGGGAACATGACCATGGATCTCAATGTGTTCAACTTGTGCAAGCAATCGAGAGATGATGAGGAGGTACTTGAAGTCAATAGGATTGACACATTGGTGAAAGAGCACTTGGAACTTGTGAGAATGTTAAAGTTCAAAGAAGAAGGGAATGTTGACTTAGAGGAGATTGATGAACAAGAGGAAGTGGAAAGTTTGCAAGGGGTAGAAAAATGGATCCTTACATTTGAAAAGCTCTCACGTCAAGAAAAAAGATTTTTCCATCGGATGTTCAAAACCCCAACTTGGAGCTGAAACAGCTACCATCCCACTTGAAGTATGCATATCTTGGAGATGATGAGACATTTCTGATGGTAATAAGCTCAAGATTGAATGCAAAACAAGGAGAAGAGCTCTTGAAGGTGTTAAGGAGGCATAAAGGGGCTATTGGTTGGACAATTCTCGACATTAAAAGGATAAGCCCCCTCATTTGTACTCATCGGATCTACCTTGTGGAGGACGCGAAACCGTCCTGACAGTCGCAAAGAAGGTTGAATTCGATGATAAAAGATATGGTAAGAGATGATTTGTTGAAACTACTTGATGTGGGCATCATTTTTCCTATTGCCGATAATAAGTGGGTTAGCTGCACTAATGTAGTACCTAAGAAGTCTGGAGTTACAGTTGTGGAAAATGAAGAGAATGAGCTAATACCATCAAGAGTGATCATAGGTTGGAGAGTTTGTATTGACTACCAAAAGCTCAACTATGCATACAAAAAGACCAGTTCTAAATGTCATTCCTTGATCAAGTGTTGGAATGAGTAGCGGGGCATCTATTTAATTGTTTCTCAGATGGGTACTCTGGCTATAATTAAATTGGAATTGCATTGAAAGACCAAGAAAATGACCACTTTCACTTGCCCCTATGGTACCTTTGTGTACCGTCGCATGCCTTTCGGGCTTTGTAATACCCCGGGAACCTTTCAACGTTGCATGATGGGGATATTTAGTGATATTGTGGAGAAGATTGTTGAGATATTTATGGATGACTTCTTGGTCTTTGTGGATTCTTTCAATGGGTGTTTGGGGAACTTGGAGAAGGTTCTTAAGAGATGTGAAGAGAAAAGTTTAGTCTTGAATTGAGATAAATGTCACTTCATGGTGACACAAGAAATTGTTCTTGGGCACATAATCTCGGCGCAAGGCTTTGAAGTTGACAAATTAAAGGTGGAAACCATCTCCAACCTTCCTACGCTGAGAGTTTTCAAGGATATCAGGTCATTTCTGGGCCATGCTGGGTTTTACAATCGATTCATAAAGAATTTTAGTGCGTTGGCCCGACCCTTAACTAATTTATTGTCTAAGGACGTCCCATTTGTGTGGTCGAATTATTGTGAGGCATCTTTTACAATACTCAAAAGCATGCTTGTCACACCTCCGATTATGCGACCGGCCAAATGGGATTTATCTTTTGAGCTTATGTGAGACGCGAGTGATTACGCGGTTAGTGCAGTGCTTGGTAAAAGGGAGGAGAATAGACCATATGTAATATACTATGCTAGCAAAACTCTTAATGAATCTCAAATGAATTATACCACCACAAAAAAGGAGTTGGTAGCAGTAGTATTTGCATTAGATAAATTCCGTTACTATATCATTGGTTCACCGATAGTTGTTTATGCTGATCATTCTTCTTTAAAGTATTTGTTGTCTAAGTAGGATGCCAAACTAAGACTTATTAGGTGAATCTTCCTACTCCAAGAGTTCAATTTGATAATCAAAGACAAGAAAAGAGTGGAGAATGTGGTGGCTGAACATTTAACTATATTGGTGGTGCAAGAGGCCGATGAGTACATTTCTATCCCAGATTATTTTCTTGATGAGAAATTACTTTCAATTTATTCTATTTGTCTATGATTTGTTGACATCTATATTTATCTTGCAAAAGGATAAATACCACCGCAGTGGAGCCCAGACGATCAAAGGAGATTCATGGCGGATGTGAAGTACTTTTACTTTGACAACCCATATATGTTCAAGTACTGCCCTAAACAAGTCATGCAGAGATACGTATCGAAAAATGAACAGTGAGATTTCCTTGCATTCTGCCATTCAGAAGCATGCGGTGGCCATTTCTCCACAAAGAAAACTTTGGCAAAAATTCGTCAATCAGGGTTTTACTGGCCCTCACTTAATAAAGACTGTGTCTCATTTCGTAAAGAATGTGATAGATGTCAACGTTTGGGTAGTGTGACCCGAAGGAACATGATGCCCCTTTCTCCTGTACTTGTTATAGAAATATTTGATTGTTGGGGCATTGACTTTATGCGTCCCTTCCCTATGTCATTTGGCTTTCTATACATTCTACTAGCAGTAGACTATGTCTCCAAGTAGGTGGAGGCTATCCCAACCAAGACCAATGACCACTGGGTTTTGGTAAAATTCTTAAAGGAGAAATTTTTTTAAGGTTTGGTATGCCTTGTGTAATGATAAGTGATGGTGGGTCACACTTCTACAATAAGCCATTTGCATCGTTAATGGTCAAATATAGTGTCACTCAGATGGTATGCAACGCATACCACCCACAAACTAATGGACAAGCTGAGTTTGCTAATAAGAAGATCAAGAACATTTTAGAGAAGATGGTTAACCCCAATAGGAAAAGATTGGTCAGATAGATTGATTGATGCCCTATCGGCTTACCGCACCACCTACAAAACTGTTTTAGGCATGTCTCCCTATCGACTCGCCTTTGGAAAGGCTTTCCATTTGCTAGTCGAGATGGAACACAAGGCCTATTGGGCCATAAAAACTTTAAATTTTAATTGGAGAATGACCAGAGAACATAGGAAATTGCAATTGAATGAGTTGGAAGAAATTAGAAGAGATATGTATGAAAGCTTTTAAATTTCAAAGGAGTGGGCTAAAATCTTTCAGGATAAATTCATTGTAAGGAAGTCATTTAAGCCCGGCCAAAAAGTAATTTTATACAATTCTCGTCTCTCCATTTTTCAAGGAAAACTGCGATCCTGATGGGATGGCCCCTATCTTGTCAAGGTGGCCTACTCCAATGGAGCTATAGATGTCACGAACCCCGAGAATGGCCAAACATTCAAGGCCAATGACCAAAGACTTAAACTATTTTTCAAGGGTTTTGAAGGACAAGTTATAGAGGAGGTTTTTATGGATCTAGTGTATTCGAAATTTATGGAGGACTAAACAAGTTTTTTATGTTTTGTAGTGTAAATATTTCTTATTTACTTATGTTATCTTCATTTTCATGTTATTCACTTTACTTGGTTATATAGCTTTGTTTTCCTTAGTTCAGATGTTGGTGCTTCCGTGAAAAGCTCAAAAACGAGGAGTTCTCTAACCCTACTCATCTTTTTACTGTCCTTCATTGCATAATTTTGACTCAATTTTTTTTTTTGCGTTGAGGACAATGCATGGCTCAAGTTGGTGCTGCGATTAGCACAAAAAATTGCATATCTTATGTACTTATACATCCCTTTTTTCACTTACTGCTGTGGTAAATTGAGCAGAATAGCATCGTTCAAACATTAAATGGTGTTTTGATATGTTTACAGAAAAAGAGGTTTAAATGGTGTCTTTTAGGCGTTTTTTGAGGATATTGGAGATGATTGGAGATGAGGAGGAGGCTTGGCGATGGTTCAGGAGGAGAAGGAGCTAAGAAATCAGTAAAAACAGAAAAAACCTACCGGTAGACAGTACCAATAGGTTTTGGCTACTGGTTTGCATTTAACGCAGTAATACCAGTAGATAGGGAGATGGTAGTAGTAGAAATACCAAAAAAATTTTTGTCTTCCTCTGCAAGACTTGGACACGATGGTCAAGACGGCTATGGCTATTGAGAGAGAGGTGGATGATGCGTGAAACATCCGAGAGGCGGGTGTTAAAGACAATAATAAGGAGGGCTAATCCTTTACTTTTGGTGCGGGGAAGAAGCAGAGGACTTCTGCTCTACAAGGGCATCAAGGGCAGGGTCATGGCTATCAAGGCCAAGGCCAAGGTCAGTCTTCCTAAGGCGGGGGAAATCAGAGGCCTCCTTTATAGACTGACCAACGAACTTGCTATCATTGCCACCAACCGGGGCATATGAAGCGAGATTATCCTCAGAGGAAGGGATCCCAGGGCCAGGGGGCATCTCAGTCCTAGTCCTTAGTGGGGTATTCACAGTCTCGCTACACTCTTTCGTACCCCACCATGGGCCAAGGAAGTTAGTATCCATTCCAGGGTTTTGCACAAGCTCCTACCACTTCACGAGCGGGAACTCCGCAAGTAGGCTAGATGGGCCAGGATGTGGGTCGTAGTTGAGGGCAGGGCTCACAAGCCGGGACTTCGGGGATACAGGGGCGTGTCTATGCCATGATGCCAAAGACTAAGACAGCGGACCAGTCAGTTATACGGTGTACATTTCTGCTCTCTCGCTTATGGGCGAGAGTATTATTTGATTATGGTGCATCACATTCATTTATTGCTGCATCTTGTGTGAAAGACTTGGGTTTAGAGGCTAAGACCTTGGAAAAGCCATTGCATGTGAGTTCTCCCCTAGGTGCTAGGGTGAGGGTTGACCAGATATGTCAGGGTTATGAGTTAGAGATCTCAGGGATTCTACTCACCGTGGACCTTCGGGTCATGGACATGTCGGAATTTGATGTCATCCTGGGGATGGACTGGTTGACTGCACACCGAGTTGTCATTGATTGTGATTCAATGATCGTAAGAGGGTTACTGTCTACACATCTGATGGTATTTGTTTTATGTTTTAGGGGGATAAGCACGATGCTTTACCCCAAGCTGTGTATGACTCTAGATGGCACAGACAGTTGATGGGTTGGCTAGCAAGGCTCACCCTGGAGGACGAGGCGAGACCAGAGTTGGGTCTACCTCGAGTTGTGTATGATTAAGATGATGTTTTTTTTAGATGAACTACTGAGATTACCTCCACATAGGGATATAGACTTTACCATTAAGTTGCATCCAGGTACATTGCCCATTTCTATGACTCCACATAGGATGGCACCTGCTGAGTTGCAAGAACTCAAGGTCCAATTGTAGGAATTATTGGACAGGGGATTCATTAGACCGAGTACCTCACCTTGGGGTGCTCCAGTGTTACTTGTAAAGAAGAAGGACAAAACCCTTCGACTATGCATAGATTACCGGCAGCTGAATAGGGTAACTATCAGGAATAGGTACCCTTTGCCGAGGATTGATGATTTGTTTGATCAGCTGAGAGGGGCGCGGGGCTACTATAAGATAGATCTCTGCACCGGTTACCATCAGTTGAGGGTTAGGGAGGCAAATATCCCTAAGACGGTGTTTCAGACGCGGTATGTACATTTTGAGTCCACTGTCATGCCTTTCGGATTGACGAATGCCCCGACGACATTCATGGATCTCATGCATAAGGTGTTTCAACCCTACCTAGATCAATTTGTCGTGGTCTTCGTTAATGACATTTGATCTACTCCAAGTCTGAGTAGGAGCATGAAGGTCATTTGAGAATTGTTCTCTAGGCCTTGAGAGACCATCAGCTGTACGCCAAGTTCAGTAAGTGTGAATTTTGGCTGACTGAGGTAAACTTTTTGGGGCATGTGGTGTCGGCTTCGGGTGTATCTATGGACCCGGAGAAGGTTGAGACAGCCATGAATTGGGAGAGGCCGAAGTCAGTCTTCGAGATTTGCAGTTTCTTGAGATTGGCAGGGTATTACCAGTGGTTTACTGAGGACTTCTCCCGACTAGCTACACCTATGACCAGGTTGACTCGCAAAGAGGTCAAGTTTAAGTGGAATGATTCTTGCGAGAAGACATTCCAAGAGTTAAAGAGGAGGCTTACTTCATCTCCTTTCTTGATAGTTCCGGAAAGGGGACAGAGGTACACAGTGTATTGTGATGCCTTGAAGGACGGACTGGGATGTGTCTTAATGCAGACCGGGAGGGTGGTGGCTTATGGTTCACAACAGTTAAAGAACCACGAGCAGAATTATCCCATGCACGACATGGAGTTGGTGGCCATTGTCTTTGCCGTGAAGGCTTGGCATCACTATCTATACGGCGAGCAGTTTGAAGTGTTGACCATAAGAGTCTGAAGTATATTTTTACACAGCGGGACCTCAACTTGAGGTAACGTAGGTGGATGGAGTACCTTGAAGATTATGACTTCACTTTACATTACCATCCCGGTAAAGCAAATGTGGTGGCTGATGCACTCAGCCGAAAGTCACGGGAAGTTGTGGCTAGTGTGGCTTCCCGAGAGTGGCAGATGCTCAAAACTGTGGGACAGTTCGGGTTACGTTATATGGGTCAGGCTCAGGGTACTTTGGGGAGTTTGGTGGCTACGCCTTCTCTACTAAGCAGAGTGATTGAGTCTCAGAGTCAGGGTATGGAGCTATTGTCCATCCAGGACCGTCTATTGGAACGTATAGGTGATAAGGGTTGGGCCATTCACTTGGATGGTAGTCTTCGGTATCGAGGAAGGGTTGTGGTTCCTCAGTTGGTGGATCTGATAGAAAAGATCCTTAGCGAGTTTTATTGCTCCTGTTTTGCGGTTCATCCAAGGGGCACGAAGAAGTATCATGATCTTCGTCGCCAGTATTACTAGAGTGGAATAAAGAAACGGGTTGACGACTTTGTCAATCGATGTCTCACGTGTCAGCAAGTTAAGGCTGAATACCAGAGACTAGCCGGTTTGCTCTAGCCCTTAGAGGTAGCTGAGTGGAAGTGGGAGTATGTCACGATGAATTTTGTTACCCACTTGCCACGGACATCGCGGGGACATGACGCGGTATGGGTGGTAGTGGACCTGCTTAATAAGTCGGAACACTTTTTAACAGTGCGGATGACCTTCACACTGGAGGAATTCTATAAGTTGTATATACGAGAGATTGTCCGATTACATGGGGTACCCGTATCTATAGTATCAGATCGGGATCCCTGCTCATTTTTGGGAGAGTTTTTAGCGAGCCATGGGGACACAGTTGATGATGAGTACTGCTTTTCATCCACAGACGGACAGTCAGTCGGAGAGAACCATCCAGACTTTAGAGGACTTGCTACGGGCATGCGTCCTAGATCTCAAGGGTAGCTGGGAAGATTATTTACCCTTGGTGGAGTTCGCTTATAACAATAGTTATCAAGCGAGCATACAGATGGCACCCTTTGAGGCGCTATACAGAAGTCCTTGTTGCTTTCTGATTTGTTGGACAGAGGTAGGAGAGAGATTATCTACAGGTCCGAAATTGGTTAGAGACACCTCGGAGAAGGTGGATCTAATACAAAAACGTCTTCTAACGGCTCAGAGCCGGCAGAAGAGCTATATCGATAGACGACGACCTCTAGAGTTTAAGGGAGGAGATCATGTCTTCTTCAAGGTGATGCCTATAAGAGGAGTGGTTAGGTTCGACAAGTGAAAAAAGCTGTCACCAATGTATATCGAACCCTTTGAGATACTCGAGAGGGTGGGTACAGTTGCTTACCGGTTGGCGTTACCGCCAAACCTATCTGGTGTTCATGCGGTATTCCATGCCTTCATGCTCCGGAAAAGTACCCCAGATCCGACTCATGTGGTGGATTGGGGCGAGCTTGTTGTTGATGCAGATGGGACCTTCGAGGAGGGACCGATGCGTATCATAGATAGTCGGGAGCAGGTTTTACAAGGCAAAACTATGAGACTAGTGAAGGTGTTGTGGTAGTACCGAGGAGTGGAGGAGGCGACATGGGAGCGCAAGGACACTATTCGTACCAATTACCCTTTTCTCTTCCAGGATGGAGGTACATTTTTATAGTCATTTTGTGTTAGATGATTGTTGTATGTGCATGCGTATGTGAATTTCAGGGACGAAATTTTTTTAAGGGGGGAAGAATGTAAAATCCGAGAAAATTTGAATTTTTTTCGAAAAAGGGTAAAATAGTAATTTGCCACTATAATGTGAAAATTAAAATACGTATTCTCTAGACCTCGTATGAAACAACGGACTTCGCCGTTGGACTCGTATCAGGAAATATAGTCACCCTATCTAATTTGGTCGAATTTTGAGATAAGTCAAATTTTTTGCACGTCGTCCGAGACGACTGGATGGCGAATGACCCCACCAAGGCCCCTAAAAATGAGAAACTTAAAATTTAATTATAATTGATTAAAATTTAAAATAAGATTAATTTAGACTAAATATGTAATATAATAAATCGTTTTGAGGCTAAAACGGACCCGAAAAAGAGGGGACGTGTGGCGCGTTGTGAGCCAAGCCTTTGAAATTATAAATAGGGACTTAATTGAGATATTTCAACAGAAAAATCTCATATTTTCAGCCTTGGCCGGCCATAGAGAGTGAAGAGAGAATAAACAAAGAGTTCTCCAATCTTCTTCTTCGATTTTCCGGAGTTCTGTCGCTCGGAATCCGTCGAGCCAAGAACCAAAGTTCATCTCCTCGACGAGGGCTACGCGTATGTACCAAGAATGAGAGATTTCACCAAAGATCCAAAGAAAATATTTTGGAGATATCAAGTTCTTAGGATTTGGTTGGTGTTTTTGGAAGTTCTATCACTTCCTACACGCTACAAGAGGTAGGGTTCTTTCTGCTTGGTTTTATTCTTACCTTAAGTGAAATTTTAGCTGCTGAAATGGACTATTTTAGTGGCTGGTTAGGGGCTGTTAAAGGGCCAAGATTGGGGGCTGCTTAGGGGCAGCAATTGGGACTGTTATGGACTGTTTTGGGACTATTTTTAGGCTATTTTTATGGACTGTTTTATAGCTGTTTCATGGGCTGTTTTATGGCTAAATTGTGGGCTGTTTAGTGACTAAAATTATGACACTTTTATGGACTGATTTGGGACTGCATTTTGGACTGTTTTATGGACTGATTTAGGACTGCATCTTGGACTGTTTTATGGTTGTTTTATGTCTGTTTGAGGGGTTGTTTTATGACTGTTTTTGAGTTGAAATTGTGACTATTTTTGGATTGGTTTGCGGACTATTTTTGATCCAGTATGTGGGCTATTACATGGCTGTTATGTGAGATATTACATGAGCTGTTATGTGTTCTATTGTGCCCTTGTAATTAAGTGTGTTATTGGCATAAAAATTGTGATAACATGCTTGCAAATTGTGTTGGATATAGATGTTAATACATGCTAATTGATGTTTTGACATTGTGATGAATTTTTGGAGATTATATACATATGATATAATTGTTCATGATACATGTTGAAATGTGTGGTTTAATTGGCGCATATGACACTCATTACATATGGTGCATGACATTGATGATTGCAATGGTACATTACATTGTATTTGCACGAAGGCATCACATTCATGAGTTTAGGCATGAGTGTGAGTGTGTGTATGCATGGTTAATCAAACACCATTCTTGGTGATTGACATGTGGAATCGGTAAAGTAGGATCGAAGATCCCATTGAGCCACATGTTGCATGAGAAACTTGTGTCGGGTATAGCTACAAGGGGTAGTTCCCTCCTTTGGGTGCAAGACTTGGCGACTTGGTTATACACTCCCCTGTGGTAAAATTCTAGAAAATTGTAGTATGGTATACGAAATCGGCGATATAAAATCTAAAATCCGTTGCCCAACAAGACATAAGATTTTGATTTATAAAAGTATTCATTCAATGAGTAACATCCATCAATGATTTGGTTTTATAATAAAATAACTTTTATTTTCAAACGATCATTGGGTGAATTTTTCGTCGAATGATGGTTACATTGCACGAGTGCATTGTATTGTGTTGTGGGAGTTGGTGAGGACTCGGGTCATGATGCATGAGTGAGTCCAATCTCATTTCATATCATGACATGGTAAATTCCAATATAGAGTTGCATGTTTATACTTGGAATGTTGATGTGAATATGAAATGTTGAATGTGAACATTGCATGTGCACTTAGGTGGGGAGTAGCCTCTGTAAGAAATT
>CM042192.1:19393637-19407493 GCA_023539305.1 Ilex asprella | reverse complement strand
ATATGAAGTTATGTAGTTGCTCTCATGATTGTAAATGGTCTTTAGAATGTAATGCCGTCCAAAGGGGTATTTGGGGTGTTACATGATTGGTCCTTTGTTCTTATTTTCAAAACTTTAGTGTTTTATATTTAACAATAAAATGGTATTTTTTATGATCTCATATATTATTCTTAAGTTGCTCCATTGAAAAAATGTATACAGATTTGGATGTGAAATTGGGGATATTTGCTTTATTGTGAAACTTTTTTGTAAATTGAGAAAATGGTTGGTATTGCATCTCTTGTGTGGTGGCAAGATATGAACATGAGTTACTATTGACCGAGTATCATGGAGTGGATAGACGCCTTCTTACTTGGTGCGGGGCAGAACTTTTGCTACCACTCGTAGTGGGGTTAGTGCTTTGGTAAGACTAAACTACTATCGCTCACAGGATAGTATTGTGTATGTGTGTGCGTAGGACATGATATTTTCGATGATGACCATGCGGGGTCTTGCTTCATACCTGTGATATAAATACCGTTGTGTATCATTCATTCTACCAAAAATGGTCTCCACAAGAGTTTTGGGAAGTATGTGATTCCACAAGAACTTGTTGAAAATGGTTTATGGTGGAATGAATTATGTTTGAAAATGGTTTTTTAATTGTATTCCTTAAACTTGAGATCTATATAAATGTCCCAGTTTTATTTCAAAAGCTCTATATGTTATTTGTGAAATGAGACCGACCTGTTTTATATGATTTCTAAACCATGTTTGAGTATGGGAGGATATTCCTACAGAGCTTAGTGCTTACCCCCTACATATAAACATTTTTCAGAGTATGGTCTAGGCAAGGAGCTCGGAGTAGAGGAACTGGCACATTGGGAGACTCCCATAGATGGGCATGTGGATTCCGAGACGGATGCTTAGAGCGATATTATCTTTTGTTCTAGACTAGGAAATTCATTTTGGAGATAATGTGAAGTCTAGTTTTCTTTTGTTCTCCGCTACATTATAATAGTTAAATTTTTGGGATGTAAATGTCATGGTTTGACATATTCTTTTGGATAATGTTGTAAATATTTTATGGATGATGAATGATGTCTCTTTTAATTATGGATTTTATTAGTGCTCTCATTGTATGAATGGTTATAGATAGTAATGCCTTCCAGGGTAGATTTCGGGGCGTTACAACATTGGATTAATCATCTGAAGTCTTGTTTTTTACTATGATTATATTACAAGAAATTTGATCGTATTGAATTGAGGAGATTATTGTGATCCTCAGAGTTCTATCTTTATCTTATGAATTAGTAATGTATTTACTCTGGATTGAATCATGGGAATTCAAGATTATATGTAACGAATAGAAAGGAGTAGGTGTGAAAGCTGCAAGGGATTGATTACATGGGTTATTGAGTCTAGCTTAAGGTTAGAGATTGAGAAGGAATTTTTGGCAGATAGAGAAAATGATTAGTGTTAATCGAGTTGGTAAACAATGTGAAGATATTAAGACTGATCTAATATTAGGAATTCGAATGCGTATGAGTTATGAAAGAAATTTTAAGCCTTATTAAGTTGAGTGCAAGATTGAGGATTGAAAGAAATATTTTAGAGCTATAACTTGACCTATAGCCCAAGTAGTGTATTTGCTTATTTACTAAAATTTCCTTTTGAGGAGAAAGATAAATCATTAGTGAACACATTTTGGAAGTTAAAATCAAAGAACATATTTGGTGAAACATGACATATCTTCACAAAATCTTACAAACCAATGAGAATTTTTATCTAGAGGCTAGTTTCTACTTAATCATTATTGAATTAGAATTTATATCAAAGTACGCAGCGAACCATTGGATTAGATTTAATATTAGTGGAATTAACCATTAGTTATGATTACAGTGGTGATTATAAAGAGTATAAACTTCATGAGTAAGATTCAATCTCTTGGAAAACTTGGTGTACATTTTGATCGTTATAAATGTTGGGAATCTTGTGGTGTCAACTTAACCATAGAAATTAATAAGTGTCCATAGGATACGAAGTTATTATTAGATTTTAAATATTGTGAGTTTCTCTAGTCTAGTGAGAGACAAAGTCTTTAAGAATGGTGCATCCATTTAAGGAATCATTGTAAATCTTGTCACATAATAGCATTACTAAGTTTTAGATTCTACCATAATTTAAGTATAGGAACGATGAGTAATTCCTTTAGCAAAATTGAATGTTCTTGTTGTGAAATGCTTATGGATAAGCTAAATGTAAGAAGCAAACATGAGATTTTTTTTTAAAAAAATGATTAGTACATTCAAAAGAGAAGTGATATCCTATGAATAGGAAATAATTTGAGGATATAACAATTATGCATGATATAGAATTATTTTAGACAATCACATGGAATTATTGAGTACAAAGAATAATCGAATGTAGTGAATGAAGGAAAACTTGGGGACTTCAATAACTACAATGACGGTATAAGTTGAAGGGATGGATTTAAAATTTAGGATATGACGTTCTATTTTAATCAAGGCTTTTATGTATAAAGGATAAATAGTATCGGAGACATCGTGCCCAAATGAAAATTACATAAACTAACTCGATGATTAAGTTTCGAGGATGAAACTTTTTTTTAGGAGGGCGGATTGTAAGACCCGTACTATAATTAAATAAGAACAATATCATATTAATATTTCTCTTAGGATGAATAAAAGGATTGTAGAAATCTCGAATTATTGCTAAAATAGTGACTATGTAACGTCCCAAAAATCACCTTGGACGATATTACAATCTAAAATCATTAACGTCATGAGAGTAACTAATAAAATCTATTCATAAAGAAATTGCATTCATCATTCATAATATCTACAACATCATCTCAAAAGAATCGACCAAGCCATGGCCTTAACATACAAAAGAATATGCCTAAACTATGGCAATTACATCTCAAAATAATTGAACTTACACTTGCAGCGGAATACAAAATATTAAACTTCCATTTGTCCCCAAAATAATGTCCTAGTGTGGAACATAAGAGCATCTAGCTCTATACATCAACCTTTGGATCCACGTCCCCATCTAATGGAGCTTCCAAATGGGTCGGTTCGTCAACTCTGGTCTCCTCCTTTATGCCATAATCTGAAAAGATAGTATTTGTAGGGGGTGAACTCTAAGTTCTGTAGCAACATTTCTCCCAAACTCGTACAAGATTTTGAAACATATAAAAGAGGTCGGTCTCATTTTCACAATTATCATACATAACATTGAAATAAAACAGGGACATTTAAACAGATCTCAAGTTTAAATAGTAACAGGAAATTAAATGAACAGTAAAAACCAAGTTCCCATAAATAAGCCTTTTCCAATGATAAACCATTTCCACGAGTTCCGATGGAATCTCATTCTTCCAACTAATTCTTGTAGAAACCATTTATCATTAGTCATAATAAACCATTGTCAATAAACTCACGTATAAATTCATATTCTCAAATGTATCTATATCTCAAGTATGTTAGTTGCTTCTCAGGAATCTACCCAATGATTATACCTAGTCCACCCATCACACTCACAAGCACTTTGAAAAAGGGCACGTACCATCCCAATGATTTTGGCGAATCCTTCCCAAGAAAAGTATACTATCCCTAGTTCGAGCTTAAGTGAACAATAATGGTTGCATTCCCAAACGCAACCCACTACAAGTGTAGGAAATCATCTCACCCCCACTGGGATAGACTAACCGCTACACACTACGGCATCTCTCGAAAGTAATTCAAGTCTGTCATAACAAACCATACAAGAGATGTAAATATTCAAAAAAATATCTCAATTTATAAGCATATCTCAAAAATTCTCAAATTTCTCATATAACAATTTCCAATAACCCATTGCGAAAAATATAAGAGATCACAACAACATCATTTTATTACTCCACACAAAGCACTATGATTTCAAAATCAATAATAAAAGAAAAATTTAAGAAGAAAATCCATCACTCTCCAAAACTAAGGTTTTAGAACAAAAAAAAAAGATTTCATGGGTATTCAACCCTAACTTTGTTCAAAGCATGTAATATTTGTAAAAAGACTAAGAAATGATGAATTCATATCATATACATATAACATTTAGAGGCAAAACATACATATAAGTAAACCCTAATCTCAATGTAAGAGAATAGGAGGAAACCCCTACCTTAATCCAAAGCTCAAAGAAAAAACCCAAGCTTTAAGGATCTCTTTCCCTTCTTTTCATTTTCCCTTAATCTCCTCCTAGTGTTCTAAAATATTTGGGGTGAGAGTGGAGTGAATATATAGAAGAATATGGATGGAGAATGGTGTTCTTGAGAAATTGAAGTTTTGATCTCTATAAGGTATAAATCTCTCTTGATCTTTGTGTTTCTTTCCCTCCCTTTCTTCCTCTCTAAGGCTATCTAGGGTTCTAAGAGGTTTGTGGTAAGAGTGAAATGAAAGAATGAGACAAAGGGGGCTTTAAGTAGTGTTTTAAAACCCAAAAATCCCTATTTTTTTTACTGTTCGGCAAGGTTCAGAAAAAACGTACGGGTACGCGTACCAGTACAGTTTGACTGACAAATTTTTATTGTCTTTTCCATTGTAGTTTTGCCTCATTTATAGGTTGAATTGAAAATTTTTCAGGAAATACACTTTTTTTTGTTCTAGATGTCTACTATCTACCGTACAAATTTCAGATCAAAAGGACATCACGATAAAATGTTATGGGCAAAATACTAGGCAGTGTCCAAGATCCCTTTGAACCTAAATTCTCCCTAAAGTGTGCTTTCATTGCGAAATACTTTCTAACTTCTAATACACTCCATATTACCTCTCCCAATGTTTTTCGACCTTCCGGATCCAATTCAGACCTTAGTTTGACCTAAAAATATTTAGTTTTATTATTAATCCTAATACCCAAGTAAATATTTATCAGATTTTGAAAATAGGAGGGCTAAGTATATCTTTAATTGATTGATCCGTTCGAGACCCAACATACCATCATTGGTACTCTATCGTTGTCCATTTACATCATTTGAAGGATGAAATGTCTAGCCCAAAAGCTTGGCAAACGAGTGTTCAAATTTCAGATTTTCACCAAGTGTAGCAATACACGTACCAGTACGACCTGCCTATTGGACCTCGGCGTGCCGATACGTTTGCCCCGTTTTGCTCTTTTGGTTTATTTTCTATTTACAATCCATTCTAAACCCATCCAAAGCCAACCTAAACTTATACAACATACATTTGTACATCAATTATTATTGGTACAAGTTCTATTACGTGCGGGAGTTTACAGATTATGTAGGTTTCTAAATATTTTTAGGTCTAAATAAGGTTTCCATTGGATCCAAAAGGTCGAGAAAACTTGGGAGAGGTAATATCAAGTGTATTAGATTTAGAAAATATTTTGAAGTTAAATTGTACTTTAGAAAAAATTCAGGTAGGAAGGAATTTGACATTACCTTAGTAGTTTGGCCATAAATTTTTCATATAAAGTCCAATGGACAGTAGAAACAACACTTCAAGGGCTACAAAAGTGTATTTCACTAAAATATCCTGAATCGACTTCTAAATAGGTAAAAACTGCTCCAGAAGTTGGGACAGAAAGTCGCAACTGTCCGGATGCTCAAAGCATCGTTTGAACGGTACCCCTTACCCAAAAACTTTATTTTTCATAAAAAATAGTGACTTTAAACCGTCTAGAAGCCCAAGGACCATTCGGATGCTACACTAAAAATAGCCCCTCTCAGTTTTAGGGTTTTTGTATGTTTTTCATCGTATAAATACCATATGGACGTTCTTTTAGCCATGTTTTATGAATTTTTAACCCTAGACAACCTTAGAGAACAAGAGAGGTGAAGACAAACAAAAGATTTAAGGGGGATTCTCACGTTGGAACGGATCAAACACACTTGGTTTACACACAAACAACGGATTCAAAGTAGGGGATCCTTCTCAAGTCCTTTTATTGAGAGTTAGGGTATAATTATGTATGTTTTCAGTATTCTTGATAATTATAGGATAGATATACTTGAGTTCTTGATTTCTTTATCATTGTAACACAATCTTGAACAAAATATATGTTTGGATTCAAGGAATATTTGTTCTTGAATTTCCAAAATCCTAATTTTTTCCAAAATACATGTTCGATTGTGAAATCATAGTGGATTCTTGATTTCTAAATTCCTATTCTTGATTAAATCATTTTTTTCATCTAATACTTGTTCTTGTTCTATGAAATTATGATTTTTGGCAAAACCATTGTGAATATCAAAAGTGTAAAGGTTTTCTTGATATGATCTCTTGCACATTTTAATTCCTTTACTATTGTAGTGTTTTGAGAATTATGCAATTGTGATACTTGAATAGTTAATGAAAATTGTGATTGGTTAAGATTGTGATTGTTGAGAAGTTGTAGTCTCATCTCTTGTGTGGTTTCTTGTGATGGAGTTGAATTGCCTTCGAGAGCTATCGTTGAGTGTTAGAGGTTGTTCTATCCTAGTGGGGGTGAGATGGTTGCCTAACACTTGTAGTGGATTGTTGTTTGTGAGAATAACCACTGTTGTACACGTAGGTTTGAGACTAAGGGATGGTATGCCTTTCCTGGGAAGGATTCTTCAATATTGTGGCAGATAATATACGTCATTCTTAAAGTGTTTGTGATGTGCCATGCGGGGAATGACTAAGATTGTGTGGTTGTGATGACTGAACAAGATAGAATCGTTGTGTAGATTTCAGAGAAGCAATCAACATACATGACAGTGGGGATGAACCAACATACATGAGAATATGAAATATTGTTACCGAGTTATTTATTGATTGCTTTAATTTCTTACAAGTTTATTTCTTTCATTGATTTACTATATTCCGTACACTTGAGTTTATTACAACTATCATAGTTTTATTCCCAAAATCTATATATGATATTTCTCAAAAGAGACTTGCCATATTTTATTTGTTTTAAAACCTTGTTGGGATTTGTAAGGTATTTTCTACGAGCTTTTGCTCACCCCCTACAACACCACTTACAGATTTTGGCATAAAAGAGGATGTCAATATGGATGAGCAGACTGATTAAGAGCTAGCATTCAGGACACGGTATAGGCACTTTGAATTTGTCGTCATGCCTTTTGGATTGACGAATGCCCCGACGACATTCATGGATCTCATGATAGGGTGTTCCAACCCTACCTATATTAGTTTGTTGTGATCTTCCTTGACGACATCTTGATCTACTCCAAGTCTGAGGAGGAGCATGAGGGTCACTTGAGGATTGTTCTTCAGACTTTGAGAGACCACCAGTTGTACGCCAAATTCATTAAGTGTGAGTTTTGTCTTACTGAGGTAAAATTCTTGGGGCATGTGGTGTCAGCTTCGGGTGTCTCCATAAACCTGGAGAAGGTTGAAGCAGTCATGAATTGGGAGAGGCCGAAGTCAGTCTTCGAGATACGCAGTTTCTTGGGATTGGCGGAGTACTATAGGCAGTTCGTTGAGGACTTCTCTTGATTGGCAACACCTATGACGAAGTTGACCCGAAAGGAGGTCAAGTTTGAATGGAATGATTCTTGTGATAAGTCATTCCAGGAGTTGAAGAGGAGGCTTACTTCAGCTCCTATTTGATAGTTCTGGAGAGGGGACAGAGGTATACAGTGTATTGTGATGCCTCGAAGGACGGACTTGGTTGCGTCTTGATGCAGTCCGGGAGGGTGGTGGCTTATGGTTCTCAATAGCTAAAGAACCACGAGAAGAATTATCCCACACATGACATGGAATTGGCGGCTATAATCTTTGCCTTGAAAGCTTGGCGCCACTACCTATACGGTGAGCAGTCCGAGGTGTTTTCGGACCACAAAAATTTGAAGTACATTTTTACGCAGTGGGACCTCAATATGAGGCAACGCAGGTGGATGGAGTACCTCAAAGATTATGACTTCACTTTGCATTATCATCTCGGTAAAGTAAATGTGGTGGCTGATGGACTCAGCCGAAACTCACGGGGGGGTTGTGGCTAGTGTTGCATCCCGAGAGTGGCAGATGCTCGTAACTATAAGACAGTTCGGGCTACGTTTTATGAGAAAAGTTCAGGGCACTTTAGGAAGTTTGATGGCTAAGCGTTCTCTACTGAACAGAGTGATTGAATCCCAAGGGTAGGACCTAGAAATATTGTCCATCAAGGACCGAGTACGGTCAGGGACAAGTGACGAGGGCTAGGCCATTCACTCGGATGGTAGTCTTTGGTATCGAGGAAAAGTTATAGTTCCTCAATTGACAAATCTAAGAGAGGAGATTCTTAGGAAATTTCATTGCTCTCGTTTTGTTATGCATCAAGGTGGCACGATGATGTACCATAATCTTCGTCGTCAGTATTATTGGAGCGGAATAAAGAAACATGTTGGGGATTTTGTTAGTAGATGTCTCACATGTCAGCAAGTGAAGGCTGAGCACCAGAGACTAGTAGGGTTACTCCAGCCATTGGAGGTAGTTGAGGGGAAGTGGAAACATGTCACGATGGATTTTGTGACCCACTTGCTACGAACATCACGGGGACATGACGCGGTATGGGTGGTAGTGGACCGGCTTACTAAGTCAGCATACTTTTTGGCGGTGAGGATGACCTTCACATTGGAGGAATTCTGCAAGTTATATATACGAGAGATTGTCCGATTATATGGGGTACCCGTATCTATAGTATCAGATTACAATCTCAGGTTCATGGCTCATTTTTGGGAGAGTTTTCAGCGAGCCATGGGGACACAATTGATGATGAGTACTACTTTTCATCCCCAGATGGACGGTCAGTCGGAGAGGACCATCCAGACATTAGAGTACATACTACGGGCATGCGTCCTAGATCTCAAGGGTAGCTAAGAAGATCATTTACCTTTGGTAGAGTTCGCCTACAATAACAGTTATCAGACAAGCATACAGATGGCACCCTATGAGGCATTATACGGGAGACCTTGTCGATCTCCAGTTTGTTGAATAGAAGTGGGAGAGAAACCCTGTACAGGTCTAAAATTGGTTAGAGACACCTCAAAGAAGGTGGAAAGAGCCGACAGAAGTGGTATGTCGACAGACAGCGGCAACCTCTACAGTTTGAGGTGGGAGATCATGTCTTCTTGAAGGTAATGCCTAAGAGAGGAGTGATCAGGTTTGGTAAGCGGAGAAAACTATCGTTGAGATATATCGGGCCCTTCAAGGTACTCGAGAGGGTGGGTACAGTTGCTTACCGGTTAGCGCTACCGCCAAGCCTATCAGGTGTTCACGCGGTATTCTATGTATCTATGCTTCAAAAATACACCCCGAATCCGACTCATGTGGTGGATTGGGGTGAACTTGATGTTGATACGGATGGAACCTTTGAGGAGGGACCGTTGCATATCATGGATAGCCGGGATCAAATTTTGCGAGGCAAAACCGTGAGGCTAGTGAAGGTGTTGTGGCAGCACCGAGGAGTGGAGGAGGCAACATGGGGGCGTGAGGACACCATGCGTACCAACTATCCTTTCTTATTTAAGGATGTAGGTACTCTCTTATAGTCATTTATCATTAAATGGTTGTTGCATATGCATAAGATTGTATGTGCATATGTGTGTGAATTTCAGGGACGAAATTCTTTTAAGGGAGAAAGAATGTAAAACTCGGGAAATTTTAATTTTTTTTTGGAAAGGGCAAAATGGCCATTTTACCACTATAACACAAAGTTAAAATACGGGTTCTATAGATCTCGGATAAGGAAATAGAGTTCGTCGTTGGACACATATCCCAAAATCTAGTCACCTTGTCGAATTTCGTCAAATTTCAAGATAATCGGTTGTTTGTGCACGTCGTTCGAGGCAACTGAATGACAAATGACCCCCCAAAGGCATCTAAATAAAATTTTTTTTCAAATTTAAGTATAATTAGATTAAAGTATCAATAACATAAAATTGGGCTAAACACGGAATGTAATAAATCGTTTCGGGGCGAAAACGGACCCGAATAAGAGAAGGACACGTGGTGCGACATGGGACGAGTATTAAAAATTATAAATAGGGCTAAATATATGAAAAGTCAAATATTCTCACCCAACTTGTTCAACCATTTTAGCCGCCCAAGGAGAGAGAGAATGAGAAGAGAGAAAACTTGTTTCTTCACCTTTCTTCTTTGATTTTTCAGAGTTCCGTCGCTCAGATTCCGTCGATCCAAGAGAGAAAATTGATCTCCGTCACGAGGGTTACGTCTACGTACCAAAAACAAGAGATTTCACCAAAGATTCAAACGTGGAGATTTGGGAATTCAAGAGTTCTTGAGTTGTTTTGGTGATTTGGTGATTATAGAAGTCTTCTACACTTCTAGTTAGGTAGGGTTCGTCCTCCCTTGGTTTATTCTTTCCCTAGATATGGGTAGACTAAGGGTTTAATTATTGAATTTAGTTCGATAATTGTCTAAGGTTATGGTAATGAGGAAATGAGAGTAGAAGAAGGGCTTAGGCCAAATTTTAACTTGTTTTGAAATATGAAGTCGCTTTAATAGATTCTTGTAACTTGGTAAATCCTAAAACATGTTATGTGTTTCATATTTATGCTTGTATATGAGTTATATGAATATATGGCTTGGTGCCCTTAAGGTGTTTGACATAATGCCTAAGAGAAATTATGTGTTTTGCAATGTACAGCATGCTTGGATATTGGGTTAGAGGAATTGTTGATATATATGTGTTTTGATGTATTGACTTTGCGACAAATATGGTATTTGGATGCTTATGATACAATTTACCATGGATATATTGGAATTGTTCATATGTCATTCATAACATATTGAACATTATGTTGTTGTGCAATAGTGCATCACATTGCATATGCACGGAAGCATCTCATTGCATGGGTGTGTGCATGGTTGTCGTCAACACCACACTTGGTGATTGACGGAAGGCTTGGAAATGTTGGGCCAAAGGCCTAGCTAAGCTGCAAGGTTGCATAAAATTGGGTTGGGGTAGCAAGAAGGGACTAGAAGATCCCTCGGCTGAAAGGCCCGGTAGTTGGGGTACGCACTCCCTTGGTTCAGTCCATAAATGTGTGTGGGTGTACTTGGAACCCTCGGTGGAAGTCCATAAATTCCATGTGGGTTGGTGACCGTTGGTGTGAGTTCATGAATATTCACCCCCAAGAAAGACTCTGAATAGTAAATATTATTCGATGTCACCCTTGGTGTGGAGGATACACGTCCGGGGATGGCTCTCACTCGGGGCCTCAAGGGTGAAGAGAGACGTACATGTGGTCTTTAACCTTGAAGTTTGTAAAACTTTTGATTTAAAATAGTTTTTGGCATGTAAATATTGAAATCATATTTAAACAATTGTAATAGGACTTGTATGAATCTTGTATATTGTAGAAAACATCATTATACATGTTTGGGATAAAATTGATAAGTTTTGGAATGGATTGGAAATGGGAAACAGGTGAAACAGGCAATTATCGACAGAGTGTACCGGTACGCATACCGATACATTGCTGTCCAGAGAGTTTGCCGCTCAACTCCAGAGAGTTCATTGTACCGGTACACGTACTGGTATGGTTTCCCAAAATTCTAAAAATTTTAAAGTCTTCTTGCTATGCTTTTGGACTTTGAGTTCTTTGGTTCCAGTGATACAAATAGACTTAAACTATGATATATTGGGGAATGTTATCGACGTGGTTTCGGGTTAATCGACATCCATGGGTATTTTTGCAGGTTGACGAGTTGTCAACGATTGATAAAGTACCCCCGGATTTTGGGGTATCTCAGTGTTCCTTTAATCATTTAATTCAATTAATGTCCAATGTGCCTCAACATACCTCATTTATTGTCCATTTGTATCATTGGGACATGGGTGGTTTGGTATGGGGGTTTGGAAGGGTTTGGGAGGTTAGGGTATAAACCCCCTTAAACCCATGTTTGGAAACCATAAAGTAGGGATAGGATTTAAATCCTGGGCCAGTTATGGGCCGGTCATTAAACCCACATACTTGGGTTTCATGAAACCCAATGGGGAGGTTGGTTTCATATGGGGGTTAAGGGGTTTAACATAAAAATGATATTTAAACCCTCATATACCTTATATACTCCATATATACAAATTGGTTAAGGGGTAAAATAGTCATTTATATACAAATATATTATCATAATAATCATATATCTCTGTGCATACCAAATATGGGTTTGGACAGCATTGAAGTTGAATCTCATCTTTGGATCAAACCCGGGTTTCATCAAGTCACCCATCCCAAAAACATACCAAACATTCCCTAAAGGAATCAAAGTTCAAAAGCATAGCAAAAGAATTTAAAATTTTTTATACGCGTACGGGTACTCTTTGCCTACTGGACTACACCATATCGGTACGCATACCGGTACAGTTTGTCCAATTTTGTCCAAAAAATATAATTTTTGAGATTTATTTTACAAAAATAATTCAAAGGCCACAAGTGGGCCTCTTTTCACCCTTGAGGCCCCGAATGAGGACCGTCCACCAGTGTATAGCTCACACCTAAAAAATTTTCCCGTATAGGGTGAGCTACGCTCAAAATAGTATCTCCTACAGAGGTTATTCTCCACCTAGATGAATATGAAATGTACACATTCAACAATCAACAACATTTATCCATTTCAAACAGGAATATATTATTCAAGGTTGAAATTCTATCATGTCATGCCAAGATATGAGATGACACTCACTCATGCACTTTAACTCGAGCACTCACCAGCTCCCACAACACAATGCAATTCTTGTGTGTAAAACATTCATCATTAATGAAGTACATCTAATGGTTGTTTCAAATAAAATCCTTGAGTTTTAAAATCAAGAATTGTTGGATGTTGCACATCCAAGAGTACATTTATAAATCAAAATCTTTAACAAAATCTTGTATCTTTGTTGGGCAACGAATTTTGGAATTGCATCATCGGCTCCGCACGCCTAATTCACTTTTTGGACTTGCACCAACGAAAGTTAATAAACCAATAACTGGATCTTGCACCAGAGGGATCTTCTAGCCTTTCTTGTTATATCCGACATAAATTTTTCATGCAACCATGTGACTCAATGGGACCTTCGACCCCAACTTACTGAGTCCATACATCAATCACCAAATGTGGTGTTTGAGCAACCATGCACACACACTCTGTAACACCCCGCATTTTCTTTTATAAATGTATATAGTTATATGATAGATAATTATTGTGAAAATGAGGATATGTATAATGATGTAAGAATGAATCACATATAACACACATTAGAAATGAATAATTGGGAGACAAATGGATTTGGGAAGTTTAAGTTTCAAAGACGTTTGAGATTGAAATTAGTTATTAGATAAGTTTCTAAATGTTTTTAGGTCAAAATAATGTTTTCATTGAATCCTGAAGGTCGAAAAACCTTAGGAGAGGTAATATGAGGTGCATTGGAAGCTTGGAAGTACTCCGGAATAAAAACACAAATTTCGTAAATTTCAGGTATAAAATATTTTGGACACCTCTTAGTATTTTGGCCATAACGTTTTATTTTTCTATCCAACTGATCTGAAATTTTGACAGTAGATAGTATACATCAAGGGCTACAAAAGTGTCTCTAATGAAAATTTTCCAATTCGACCTATCAATGGCTCAAAACTGCACTGGAAGTCGAGGCATTCAAATGGTACAGGTACCCCAAAACCAGTAGCTAAACGATACCGGTACCCAGTACCGGTACCGCTTCTCTGAAGCCTTCCGAACAATTAAAAACTCGGGATTTTAGATTTTAAAACCCCATTCTAAGCCCTATTTTCCCCATTCTTCATCTCATTCCCACCACAAACATCCTAGAGCCCTAGGAGGAGATAAAGAAAGGGAAAAACACCAAGATCAAGATAG
>CM042192.1:19372051-19393537 GCA_023539305.1 Ilex asprella | reverse complement strand
ATTTTTCATAAATAAATTTAATGTATAATACAATTTCAACAATATAATGATGAAATTGATATTGTTCAACATGTATGCAAAACATATATAATCAAACATTTATACAACGAAAGTCATGCTGCAACTACTGCAACATATTAATTCAAAAATCTGAAAAAATCTAATTATTATTAATCAAACATCCACAATTTTAACATTTTTAATAAACTTTAACTCAAATTTCAAAAAAAATATATAACTACTTTTTTTTCTGCAGTTTTCTACCTAAATTTCATAACTTTATCTCCGCACCATTTTTCTAATGTGAGTTCGTACAAATTTTGCGAAGAAAAAATCCAAAACGGTTCACGTGAATTCTTGTCAATGTAAAAAATTTTGTTGAGAAATGAAAATCAGTTTTCATTTAAGTTCAACTTAAATGTTCAAAAAATGTAATCGAATTTAAATTTGGGTGGGGCTATTCCCACCCCACAAATCTTCATTCTCACCCCATTTAATTTCTCATTATCAAACTATTAAGCCCACTCCTTCTATACTCACCCCATTAGTAACTAAGTCCACCCATGCTATATACACCAGTTTAATAAGTAAGCCCATATTATATTTTGTCATAATTAGGGTTTCATTCTATATTTCATCTCATTCGGTCACAAAAAATATATTTTTTTAATATGAATTTTTGCAGTGAAATAAGGTTACTATTATTTCTCAATTCAATTTTATGTTTGATTTCCTGTTTGTTGTATGAATTTTCATTATTTTCAGTATGTTTTAATATCTCTTTCAATTCTAATAATTTTTTATTTAGAATTTATATGTGTGTATATATATGTATGCTTTCAGATTTTTTTTTCTTGTTTAGGTTTTGCATCTATGTTTGTTATTATTTTCTAGTTCGATTTTTTGTTTGTGTTTGATACCTTTTTTTTCATGTCCGATTTTGCTTCTTGTGGTTATGAATTTTATAGTTTTGCTAGTTCCTTTATTCTTTGTTTACTTTTTTTTTTCTTTCTTGTTTTGGTTTGCTTCTTTCATTCTTTTTTTTTCCCCTTGTTTTGTTCTTTTCTTTTTAAAAGAGGTGTACGTAGCATGGGGTGAGTATAGAAATGGTGGACTTAGTAGTTTGATAATGTAAAATTAAATGAGATGGGAATGAAGATTTAGGGATGAGAATAACCCCACCCTTTATGTTTAAGCAAGAATTTATAATTTATACTCGATAGTTAAATTTAGTCGAATTCAGGTATTAATTATAATTATGTCAAACTGGGAGTTGGATTTAAGTCCGACTCAATTAACACTTTTATCTTAAACATATAAATTAATTCTTATCTATTCTCGTTCACTATGATGTGATAACTTCTTCTTATTTTTTTTAATTTAGTTATTCTTTATTACTTTTACAATCAATTTCAATTTGACTTCAACTTAAATACTTGTAAAATTCAAGCAAAGTTAAGTTTCACTAAGAATATATATTTTATAGTCGACAATTAAATTCATCTCAATTTGAATCCTAATCATAATCACTTCAAATTGATAGTCGAGTAAAATGAAATTTGGAGGAGGAATTTCAATTGTTTGATCAACAATCTTAAAACAATCTGAGCCGCGAAATGCTCACGCCAAATAATGCTAGATCCCAATAGTATATAGATATATCACATTGCATATTTATTATTCGTCTATTATACCATTTGAATATTATAATATTTTTATTTCAACACAAAATATGACATATATTATAGTTATTCAACTCTTTTTGACGCAAAAATATATGTATTTAAGGTTCATTTATTTATTTGAAATTTTTAAGAATAATCTTTAATTATAATCATAATTAATGACCTAATTGATGTGTATTTTGAGATAGAGAGAGATAGAGAGTTATAAGAAAAAGAGGAGTCTTAGAATTATGAAAGGAATGTAAGTTTTCAACAAAAAATTTGGGGGAGATGAAATTTCGTATTACAACTGTTGACTCAATATTTCTTCAAGCGATATGAGCCACGAAAAGCTAAAGATAAAGAAATCTAGCTACTTTACTATGTAAATATGAGGAAAAACCCCCTAAAATTTAGGAGTTTTAGAGATTACGTGACAACAATTTGGGAGTCAAAGTTATAGGCTTTCATCTTTGAGATAACAAATTTTATTTTCTTTTTTTTGTAAGGAATATGATTCAAAGTTTTTGGGAACATTTGGATATTTGAAAACTAAGATTAAAGAATTTCAATTATTTTATCATACAAAGAACTAAAAGTAAGGAAACTTTGAAGGCATACTATGATGTCACACTTTCTAGGTATAAAAGGGACAACCATAGTGTTTGAGACGTGAATATTATTATTATTATTATTATTACTTTGGAATTACATTTCCTATCCATTATATATGAAGTCACTTTTATAGTCATACTTTCAATGAACATTTTGTTAATACATTTGGTGTAAAAATCTGAGTAAATTTGAACTTTTATGATTAAAGGTCAAAACGGTAAATTGCCAATATAGTACGGGTTATAAACCTAAAATTTTTTAGATCTCAGATGAAGAAACGGGCCTCACCGTTGGATTCGTCTCACAAAATATAGTTATCCTGTCAAATTTCGTTGAATTTCGAGATAGTTAAATTTTTTGTATTTTATGAGGCGGTCGGGCCTCGGATAACCTAAAAAGGAATATTTTTAATAAAATTATGAAATTTGGGAAATAAGTAAAGTTAAGTGAAAATAAAAATATTTTAAACTTGAACTGGAGCGAAATTTGATGGTTTCGGGATGAAAACGAAACCGAAAAAAGAGAGACATGTGGCAATTTATAGGCCAAGCATTTGAAAAATATAAATAAGGGAGGAAATCTGGCTTGCTCCCCATTCTTCAGCTGATAGAAAGAGAGAGCAAGAAGAGAGGAAAAAAGCTTGAGTTCTCTACCTTCTCTCTACGATCTACGAAGATTGGGAGTTCAAATCCACTCGGACCAAGAACAAAAGTTGTTCTCCTCGTCGAGAGCTACAAAACCATACCAAGGAGGTCGGGTTTGGGCGAGATTCCAAGGACGATATTTTGGTAAAAGTAAGGATTCTAACTTGAATCAAGTTCTTGAAGTTTTCCAATTTCGTTTTACACTTCAAGAGATAGGGTTTCCTCCTACTTAGATTTATTTACAACCTAGAATGCTATTATGAATTGAGTAGATTGATAGAAATATATATCACTTGCCAATGGTTATGATTTGGTTAAGTGGGTATTGAAAATGGGTAGAATAAATTATATCTTGAAAAGGGTATGTAGAAATTGCCCAATGTAGTATCTTGAACCGTGTGAATTTGTGGGCATGCTATGTGCTTACATTATGCCTTGAGAAATTAAGTATGTTATTGCTTGTTATAGGACGACATGCTTGGATTTTGTTCTAGAGAAAGATGTTGATATGAACATGTTGATGTATTAACATTGTGAAGGATTATGAGAATAATATACTTTCGATATAATTTGTCATGAGATATGTGGAATGTTTTGGAATAGTTCGTATGTCATTCATAGCATATTGACTATCGTGAGATTGTTGCAATGAGGCATCAAATTGCATATGCACGGGAACATCCCAATTGTGGGCGTGGGTGCATTGTTATCATCAACACCACACTTGGTGGGTGACGGGTGGGCTCGTGTAAGCTGGGTCGAAGACTTGGCCAAGTCGTACGGTTTACATGGTAAAGAGGGTTGGGGTCAGCAAGAAGGGCTAGAAGATCCCTCGGGTGCAAGGCCCAGTGATTTGGATACGTACTCTATTGGTACAAGTGCATAAAGTGTGTTGGTGTACACGAAACCGTTGGTAGAAGACCGTAAATTCTGTTTCAGTTGGGTGTCATTGGTGTAAGTCCATCAAATCATGGTATATTGGACCTTGGTTGGATCCAATGAATAATTGAACCCGAATTACATTTGTGGGTTATGATCCCGGTTAAAGGGGGTGTTATCGACTTGGTGTCAAGTTAAGCGACATCCACGGGTACTTCTGTGGGTTGATGAGTAATCAACGGTTAATAAAAGACCCCAAGTTTTTGGAGCATCACAGCTTGGTACCAGAGCCAGGTTATACGATTTACCTAGGGCTTGATGGGGCATGTGTTTAGACCATTGCATTCCATTGTGCATTACATGTTATGTGTTTGCTACATGTTATGTAATATGTGTGATGTGAATTATATGCAATGTAGAATGTATATGAAAAAGAGAAACACTAAGGTTGGAAAAGATAACCTTGGGTTTCGAAAGGGTTTAAATGTCTACTAGTGAGTGACATACGCTCTACTAGTGAGAGAATGAGGGGATTCTCAATGTTTCAATATTGATCCCTATCTTGGGACATTAAGTTAGTGTGCCATTGCTACTTGACATATCTGTAGATGGCAAGTACAAGGAGAGGACGCCTAGGCGGTGGATGGAATAATAATCAACCACCACCGGCATTCGACCAACAATCTTTTACGGAAACCATGGGCATAATTGTGGCTACTGTTGCATAAGCTAGCACTAATGCAAATCAAGAAGGCACGAGTAACCTCAAACAATTTAAAGCCCACAAAACTCCAGTCTTTAATGGAGGGCCGGATCCAATGGTGGCCGATTATTGGTTCCGACAAGTCAATAAGATCATAGGGGCAATGTAGATTGCCTCAGATGCCACCAAGATACGACTAGCTACATTCCAACTAGAGGGAGAAGCCCGGTAGTGGTGGGATTGGGTAGTGGCCTCCAAGAACTTAGAAGCTATGACATGGGAAGAGTTTTGGGAGCTCTTCATTGGCAAGTACTTCCCAACGGCTATTCAACATGCAAAGGCCCGAGAATTCCTAGACTTGAAGCAAGGCACAATGACGGTGATGGAGTATGTGGCTAAGTTCACCGAACTAGCCTGATTTGCAAATGATTACGTGGCCACGGACATGGCCAAGGTAAGAAAGTTTAAGGATGGTCTAAAATTATCCATCCGGGAAAAGATTGTGGGCCTCCGTCTGTAAGACTTGGACACAATGGTCAAGACAGCGATGCCCATTGAGAGGGAGGTTGAAGACTCACGAAGCATCTGAGAGGTGGGTGCTAATGATAAGAAGAAGGAGGACCAATCCTCTTCTTCTAGCTCGGGAAATAGCAGAGGACTTCTACTCCACAGGAACCACAGAGATAGGGTCGTGGCTATCAAGGCCAAGGCCAATGTTGATACCCCCAAGATGGGGGAAACTTCAGGACTACCTATCAGGTATGCTAGAAGACTTGTTTCCACTGCCATCAACCGGGCCACTAGAAACGGGATTGTCCTTAGAGACAGGGATCCCAGGGTTATGGGACGTCTCGGTCCCAATCATTAGTGGGGTAGCCACAGACGCACTATATTCCTCTCTACCCCACCATGGGCCAGGAAAGCTAGTACTAGTTTTAAGGTGCTATTTAGACCCCTACTACTTCATAAGCAAGGACTCCACAGTTAGGCCAGATGGCTAGGGCATGGGTCGAGGTTGAGGACAGGGCATGTAGGCCTGGACTTCAGGGACCCAAGGGCGTGTCTACGTCATCACACCTCAGACTGAGCTAGTGGGTCAGTCAGTCATCCAAGGTACATTTTTACTCTCTCACTTATAGGCTTGGGTGTTATTTAACTCGGGGTTATCGTATTCATTCATTACTGCATCATGCATTAAGGATTTAGGCTTAAAGGTTGACACCTTAGAAGTGCTATTGTATGTGAATTCACCCTTAGGATCTAGGGTGTGTGTTAATCAGATATGTCGGGGGTTGTGAGTTAAAGATCTCAGGGGTTCTACTCACTATGGACCTTAGGGTCATGGACTTGTCAGAATTCGATGTCATCCTTGGGATGGACTGGTTAGCGGCACATCTGGTCGTCATTGATTATGATCAGAAGAGGGTCACTGCTTACATGTCAGATGGTGTTTGTTTCAAGTTTCAAAGAGAAAAATAGGTTGTTTTGCCCCAAGTAGTTTATGATTCTAGATGACACGGGCATTTAATGGGTTGGCTTGCGCTTACTTTGGAGGACGAGGTGAGACAAGAGTTTGGTCTACCTTGGGTTGTTTGTGAGTATGAGGACGTCTTTCTAGACAGGCTACCGGGATTATCACCCCATAAGGATGTGGACTTTAGCATTGAGTTATATCTTGGTACTTCGCCCATTTCTATGACTCCACATAGGATGGCGTCAGCTGAGTTACAAGAACTCAAGGTATAATTACAAGAATTGTTGGACAAAGGCTGTATTAGACCAAGAACATCGCCTAGGGGTGCTTTGGTGTTGTTTTCCAAGAAGAATGATAAGACTCTTCGGCTATGTATAGAATATCGACAGTTAAACCGGGTTACCATCAAGAATAGGTACCCTTTGTCGAGGATTGATGATTTGTTTGATCAGCTAAGGGAAGCGTGGGTCTTCTTCAAAATAGATCTCTGCACGGGCTATCATTAGTTGAGAATTAGGGAGGTAGATATCCTTAAGATAGTGTTTAGAACATGATATGGACATTTCGAGTTTACGATGATACCATTTGGGTTAACGAATGCCCTGACGACATTCATGTATCACATGCATAAGATGTTCCAACCCTATTTTGATTAGTTGGTCGTGGTGTTTGTTGATGACATCCTGATTTACTCCAGGTCTGAGGAGGAGCATAAGGGTCACTTGAGGATCATTCTCCAAACCTTGAGGGATCATCAGTTGTACTCTAAGTTCAGTAAATATGAATTTTGGCTTATAGAAGTGAAATTTTTGGGACACATGGTGTCGACTTCGGGTGTATCGGTTGACCTAGAGATGGTTGAGGCAGTTATGAGTTGGAAAAGGCCAAAGTCAGTCTTTGAAATATGCAGTTTCTTGGGATTAGCATGGTACTACCGAAGGTTCATCGAGGACTTCTCCCGACTGGCTACACCAGTGATGAGATTGAACCCGAAGAAGTTTAAGTTTGAGTGGAATGATTCGTGTGAAAAGTCATTCCATGAGTTAAGGAGGAGGCTTACTTCCACTCCTATTTTAGATGTCTCGAAAAGGGGACAGAGGTACATGGTGTATTGTGATGCCTCAAAGACGGACTTGGATGTGTTTTGATGCAGTCCGGGAGGATGGTGGCTTATGATTCTCGATAGTTAAAGAACCATGAGTAGAACTATCCCACGCAGGACATGGAGTTGGTGGACATTGTTTTTGCCTTGAAGACTAAGCCCCACTATTTGTAAGGTGAGCAATTTGAGGTGTTTTCGGACAACAAAAGTCTAAAATATATCTTTACACAATGAGACCTTAACATGAGGCAGCGTAGATGGATGGAGTACCTAGAGGATTACGACTTCACTTTGTATTACCATCCCGGTAAAGTAAATGTGGTGGCTAATGCACTAAGCCAGAAGTCAAGGCAAATTTTGGCTAGTACGGCTTCCCGGGAGTGGCAAAAGCTCAAGACTGTGGGACAGTTTGGGCTAAACTACAGGGGTCAGGCTCAGGGCTCTTTGGGGAGTTTGGTGGCTATGCATTCCCTACTGAGCAGAGTGATCGAGTCTCAAGGGCAGGACACAGAGATATTGTCCATCCAAGACCGGGTACAAACAGGTACAGGTGACGAGGGTTGGGTCATACATGCAAATGGAAGTCTTTGGTATAAGGGAAGGATAGTAGTTCCCAGTCTGCGAATTTGAGAGAGGAGATCCTTAGGGAATTCCATTGCTCTCATTTTACCGTTCATCCAAGCTGCACGAAAAAGTATCATGATCTCCGTCGTCAGTACTATTAGACAGGGATGAAGAGGCACGTCAAAGATTTTGTTAGCCGTTGTCTCACGTGTCAACAAATCAAGGCTGAGCAACAGAGACCTGTAGGGTTGCTCCATTCTTTGTAGGTGGCTGAGTGGAAGTGGGAGCATGTCACGATGGATTTTGTGACCCACTTGCCACAAATATCGCGAGAACATCATGCGATGTGTGTGATAGTGGACCGACTTACCAAGTCAACACACTTTTTGGCCGTGCGGATGACTTTCACATTGAAGAAATTTTGTAGATTGTATATACGGAAGATAGTCCTGTAGCATGGGGTGCCTGTATCTATAGTATCGGATCGGGACCTCAAGTTTACTACTCATTTTTGGGAGAGCTTTCAACGGGCCATGGGGACACAATTGATGATCAGTACGACCTTTCATCTCCAGACGGACTGTCATTCTGAGAGGACCATCCAGGTTTAAGAGGACATGCTACGGGTATGCATTCTAGATCTCAAGGATAATTGAGAAGTGTATTTACCCTTAGTGGAGTTTGCCTACAACAACAATTATCAAGCGAGCATACATATGACACCCTATGAGACATTTTATGGGAGGCCTCATCGTTCTCCGATTTGTTGGACGGAGGTAGGAGAAAGACCCTCTACAAGTCCAGACATGATTAGGGACACCTCAGCGAAGGTGGACCTGATATAGAAACGTCTTCTTACTGCTCAAAGTCGGTAGAAGAGCTACGCCGATAGACGACAACAACCTTTAGAGTTTGAGGTGGGAGATCACGTATTCTTGAAAGTGACGCATAACAGGGGAATGGTCAGATTCAAGAAACAAGAAAAGTTGTTGCCGAGGTTTATCGAGCCCTTTGAGGTACTGGAGAGGGTGTTTATTATGACTTACAGGTTGGCATTACCGCTAAATTTTTCAGGTGTTCACGCAGTGTTCCAGGTTTCTATGCTCTGAAAATATACTCCAGATCTGACATATATAGTAGATTGGGGTGAGCTGATGGTTGTTGCGGATGAGACTAGTGCAGGCTAGTGAAGGTGCCGTGGCGGTGCCGTGGCAGCACCGTGGTGAAGAGGAGGCGACATAGGAGCGTGAGGACACCATTTGCACTAGTTATCCGTTCTTATTTGAGGATGGAGGTACATGCTTACAAATATAAGTATAAGATTACTTGTTGCATATACAGGTGGCTAAGTGTGTTTGTGTGTATGAATTTCAGAGACAAAATTCTTTTAAGGGGGGAAAATGTAAAAACCCGAGTAAATTTGAACTTTTATGACTAAAGGGTAAAATGATAAATTGTCACTACGTTAAGGTTTGTAAATCTGAAATTTCCTAGATCTAGGATGAGGAAACGGGCTTTTCCGTTAGATTCTTCTCGCGAAATCTAGTTACCCTGTCAAATTTTGTTGAATTTTGAGATAGTCGAATTTTTTGTATTTTACGAGGCAGTCGGGCCTTGGGCAGCCCAAAAAAGAATTTTTTAATAAATTATAAATTTTGGGAAATAATTGAAGGTAAGTGAAAATAAAAATATTTTGAACTTGAACTGGAGCAAAATTTAATTGTTTCGGGACGAAAACGTAACGGGAAAAAGAGAGACGTGTAGCAAATTATAGGCCAAACATTTGAAAAATATAAATAGGAGAGAAAATCTGGTTTTCTTCCCATTCTTCAGCGGATAGAAAGAGAGAGCAAGAAGAGAGGAAAAAAGCTTGAGTTCTCCACCTTCTCTCTATGATCTACGAAGATTGGGAGCTCAAATCCACTTGGTCCAAGAACAAAAGTTTTTATCCTCGCCGAGAGCTACAAAATCATACCAAGGAGGTTGGGTTTGGGCAAGATTCCAAGAACGGGATTTTGGGGAATGTAAGGATTCTAACTTGAATCGAGTTCTTGAAGTTTTCCAAGGTCGTTTTATGCTTCAAGAAGTAGGGTTTCCTCCTACTTAAGTTTATTTACAACCTAGAATGTTATTATGGAATGGTTTGGTTGATAGAAATATATATTAATTGTCTATGGTTGTGATTTGGTGAAGTGGGTAATGAAAATGGGTAGAATAAATTCTATCTTGAAATGGGAATGTAGAAATTGCCCAATGTAGTCTCTTGACTCATGTGAATTTGTGGGAATGCTATGTGTTTACATTATGCCTGGAGAAATTAACTGTGTTATTGTTTATTATGTGATGACATGCTTGAATTTTGTTATAGAGAAAAATGTTAATATGAACATGTTGATATGTTGACATTGTGAAGGATTATGACAATAATATACTTTCGATATAATTTGTCATGAGATATGTGAAATGTTTTAGAATAGTTCATATGTAATTCATAGCATTTTGACTATCGTGAGATTGTTGCAATGAGGCATCGTATTGCATATGAACGGAAACATCGCAATTGTGGGTGTCTGTGCATGGTTATTGTAACACCACACTTGGTGGGTGACGAGTGGGCTCGTGTAAGTTGGGTCGAAGACTTGGACGAATTGCACGGTTTACATGGTAAAGAGGGTTGGGGTCTTACATGGTAAAGAAGGGCTAGAAGATCCCTCGGTGCAAGGTCCGATGATTTAAATACGCACTCTATTGATACAAGTTCATAAAGTGTGTCAGAGTATGCGGAACCATTGGTGGAAGTCCATAAATTCTATGTCGGTTAGGTGTCGTTGGTGCAAGTCCATCAGTACCCACACCCACAATAGACTCTGGATTGGTAAATGGCATTTAATGTGTAACATAGATGATGAGTTCTTACACGTTGGCACTTGCATGTGTTGGAGAGCCGGAAAGGGCTCGAATTGAGTTGCATAAGTGTGTCCCATCTCATTTTATGGCATGACTTGATAAATTCCAACATTAGATGTATATTCATGTTTGAAATGTTATGAGTTGTTGAATGTTGCATGTAAACATTTCATATGCATTTACGTTGGGAGTAGCTTATGTAGGAGTTACTCTATTGAGTGTGGCTCACCCTTTATGGGAAAAACATTTCAGGTGCGGGATATACGCCAGTGGATGACTCCCAATTCGAGCCACAGGGATGAAGAAAGCCGGAATGTAGCTTATTTTGAGTATTTTGTAAAATTACTATGAACAATTAGTTTTTGGCATGTAATTAAACAAAATCTTGTGTGATAGAACTTGTATGTATCTAGTTTTATATTGAAAATGTTGTTAGACATGTATTGGATGGTTGGGGAAGGGTTTGAAATGGATTGGAAATAAAAAATGGTTGAAACAGGCAAAACTGAGCAAGAGTACTGGTACACTATTGTCCAAAAGGCAGACAGTACCGGTACAGCGTGCTGGTACAGTCTAGTCCAGTGGGCAAACCGTATCGGTACTCTCTCCTAATTTTTTAAAATTTAAAACTGCTTTGCCAAGTTTTCAGGCTATGCATTCCTTCCCTTCAATGATGAAAATGGGTCATAATGGAATATAAATCATGGTATATTGGACCTTGGTTGGATCCAATAAATAATTGAACCCGAATTACATTAGTGGGTGATGATCCAGGTTAAGGGCGTGTTATTGACGTGGAGTCGGGTTCAACGGCATCCACAGCTACTTCCGCGAGTTGATGGATAATCAACGGTTAATAAAAGACCGCGGTTTTTGGGGCGTCACACTTGGTTTTCACATAGTATTATTTTGTTTGAGTAGTCATTTGTTGTCATAGTTTTTTCTTATTTTGGCAAATCTATTTATAGTGTGACAAGGGGTTTTGGTAAAAAAATTCAGATGTAAAGACATAATTGATGCACGGGCTTAGATGCTATAATTACACATATGTTTATTTGGTTTAGTAATGTGGCAACGGAGTATGACACCATTGGCTGAGCAGTTTGAACATGATAATTACACACACAATCCTTTGTTTTAATAGTGTGACAACAGAGTATGACATCATTGTTCCAGGCCACTAGATTACAAATGTGTGCATTCCTTTGATTTAATAGTGTAACTACACATTATGGTAACATTGGTTCATTTGTTGATACAATCACAATTAACAAAATAAAAAAATAGCATTATAGTTATAAAACTAAAGCAAAAAAAAATGACCTTACAAACAATTACATGTACCGAAAATATAAAGCCACAAACATGAAGAGACGAAGAAATTAAAAACATAATTTATATATCATATATCATATTGTAGAAACTATATGAGGTTATAACGATATTAATGAAAAGTGTAGTGTAACAGTACAATACCGAGAACATGGAAAAAACGATCTATTCTAAAAAAAAAAGTTAACTTGGTCTAACAACAGTTTGATCGAAAAAAAGAAAACCAAATACGTGACCATTCAAACAATTAGTTGAATTGAAAAAATATAACCAAGCAAAAGAACCAATCAAAAGAACCAAAAATAAATGAAAGTATAATTTTTAATCAGATAATGGTTGAACGTTGGAGATGAAGAAGAAAAATGAAAACTGGTTGGAGAAGAATAAGAACGATCACTTAATTTTAACTAGTTGACGAAGAAGAAAGAAAAATGAAAATTGATTGAAGAAGAAGAATGATAATGACTGATTGTTGGAGAAGAAAAGAGAAGATACGTTTGATGGTAAAGATACGGAGAATATAATTCATACATTAAATTAGGAAATATTTAATATAATAAAACAAATTCAAATAACAAAATAATTGTCAAATCTAATATGCATGATTTAAGACAAGAGCAAATATGTTAAAGAAAATTAAAAAAAAAAGTCAAAAAGTGTACTTGGACCCAATAAAATTAGGAAGATGAGGACTAAATGATTTAACATTAAGATTTATACACTTTAAGACTAATAAGTATAATTTGGTGTATCTCTTCACAATTCTCCGTTTTAATTTTAGAAGCCCAGAATTATTCTCCCAGTCCACACTTTGGATGCCTCAAGTCCTAAGCGAGTGGTATCTCTCTGTCTCTCTGCATGAATAAATTAGATATATATACTCTTGTGTTTGTTTGTAGCCTAATCTTGATATTTATTGATAACAATAATCACTTGAATAGTCGAAATGTATGCAGAATTTCTTATGATAAATGGGTCGAACAGGTTGCTAATGGTGACGGGTTGAAAAGGTTATAGTATGATCCGAAATGATTTGTTTATTAAATGGATCACATGAGTAGTTTCGTATATCCGTTTACGAAACGAGTTGTGTTCAATTTTACAATTTATACCCATCTACTCCGTGAGTCAGCTATTAATACCACCCTCATTGCGCAAGAGAAAAAAGTCCATGTATATTGTACAGGTCCAGTCTTGACACGTGAATATCTGCCTATGCAGGCTAATCCTGCCCAGAAGTCTAACCTGCACGGCCTCAATAATTTGTCATTCAAAAAACAAAACATAAAACGTGCCATCAATGCCCACAACTTAAGGGATGATTATGTACCATCTAATTGAGAGAATATAGTACAAAAATCACACCACGAGATGTGGGTATAAACAGAAAGTCAAACAGAACAAGACTTTGGATTAGTGGTGATGGTATTGCCTTTATTTTTCATGTTGGCAAGCTCAACTGAATATATGCCACCAATAGAATAATTAGGCCGCAAAGTGAAAAGATAAAAATGGAAGGAGAGATGATCCCATGTTAGGTATTCGAATTCAAATAGCAACGCTTTATTTCAACATCCAAACTTTAGTGAATTTCATCTATATCTAGATTAGACTTTGTGTTCCCTTCATTTAAAGTGAGGTCAAACCATCTATTCCAAATATTGGACGAAAATGAGGTGATAGTGGCCAAGCACAGGGATATATTGAGGTGAGTTAATGTTATGATTTGAATTGAATTCTATTCAATTGAGTCAATTTATGACTTAAAAGGATCAAACTTATAAGGTTTAGAAAATTATAATTAATCCAAAAACATTGGGATTGGTCCCTTTTTTTTCTTTAATTCACCTTATTGAGTAATAGTTTCATCCAATTGAATCTTAACATCCAAGTATAACACCCAAAAGTAACTTTCGGTAATGCAACCTTTCCCTTGAACTCATAGGCATGCAGGATCCTTACCTCGGCTGGCTCACAACCTCACACAGATGTTTGCTTGCAGATATTATGAACCAAGTGTAGCCTCCACACAAATTTCTTCAACTTAATGAAAATCCAAAATGAAAATAACTCGAGCTCTTCTACTGAAAATAAATAGCTAGAATTCTACCTGTTTTCTGAAAAATAGTTTAATTAGCAAGTTTGGCTGTTATATTTTGTGGCTACAAATTTTCCTGCTTGCAAATTAGATCGAGTTATACCTGCTGCAAGATTCATGGCCAGTACGTACTTAGAAAATAGTGTGCCTAATGTAGGAGACTCCCACCACTGCAAGGTTTGAGGACAGTATGACTTTTACCCCTTGTCGGTTTTGGGTAAGCTGGCTCTTATTGCTGTGTGTCCTTTGAAGGAGGTAAAGGTCAAATAATTGAATTCAACACAAGTTGCCCTGCCAATGTGCCAGGTAAACAGTGTCAAATTAATGCCTAGTAGAACATTTTCCCTTCGTCGAAATTCTTTTCCGATCATAGAGATTTAAGAGAATATATTCTTTATCAAAAGCAGGAGAAGAAGAAACAAGTGTGCCTATAAATCCGAGGCTTCAGTACAGAGTATTGGCATCAAATTGGAGCAAGAAATGTGTTATGAGAGGAAGAGAGGTCTTGCATGAAGATAAGAGTTTTGTTTGGTAGCCAAGGATGACTTGCCTGCTCCACTCAAGGTGTTGTTTTGAGCTCTATTTCTATGTAGGACCATTGCTTGGTTTCAGGCAGTCACCTTGGCTAACTTGACGAGCTCTTTTCTTTCATGCTAGGTCTTCTCTTCTTCCTTCATCTGCAGTACGCGCTATCTCGACGTTCGATATGAATTTGCTTGCATGGTGATCGGTATTTGTATCACTGTGCATGACTTTGATCTGTAACATTGTGCATATATGGCTTGCATTATGTCTAACAGTGTGTCTATCCGTCTCTTCCTAATGGTTTTGATAGTGATCATTTAAGGTCCATGGTGTTTCCCTAAGAGCCTACAAAAATGCCAGTAAGAAAGAAGTAAATTATACCACGAAGTCATGAGAAATTTATTTGTCCAATTGTTCTAGTTTTAAAATTTTATAATCAACATACTTTGCCTGTACCTTGTGTTTTCATTTGTACTTTCTACCACTATAAAATTAACACCAATTTGTGCTTCAGTCTTCACTCTTTAAACTGCTTCCATTTAGTCTCTAAATTTCTAAGGTTTTTTATGTATCATCATCAATTAGATATTTTGTCTCTAAATTTCTATGGTTTTTTATGTATCATCATCAATTTGATCTAGTTAACTGTTAAAATAAAGTTTGATGATCAATTTGACACCATTGATAGATTGTAGTCTAAAGTACATCTCAATCTATATTTCAAGCTGAAAAGTGCAAGTTTTCTAGTTTCTTTGAATCCCATTTCCACCCTGACGAAGATGAGATCAAATTCTGAGCCTGTGATATGACTATGTTTAGACACACAATAGAATATATATATATATATTTACGGATTATGTCTTTCAATCCAATGGTGGATCACATTGTGGTTTGGGGGTGTGACCCTGATGCTCTGTTTGATAGGAATGATGAACAGTAAGAGGGATACACTTTCTATCCTTCAAGGAAGAAAAGTCACTTTCCTTCCTTTGTGTTTGGTAGAATAGACGAAAAATAAAAATGATTAACTCTTTTTTTGTGGCTAAGATTAAGGGTGATCGAGTCGTGTCATGTCAATTTCGTGTTGAGTCATTACAGGCTTGTATTGAACATTAGTCAAACTTAACTCAACTAATTTAACTAATTTTGTCGTGTCGACAATTTCTTTCGATAATCTTTTCAAGTAGTAGGCAATTTTGCAATTACTGTAGCCACTTGAAGTTGTTCAGACACTTCTATTTTAAAATCCTTGAGTCTAGATATTAGGACAAGGAATTCATCTACTTGTTCTATGATAGATTTATTATCTAACATTTGAATTCAAAAAAATTCATACCTAGAAATTTGTTCGTACCTTGCTTGACAGATGTATATTTCTTCTCCAATGCACTCCAGATTTCTTGTGGGGATTTGATTGAACGAAACAGTTCGTACAATCGATTTGACAGTGAATTCAGAATATAACCTCTGCAACGAACTTCATTCTCCATGCATTTCTTGTGGGTTGTTATAGTTTCTTTATCTTCTTTGTCAGATATTCAGGAATAGTTGGTAGATTTCCACTTAGCAAATATGCAACACACAATTCAGTAAGGAAGAAAAATAATTTATCCTTCCAGCGTGTGAAGTTCGTTCCATCAAAACGATCCAACTTAAACACTTCGGGATTGAACTTGAAAACAGAATTCAAACCAGTAGCCTCCATTGTTGTTTAATTTCCTTAAGATTGTTAGCAAAATAATTACAATAGAAGGCTTTGATCATGTATTTACTCTCCTTAAGGAAATTATGCTCACACTATGTTGCTGCTGGGTTTATGGCAGATTCCTTTAGGATTAACAATGCCAAACAAAATTTTAGATAGCAAACTCTAAAATTCTCCTCAAGAATAGAATAGAGAAACATTTTTTTTGTGTCTTTTCATTGAATGTTCTATACAGGTATTATAATACCTTAAAGATGTAAAGAGCAGACACAACTCTTGGGCTAAAGAGATGTATAGAGGAGACATAATTCTTGGGTCAAGAACTAATTAATTAATACAAAAATAATTAATTGATTATGGGATTCAAGCTTAAGTGTCCTTCTTTTGACTTTAAATATTATTTTATTTAAAGTCAAATCAAGGCTCATTGATTTGAAATAATTGGAGCTTCCCTCCAAATCTTCCCACAATCCAAATTTATAGAATTTGGTGTGTTTCTCCTTTTAAACTCTTACACTCCCTTTCTACTTTTTCAATGTGGGATACCTTACGTTACTAACTATCTTACATTACTAACAGCAAGCTCTTGTGAGGCAATTATGGGAGTGCATGGAGCTGGTCTGACTAACTTAGTTTTCCTGCCAGAAAAATGCAATTTTGATCCAAGTGGTACCCTTGGGAGGAATGGTGTGGATGGCTAGAAATGACTTTGGAGAGCTTACAAAAGATATGAAGTTGAGGTACTTCGAATGCAGGATAAGCGAAGAAGAGAGCACTTTCATACATCAATACCCTCTTGACCATGAAAGGATGGGCTATTTTTAAGTCAGTGCATATTTGGATAAAACAAGATGTAAAACTTGATTTAAGTGGGTTTAGAACAACTTTGCTTGAAGCCCTTATGCTTCTGCATATGTAGAGTTTTGTTTCCTATGGAAAAGCACACAGAATACACTATATTATTTTTTTTCCCTTCCTTGTCTAGTGTGTTAGTTTACCTCATCATTGGTGCAAAAAATCCTTCTCATTGCACTCTATTATTAGATTTGAATGCCTATATAGAAACATTGTCTTATAGCTCTTGTTTACCCAATGTGCGTTACTTAAACATGACTATGCAATATGGAGTTTGCATTGTATGTACAAGTCCAAAGGATGTGCGGTAGGGTGGTTCTCATTATGCACAAAGAAATACACTAGTACAGTATTTTTAATACTAGTTCCAAGGAAGGAAATGTATTTTCTTTGAAACCATTGAATATATACACAGTAGCAATGACACTACATCATCAGCAGCTCATGGTATCATAACCCAATGATAAACCACCATGCATTTATACAATTGGGAACCACACAAAATTCAATAGCTACCACATTGAACTTAATCTAATAAGTATCACGTATATGTATGGAATTCATTAACCTGTATGGTATTGATTCTACCTATCATCAATGACATGCTATTACCATTGTATTAAATATTTGTGATGGCTCCCTATGAGCTTGATGCTAGATTGACTATTAAATTTTTCATCGAGATAAACTTATCATAGTTGATCTTTCTAGGCCAGTCAACCCCCAAACACTGGTGCTATTCATCTTGTATGTGAAAAAGTGGCGTGGCAAACTTTTTGAAGTGAGGGTGAAAATCTGAATACCTTGCAAAAATTCTGTCAAAATCAGTGGAAAAAAAATATAATATTAGAAACTTAATTAGGGCCAAGCCCCTAGACCACAATGTGATCCAATATTGAGTAGAAATATATAATTCATAAAAAAAATTAAAATAAAAATATCACATTTTAAGTGATGTTTAATAAAACTGAAAACTGAAGTTTGAAAGCTGAAGCCTGAATTCGTAGAATTTTTGGTACCCATTGAAATTTAATTACTAAATTGAATCAAGCTGTTTGATAACTACACAGAACTAACGTCTGAAAAAAATTAATTTCTAATTTTACTGTTCTATTCTTTAATTTAAAAATATTTATAAAATATATTTTTATCTAATAAAAAACTACATTATATCAACAAATACATATAATAAATAGCACAATAAGTGAACAATAATGGTGGTGGTAGTGATGGTGGTGGTGGCGACAATGATGGTGGTGGTAATGACGGTGGCACAATGGAAGTGATGGTGGTAGCAATGGTGATGGTGACGATGACATAATGGTGGTGGCAACAATGGTGGTGGCGGTAATACAATGGTGGCAGTGTTGGTGTCGATAACACAATGGTGGTGATGGTATATTTGTCCATTATGAGAAATGGATAAAATCCTTATTGACTAACATTTTATACATTTAGTGATAAGTAGGTGACTTACTACTTAGAATTTTAGCCTATTTTTAAGAAGTGTTTAAAATATTTAGTATGAATTTTAGGTTATCAAATGGGTTTAATTTATCACTAATGCTATTAGGACATAATTTGGAGACTTAATGCATTATGACCATTGGATTGATAGCGTTGGGACCCAATGATAATTTAATATTGGAATTCACTAACAATCTAATGGTCACAATCATTAAGTTCTCAAATTATGTCCCAATAGTATTGTTCTTAATTTATTAAGTGCTTAAAGTGTCCAGTTTTAAGCCTTAAATGGTACTATCAAACAACCCCTTGTTGTGTGTCTAAATAGAGGAATTAGATGTAATCTTCACCAGGCTGGCAATAGATATTTTCTTCAATATCGATCCTTGGAGGAGCTATTATTGGAAACCATTCGATTGGATGTTGTGTTTAGTGGTAATTGCTGGTTAAGGGGAAGTGAGAAGGCGACTGTGCGAAATTCTGGAAGCTAGATTTGTAAATGCTCAAATCTCGGTTATTGGAGATATTCAAGGGAACTAAAACTGAGACTAGAGGAAGATAAGGAATGGGTCATTATACTAGGAGATTTTGCTTCGAAAAACTAGGATGTTTTCTTTGTGTCGGTCACCTCAACATGAAAACTTTCAAGGGGATATGGATTGTTGGGCAGAAAAAATAAGATTTTTTAGATTCTTGGAGAGTTAATATTCTTTTTTAACTGTTAGTTTTACACATTGGGTGGGATATAGGATTAAAAACCCCCACATGTTTATAGTAATATAAAGATAAAGGTGTATAGTAATTTAATATATGTAATGGCGTAGGAAATATTAAGATTATAAATATTAGTCAAAACTTGGTTTTAACTCTTGAAAATATGGAATAGTTCGTAATAGAAATTATACCAACTATGTTTAATGCTTAAATATATATTGTATATGCTTAGCTTGGTTTTTGGAAGGGTTCGAAATGGATTGAAAATAAAAAACAGAGAATATAGGCAAAACCATACTGATACTGTGTACCGGTATGGCCAAAAGAGGTCTGACAGTTTAAAGTCGCGATTTTGGGTCCATTTTTCGCCCTATAAATACATTAAGACGCCTATTTTTGCCTCATTCCTGCTACTCTAACCCTAAAAACACTTAGAGAAGAAGAAAGAATGACAAAGCTTAGGATCAAAAGTGAGAAACAAGAGATTTAAGAGTGATTCAAGATTCAAGCCCTAGTAATTCAAGAGGTAAGGTAGGGGTTTTCTTCCATTCTTGTTCATTGATGTTAGGGTTATGATATATATGTATGTTTTGACTCCTAATGATATTCATTTGCTATGGGTTCTTTGTTTCTTTGTTCTCTTTCAATTATTCACATATTTTCACAAAGTTAGGGTTGTATACCCAAGAAATCCCTCTTTTTGTTTGAAAAACCCTAATTTTCAAGAGTGATGGGTTTTCCTCTTGAACTCTTCCTTTATTCTTGATTTCAAAACCATAGTGTTTTGTGTTGAGTAATAAAATGATATTGTTGTGATCTCTCCTATTTTTCCTTAATTGGTTATTGGAATTGTTGGTGAATTGAGAATATTTTAGTTTCCTCATTCGTATAGTTGTTGTGATGGACTTGGATTGCCATCGAGAGATGTCGCAGAGTGTTAGAGGTTAGTCTATCCTAGTGGGGTTGAGATAGTTTCCTAACACTTGCAGTAGATTATCATTTGTTAATGCGACCACTATCGTTCACTGAAATTCAAACAAGGGATAGTATACTCTTCTTGGGAAGGGACTCGTCACTGCCACTAGTATGATAGACACTCTTTCCCGAAGTGATTGTGCTTTGTTGGTTGTGATGGATGGACTAGGTATAATCGTTGGGTAGATTCCTGTGAAGCAATCAATGTATATGGCATGGGGATGAACCACTATAAATGAAAATACGATTTATTGTTGAGAGCTATCTTTTATTGGTTCCGTTAAATTTATAGCTACTGTGAAGCTTGAGATCTATTTAAAATGCCCCTGTTTTATTTCAAAATTACATATACTAGTTGTGAAATGAGATCGACCAATTTATATATATTTTCTAAACCTTGTTCTAGTTTGGTAGAATTTTTCTACAGAGCTTCGTGCTCGCCCCCTACTTTACAATCTTTTTAGATTATCCTCTAGAGGAAAAGTTGGGAGTCGAGGAGCCCGCACACTGGGAGACTCCAATAGACGAGAGTATGGATCCCGAGGTGGACGATTAGAGTGACACTTTCTTTTGATGCTAGACTAGAAAATTCATTTTGGAGACATTGTGAAGTCTAGTTTTCTTTTGTTATTTCCACTACGCTATAATACTTAAATTTTTAGGATGTAAATGTCATTGTTTGGCATATTCTTCTGGATAATGTTGTAAGTAATTTATGGAGGATGAATGAAGTCTTATTTATTGATGAATTATTTTAGTGCTCTCATGATGTGAATAGTTTATAAATTGTAATGTTGTCCAAGGTGGTATTTGGGGCGTTACAAATCTTGGAATCAGAACCTAGGTTTTAGGTCTTATATGGGAGCTGTAGGTTATGGATCACACTAGAGAGGTAGAATTTGGTTGAATGAGATTATTGATTTAAATTTTATACAAGTCTTTTGCTAAGATCTAGAAAGTCTAACCATGTCTTGTACATCAAGGAACTAAATTGTGAATTAATGTACAGGATGAACAGTGAACAAGGGCGAGGACGTAGACGTGGGTCTGGTCGTGGAGATTAAGCAAACCCACTACCACCACCACCCGATGCCATGAACGACATCTATCAATGCTTGAGGGAGCTAACCACTCTAGTTCTGTAACACCCCGTATTTTCTTTTATATATTTGTATAGATATATATAGTAAAATATTATTGTGAATATGTGAATATGTATAATGAGGTAAGGATAAACCATATAGATTTTAATAATAGGATAAA
>CM042192.1:19359484-19371016 GCA_023539305.1 Ilex asprella | reverse complement strand
ACTTAAACTTCCCAAATCCATTTGTCTCCCAATTATTCATTTCTAATGTTTTAACCTATGTGATTCATTCTTTCATCATTATACATATCCTCATTTTTACAATAATTATCTATCCTATAACTATATACATTTATAAAAGAAAATGCGGGGTGTTACACAAGATGAGTGCCAATTTCCTCTCTCTTCGACAGGGTAGCTTGACTGTGATGGAATATGAGAGGAAGTTTGACGAGTTAGCTAGATATGCCACATAGTTCGTCTCCGCAGAGGCCAGAAGGGCCAAGCGTTTTGAGCAGGGTTTGAGGCCGGCAATTAGAGAGAAGCTCGTAGCTCTCAAGATCTGTGACTATGGGGATCTGGTGGATAGAGCTGCACTTATGGAGAGGGATATAGAGGATAGCCAATGACGACAAAGCTTCACGAGAAGAGGTCTGATCAGGACGGGCACTAGCACCAGTGGAGTGCAGCGAGTAACACCATACCAACGCCCAGACTTGGCAGGTGGACAGAGACTTCTGACAGCTCGAGGAGATAGAGTGGCTCAGACTAGAACAAGCAATGACCTGCGCTAATGCTTTGCATGAGGAGAATTTGGGCACTTCAAACATAGATGCCCCTCGTTTCCACCAAGGACTAATCAAGCAACCGAGCAAGTGCCAACAAACAAGCCACCTCTACAAAGGCCAGCACAGCAGAGACCGTTACATGCTCAAGTCCCCGACAGCGCCAATCAAGGAAGGGTTTTTGCTTTGACTCAACCGGAGAAAAATGCTTCCAATGTCGTAATAGAAGGTACCGTGCTCCTTAATAATTCTTGGGCCTGAATCTTGTTTGACCCCGGTGCTACACATTCATTCATACGCACTGCATATTGTTTTCATTTGGGATTGGGATTTGAGAAGCTAGAACATGCTCTGAGTATCGACATGCCCATGGGAGAGTGGGTGGATACTGACAGGATGTGTAGAAGGTGTGTACTTTGAATTGGGGATCATGAATTGATCATAGATTTGGTTGCGTTAGGTATGAAAGGGTATGACATCATATTTGAGATGAATCTGTTGTCAAATTTTTGTGCGATAATGGACTACTTTTGCAAACAGATTCTATTTCAGTTGTTGGGAGGGGTAGTTTTCACTTTCATGAATGATCGCAATTCCTTTCATCCATTTCTCACTACGGGGAGTAAATTTCTAAAAGCTAAGGCGGGGAACAAATTAAGTTTCTTAGCTAGCTTGATGGAAGATGATCGGGATAGATCCCAACTGGACATAGTGTTGATAGTATCGAATTTTTAGATGTTTTCCTAGATGAATTACCCAGGTTACCCCTACAACACGGATTAAGTTCAGCATTGATCTCTATCCAGGAACTGAACCCATATTCATTGCTCACTATCGGATGGCGCCTTTGAACTTAAAGGAGCTAAGGAAGCAATTGGACCACCTCTTGAACATTGGGTTTGTCCATTTGAGTACTCCACCTTGGGGAGCCCCGATCCTCTTTGTGAAGAAGCATGACAAAATGCTTCGGTTATGCACGGACTATTGAAGGTTGAGTTGGGTGACAGTGAAGAATAAGTATCCATTGCCACCAATAAATGACTTATTCGATCAATTTAGGGGATCTAAGTATTACTCCAAGATTGATCTTTGCACAGGGTATCATCAATTGACGATCAAGGAGGAAGATATTCCTACGACTGATTTTTGTACTCGGTATAGTCATTTCGAGTATACGGTAATGTCATTCGAATTGACTAATGCAGCCACAACCTTCATGGATTTGAAGCACAGGGTATTTCGACCGTATCTAGATCAGTTTGTCATTGTGTTCATTGATGACATACTAATCTATTCACGGTCACACGAGGAGCATGAACGTCATCTCACGATTGTGCTCCAAACTTTGAGAGAGCATAAGTTATATGCTAAGATGAGAAAATGTGAGTTCTAGATGAAGGAGTTAAAATTTCTTGGCCATGTTGTGTCGGAACAGGGTGTAGTTGTTGACCCAGCAAAGGTTAAGGCAGTGATGAAGTGAGAACCACCGAAAAACGTGACTGAAGTACATTGTTTCCTGGGCTTAGCATGTTACTATCGAAGATTTCTAGAAGGGTTCTCAAAGGTAGCAATGCCAATGACGCACCTTATGAAGAAGGGAGAAAAATTCTTATGGACTCAAGCATGTGAATGAGCTTTAATCACCTTGAAGGAGAAATTGACAACAGTTCCTTTCCTTATCATTCCGAGTATTGGGGAAGGATATGATGTTTACACTGATGCTTCATTACTAGGCTTGGGATGCTTGTTAATGCAAGGAAGCAAGGTAGTTGCTTATGGTTCGAGACAATTAAAGGTTCATGAGCAGAATTATCCCACTCATGACTTGGAGCTTGCCGCTGTGGTTTTCGCTCTCAAGTTGTGGAGGAGTTACTTGTATGGGAAAAAGTTTCAAGTATTCTTTGATCACAAGAGGCTCGAGTATATCTTCACACAGAAACACTTGAATCTCCGACAAAGAAGGTGGATTGAGTACCTAGAAGATTACGATTTCACACTCAACTACCGAGGAAAGCGAATGTAGTTGTCGATGCACTAAGCAGGAAGTCTCGGGGTGAACTCAATGTTTCTATAGTTGAATGGAAGTTGAAGGATGCCCTTGGAGATTATGATATATGGGTTGGAGAATATGAATCCCGACCATACTTATTCAACCTTGTGGCTTAACCTACTCTCCAACGTAGAGTGGTTGACTTACAATGCTTGGATTCGGAACTAGAGTCGATTTGAGCTCGATTGGGAAATGGGAAACAAGTGAAGGATGGTCTCTAAAGAATGGAGAATTGAGATATAAGAAAAAGTTATGTGTACCCGATGATTCGTCTTTGAAGGAGGAGATACTTGGAGAATGTCATCGCTCTAAGTTTGCTATCCACCCTAGAAGCACAAAAATGTATAGAGACATGAAACATCAGTATTGGTGGAGGGGAATGAAGCGAGAGGAGGCTAAGTACATTTCAAAGTATGCGGTCCGTCAGCAGGTGAACATTGAACATCAAAAGCCCGCAGGATTATTGCAGTCCTTGCCTATTCCTGAGTGGAAATGGGATCACATCACCATAGACTTCGTATCTAGCTTTCCACACACTTCACGAGGGCATAATGTTGTATGGGTCATTGTTGATAGACTCACCAAATTCGCTAAATTCTTGAGTATGAAGACCACCGACACGTTAGAGACCCCGAGCAAGCTCTATATTCGTGAGATAGTGAGATTGCATGGAGTTCCAATATCTTTTGTGTCGGATCGTGATTCACATTTCGTGGCACAGTTTTGTCAAAGTCTTCAAAGAGCTATGGGGACAGATTTGCACTTTAGCATCGCTTTTCATCCCCAAACGGATGGCCAATCCGAGAGGGTAATCCAGATTCTAAAAGACATATTACGTGCTTGTGTGCTGGACTTCAAGAGAGGTTAGAGCGATCATTTGCCGGTGGTAGAATTTGCACACAACAACAGCTATCAGGCAAGTATTGGGATGGCACTGTATGAGGCATTGTATGGAAGGCCTTGTCGATCACCTACGTGTTAGTTAGATGCGCGCGAGAGTAGTTTGTTTGGGCCAGAGATTGTTCGGGAGACTACGAAGAAGATTCAACTCATTCGAGAGAGGCTACACAAGGCACAAAATCGACAAAAAAGCTATGTAGATAGAAGAAGAAGGCCATTGGAGTTTTAAGAGGGGGACTATGTGTTCCTTAAAGTTTCACCCAAGAAGGGAGAGTTTTGTTTTGCAAGAAGGATAAATTAGCTCAAAGATAAATCGAACCTTTCAAAGTGATCAAGGCGGTGGGCAAAGTAGCGTATCAACTTCAGTTCCCGGCGCAGTTGTCAAGGGTGCACGACGTGTTTCATGTGTCGATGTTAAGGAAATGCCAGTTGGAGACCACGCATGTTGTAGATTTAGAAGATATTGAAGTTCAAGATGGAACAACATATGAAGAACAACCGGTGAAGATTCTTGATACCAAGGAGAAGGTGCTTCGTAACAAAGTTATCCGATTGGTGAAAGTCTTGTGGCAACACCATGGAATAGAAAAAGCTACTTGGGAACCGAAGATGGAAATGCACAAGAAGTACCCTCATTTTTTTCACTACTTGAGGTAAGTTTCGAGGATGAAACTTTCTTAAGAGGGTGGATTGTAAACCCCCACATGTTTATAGTAATATAAGGATAAATGTGTATAGTAATTTAATATATGTAATGACGTAGGAAATATTAAGATTGTAAATATTAGTCAAAACTTGGTTTTAACTCTTGAATATATGGAATAGTTCATAATAGAAATTATACCAACTATGTTTAATGCTCAAATATATATTGTATAGGTTTAGGTTGGTTTTAGAATGGATTGAAAATGAAAAACAAAAAATATAGGCAAAACTGGGAAAAATCATATCGGTACTGTGTACCGGTACTAAATCGTACTGATACTGTCTTTCAGCACCATTTAGTCCAGTGAGTTAACCATACCGGTACTGTACTCCAGAACTGTACCATACCAGTACTGTGTACCAACACGGCCGAATGAGGTTTTACAGTTTAAAGTCGCGATTTGGGGTCCGTTTTTTGCCCTAAAAATACATTAACACGCCTCTTTTCACCCTATTTCGGCCCCTCTAACCCTAGAAATACTTAGAGAGGAAGAGAGAAGGAGAAAGCTCAAGATCAAAAGTGAAAAACAAGAGATTTAAGAGTGATTCAAGATTCAAGCCCTGGTTATTCTAGAGACAAGGTAGGGGTTTTCTTCTATTCTTATTCATTGATGTTAGGGTTATGATATATATATATATATATATATATATATATGTTTTTGACTCCTAATGATATGTATTTGCTATGGGTTCTTTGTTTCTTGGTTCTCTTGCAATTATTCATATGTTTTACACAAAGTTAGGGTTGTATAACCATCAAATCCCTCTTTTTGTTGGAAAAACCCTAGTTTTCAAGAGTGATGAGTTTTCCTCTTGAACTCTTCCTTTATTCTTGATTTCAAAACTATAGTATTTTGTGTTGAGTAATAAAATGATATTGTTGTGATCTCTTGTATTTTTCCTTAATTGGTTATTGAAATTGTTGGTGAATTGAGAATATTTTGGTTTTCTTATTTGTATGGTTGTTGTGATGGACTTGGATTTCCATCGAGAGATGTTGTAGAGTGTTAGAGGTTAGTCTATCCCAGTAGGGGTAAGATGGTTTCCTAACACTTGTAATAGATTTCCATTTGGAAATGCGACCACTATCGTTCACTTGAGTTCAAACAAGGGATTGTATACTTTTCTTGGTAAGGGACTCGTCACTGTCATTGGTATGGTAGACGCCCATTCCCGAAGTGATTGTGCTTTGTTGGTTGTGATGGGTGGACTAGGTATAATCATTGGGTAGATTCTTGAGAAGCAATCAACGTACATGGTACGGGGATGAACCAATATACATGAAAATACGATTTATTGTTGAGAGTTGTCTTTTATTGTTTCCGTTAAATTTATTGCTACTCTGAAACTTGAGATCTGTTTAAAATACCTCTATTTTATTTCAAAATTACATATGCTAGTTGTGAAATGAGACTGACTGATTTTATATATATATTTTTAAACCTTGTTCGGGTTTGAAAGAATTTTCCTACAGAGCTTCGTGCTCACCTTCTACTTAACAACTTTTTTAGATTATCCTCTAGAGGAAGAGCTGGAAGTCGAGGAGCCTGCACACTGGAAGACTCCAATAGATGGGAGTGTGGATCCCGAGGTGGACGCTTAGAGCGACACTTTCTTTTGATGCTAGGCTAGGAAATTCATTTTGGAGACATTATGAAGTCTAGTTTTCCTTTGTTATTTTCGCTGCTCTATAATAGTTAAATTGTTGGGATGTAAATGCATTATTAGGCACATTCTTTTGGATAATGTTGTAAGTAGTTTATGGAGGATAAATGAAGTCTTATTTATTGATGGATTATTTTAGTGCTCTCATGATCTAAATGGTTTATAAATTGTAATGCCGTTCAGGGTGGTATTTGGGGCGTTACAAGGATGTCGCTCTTTTAGGCTTTGAAGAGGTGCAGGATTTGAACTACCATCTTAAGGGTCGATATTTTTGGCAAATCAGGCTAGTTTATTTGTTCTCTTTATTTTACTTTTTCTTTGTACCTTGAAACAAGAAAGGAGTCGGGCCTTACACCTCCCCTTTTTTATTTTATTCATTAAATTCATTCTTGTTTCGTCAAGTTGAAAAAAAAAATGAGTTGTGGGCACGGGGTACGATATCCTTGTCATAACCATTGGATCCAAAGAAAGGAGATAAGTGCCACTTTTCACCTTGAAATACAAATTGATATGTACTATCTGTCAACAGTCTCAAATTAATCATCAAATTTGTTTTCCAGGTATAACAAAACCAAATTTATGATCAGACATAAAAAATCTTAGAAATTTAGAGACTAAATTGAAGGAATTGAATGAGTGAGGCCTAAATACCAAATTGGTGTAACTTTGAAATGGTAGTAAGTATAATAAACAAAACAAGGTATATGCATAGTAGGTTGTCTTAAAAAATAACTTCATTTTTGTAAATTGCTTGAAGGCTACTAGAACTGCTACCTAGGGGTATGTCAAAGGCCATACCCTGAAAAAAAAATTATATAGAACTTATGTGAGTTTTGAAGAATTTCTCATTAGGGTAACATCACAAATGGTAAATAAAAAGGTTAGTCCATTGCACAAGACCTCTATCACTATTAGTTTTGGACAAATCAGATACATGCAAGCTTATCCTGTGCGTAGAGAAAATACTTAAAACTCAAAACCTGGGGGGGCGTAGTGGCTGCCATACTGCCATAGGCAGAGCTATGTATGGTGCAAGGTGGGAATGTGCCCCCTCAATTTTTTTTTATTACCTAGATATATATATATATATATATATATATTTGTATAATATATCATTTGTGCCCACCAAAAACTAAAGACAAAAATGTCAGGCCCACCAACTTCACCCAAAAAAAATTAAAAAACCAAGCCCACATAAAACAAACAAAAAAAAAAGAATTGGGACTCATATTGTTGAAATCTAAGCATCGTAAATTAAAACTTAATCATGTTATAAGTTGCAAGTCAATAAAGTTGAGTTAGGATTGATCCCCAAAACTTAGGATGGATTCCAAATTGTTGAAATTAGATATCGATATAATTTTTTAACCAATTGAGTTGTCAATTGATCATGGTGTATCATATCTTCTCAAATTTTTATGGGCATGGTATGAAATTTTAGAATTTTTTGTTTTTTTGCAATACTTGTAGTCATATAGATAATGTTGAGCACTATTGTAAAGGCAAATAGAACAATGAGACAAGTTTTTTATTTTATTTAGACTTTCTCCACATGACCTTAATTTTATTATTTATGAATTTTTGCAAGTGAAAGTTCTTGCATTTGACCTTCATTTAACTTTTTTTAACGAGAAATCGCCACTATTTTTATTTAAGTATTTATTATAGTCTTTACTGTGTCTCAATCAATTTTAAATTTTTTTACTATATTTAGCTCTTAAATTTTAATTTAATAATTTTACTATGTTAATATTGTAGAAAAAATAAAAGCTTTAAAATTTCTCATTTAATTTATTTTATATGTTTTAATGGATCACTTTTAATTATATTTTGTTTTAATTAGACATTTGAATGTCTTTAAGTGGTTGGGGTTACTAGATGGTGGACTTTAAAAGCCTCTAATGGCTAGCATTCTAAAACATATATAAAAAGTGCTCATATGATCTAATGGTATGTATGTTTTCTGGTAGCATGTAGACTTTTTCCATATATATTATAGATGTATCTTCCGATTCTATTTTTGGGCAACTTTGATTCGAGTCAGGTTTACCCCAACCTTCTAGTGACTACTGAGGAGGTGCTGCTGCAAGCGTCTGGGTTTGATCTTGGAGTCGTTGGTGTCCGTCAGTACCCTCACTCAGGGAGGCTCAACTGCTTTTAGGACAGTGTTCACACAACTCTTGAAATCGCAGACAAGCTCTTTCTAATTTATAGTATCTATTTTATTCTATTATAAATTGATTGTTATTTTTTATTTGTTTATATATTTTTGTTAGTTTGTGATATGAATATTATTTTTGTTAATTAAAATTATGTGTAATTATGCTAATTTTCGCAACAATCTAAAGCAGCTGAGGAGATGGGAGACCCTTGTAGGTTCTGAGAATTCCAAGCAACTTTAATACTTATATAGATATTAAGACCTTCGAAAATGTTAGATTTTTAGTACTTGAACGAAATCATAGTTTCAATATGGGGCAATGAAAATGGAGCTCTAGTCAAAATTTTACCGTTTGAGTGCTATCAATTAAATTCGAATTTCATAGATACTCAAGTTACAGTTGCAATTCCAAAGGACTTAAAGATTTTTTGGTTTTACGAAATTAAATCTTAAGGCATCTCAAAATAGAGTTTTTTGGACTGGTTATTTAAGTTGTGAAACCCGAAAAATTTTGAATTTTTTTTCATAGAAAGGGAAAAATAGTCATTTTGCCATAATAATGTAAAATTGAAATACGTGTTCTATAGACCTCGTATGATACAACGGACTTCGTCGTTGGACTCGTATCGCGGAATGTAGTCATCACGTCGAATTTTGTCGAATTCCAAGATAAGATAGAATTTTACACATAGATCAAGGCGATTGGGTGGCAGGCGACTTCACCGAGGTCCCAAAAAGCGATAAGCTCAAAATTTAATTATTTTTTATTCAAAGTACCAATAAAATTAATTTGGACTAAACACGTAATGTAATAAATCGTTTCGGGACGAAAACGAACCCGAAAAAGAGGGGGCCGTGTGGGGCGTTGTGAGCCAAGTCTTTGAAATTATAAATAAGGACTTAATTGAGATATTTTAGCAGAATCATATTTTCATCCTTTGGCCAGCCATAGAGAGAAGAGAGTGAAAAGAGAGAAAACAAATAAGTTCTTCAAGCTTCAATCCAAGATTCCTGGAGTTCCGTTAGTCGGAATTCGTCGACCTAAGAGTTAAAGTTCATCTCCTCTATGAGGACTACGCGTACGTACCAAGAAAAGTGAATTTCACTAAAGATCCAAGAGGGGACTTTGGAGAAATCAAAAGTTCTTGGGCTTGGGAGGTGTTCTTGAAGCTTTCTCCTTTTAATTTACGCTACAAGAGGTAGGGTTCTTCCTACTTGGATTTATTCCTACCTTAAGGGGCTGCTTAGGGGCTATTTTATTGGCTGATATATGACTGTTATGTGGCTATTTTTGGTGCTGAAACATGACTGCTATGTTGCTGTTTTTGTGCCTAAATTGGGGGTTGTTTAGGGGCTAAATTAAGGGCTGTTACATGGCCTCTTTTGTGGACGAATTGTGGGTTGTTTTAGGACTGTTTAAGGGGAAGTTTTATGACTGTTTAGTGCACTGAAATTGTGTAGTGTAATGCATTGAAATTGTGCATTGTTATGTGCTGTTTTGTGCACTGAAATTGTGCACTGTTATGGGACTGCATTTGGATTGTTTTGGAGCTAAAAATTATGGACTGTTTTGGGCTTATTCCATCATAAGATGTTCATGTGGAAAGAGTTGATGTATGAGGTCTTGTATAGAACTCTTGACTATTGTTAATGATATTTTTAAATAGATGTTGGAAATGGATAGAATATATCTACTTGGAAATAGTGGTGTAGAAATTACTTAGACTAATTTCTTATGTTATATGATGACTTGTAGGATTCATCCTACTTGGGATTATTCCTAACCTAGGTTATTTATATGAAATATTTATATGGAATGAGTAGGGTGTTAGGGACTTGACACTTACTAAATGGTCATGGAAATGGCCTAGATCACTTCCTTATTTAATTGGATGTAGGGATCCTCCTATTTGGGATTATTCCGGTAGAAATGACTTGGAATAAATTCTATCATGAGATTGGGTGTGGAAGTTCTTTGTGAAACCACTTAGGACATGGTAGTGTGTAGGCACTCTATATGTTAATATTGTGTCTTGCGAATAAAATGTATTGGTGACATGAATTATAGGATGACTTGTAGGGTTTTCCTTCCATTTGGGTTCCTACTATTTGTCTATAGTTACGAAATTAAGGAAAAAGGGTTGAGAATTGGCTTAGGCTATCTCTTAGCTAGAGAATGATGCATGATAGTTACTTGTGAACTTTCTTGTAACTTAGTGGAATTTTGGCATGATTTGTGTTCAACATGATGATTGTCTTGAAGGTGATTGATAAAATACCTTGAGTGATTGAATCATGTGTTTCATGACTATGTTTAGCATGTTAAATGTTGTCGTAAAATATGTTAATATGTTGCTAAGATATTAGTTTCATGATGTTTTATGGTAATTGTATGCTTAAGACATATATTACCATGACATATGTTGATATGTGGTTTAAATTGTTTATAAGACATTCATTGCATCTTGAACATGTGGAAGGTGTGCAATGAGGCATTGGATTGCATGTGTATGGAGAATCACATTCATGAGCATAAGTCATGAGTGTGGGGGTGTGAGGTGCCTGTTTAATCAAAACACCATGTTTGGTGGTTGATATGTGAACTTGAAAATGTGGATCGATGGTCACATGGAGTAGCATGATTGCATGAGAAAAACTTGTATCAGGCATAGCAAGTAGGGCTAGACTCTCCCTCAGGTGCAAGGCCCGGTTACATAGTTCGGGCACTTTGCCGACAGTGAAATTTCAGAAAAGTTCTGGTGTTTATGGAATTGGAGGTTGAGATATCAAAATCCGTTGCCCAACAAGACACAAGATTTTGTTAATAAAAACATACTCTGTCAATGAGTATCATCTCATAATGATCTGATTTATAAAACGAATGACTTTTATTCTGTAGCACCCCGTATTTTCTTTTATATATGTATATAGATATATGGTAAATAATTGTTGTAAAAAAATGGATATGTGTAGTGATGGTAGGAATAAAAACTAGAGATGCAAAATTAATTTGGAAGTTGAAATTTCGAAGATGTGTAAGCTTGAGAAGAATGATTAAGTAAGTTTCTAAATGAATTTGGGTCAAAATAATGCTTCCATTGAATCCTCAAGGTTGAAAAACATTGGGAAAGGTAATATGGCGTATATTAGGAGTTAGAAAGTATTCCGGAGTTAAAACCCACTTTAGAATGAATTTGAGTAAGGAGGAGTTTGGACACTTCTTGGTATTTTGGTCATAACGTTTTATTCCTAACTCCAATTGATTTGAAATTTGGACAGTAGATAGTAGACACCCAGGGCTACAAAAGTGTATTTCCCAAAAATTTCCCAATTCGACCTCTCAATGGGTCAAAATCGCACTGGAAGTTGCAGAAAAACTCGCCAGTCGGATTGCTCCAGAGCAGTGCTCCGGAACTATTCGGTCCAGTGAGTTTATTGCTCCCGGAGCTGCCGAAAGTCGACTGTGTATTTTTAAGCCGCGAACTTCG
>CM042192.1:19310530-19328128 GCA_023539305.1 Ilex asprella | reverse complement strand
AGTGCTTCCCAGTGATGTGGCAGCTGGTGCCTTTGTTCCAAAACACCAATACCTCCTTGATTTCTTCAATTTTAAGCCTCCAATTCTTCATGTATTGTGTCCATGCCATTACCACACATCCAACATATTTGTAAGGTCCTAAAATCCAACATTTAAGCTATCAAAACATGCAACATCGAGAATTCAACATTATTCATAAAATAGGCTAACACTAAGTAATTAAATGCAAAAGTTGAGTTATAATGAATGTAATGAGGCCATGAAATGTGCAATATTATGTGCTCATCACTACGCACGACACAAAGTAGACAGAAAAGCTATGCGGATAGAAGACAAAGACCATTGGAATTCCAAGAGGAGGACTATGTGTTCCTTAAGTTGTCACCAAAGAAGGGAGTGTTTAGATTCGACAAGAAGGAAAAATTAGCGCCAAGATATGCTGGGCCATTTGAAGTGATCAAAGTCGTGGGCAAAGTGACGTACCAACTTTGATTACCATCTCAGCTATCAGGGGTACATGACGTATTCCATGAGTCCATGTTGAGGAAGTGTCAATCAAATATCACGCATGTCATAGATTTGGAGGAGATTGAAGTTCAAGATGGAGCAACATATGAAGAACAACCGGTGAAGATTCTCGGTACCAAGGAGAAAGTGCTCTGCAACAAAGTCATCCGACTGGTGAAAGTTTGGTGACAATATCATGGCATGGAGGAAGCTACTTGGGAACCCGAGCTGGAGATGCGAGAGATGTACCCTCATTTGTTCGCTACTTAAGGTAAGTTTCGAGAACGAAACTTTCTTTAAGGGGGTGAATTATAAACTCCCACCTGTTTATGTTAATATGGTAATGTACTTGTTTAGTAATTCTTACATATGTAATGAAGTAAGAATAAACTTTATAGATTGTAACTGTAGGAATAAATACTAAGGAAGCAAATTGATTGTGAAGTTTAGGTGTCGAAGGCGATTAAACTTGGAAAGGGTTATTAGATAAGTTTTTAAATATTTTTAGATCAAAATAAGGTCTCCATTGAATCCGGAAAGTTGAAAAATATTGGGAGAGGCAATATGGGGTGTATTAAAAGCTAGGAAGTATTCCGTTAGAGAGAATTTGGGTAAAAATGGATCTTGGATACTTCCTGGTATTTTGGCCATAACTTTTTCTTCTAATGTCCATTTGATCTAAAATTTGTACAGTATGTAGTAGACATCTAGGGCTACAAAAGTGTAGTTAATGAAAATTTTTCAATTCGACCTATAAATGGGTCAAAACTGCACTGGAAATTGCAACAAAAAATTATCAGTCAAACTGTACCGGTACACCGAACTCCAGTAGCTAAACCGTACTAGTACGCTTTGTCTGAAGCTTCCCAGACAGTAAAAAAATCAGGATTTTTATGTTTTAAAACACTATTCTGAGCACCATTTGTCCCATTCTTTCATTCCACTCTCACCCTACACCTCTTAGGACCCTAAAAGAAGATTAAGGGAGAAAGAAAATGGAGGAAGGAAGTATACAGAGATTGGGTTCTTGTTTGAGATTCTTGATTCAGCTAGGGGTTTCTTTCTATTCTCTTACATTGAGGCTAGGGTTTACTTATATGAGTATTGTTTGACTCTAAATGCTATATGTAGGCTATGAACTCCTTGATTCTTGATAATTTTGCAAAGATGAACATGTTTTCAACAAAGCTATGGTGGAATTACCTTTAAATTACTTTCTAGGTTCAAAACCATAGATTTCACGAGAAGTGGATTTTTCTCTTGATTTCTCATTTATTCTTGATTTCAAAACTCTAGTGTTTCATATTGAACAACAAAATGGTATTGATGATGGTCTCTTGTACATTCTCTTATATTGCTCTTTGAACAACTAAATGGAAAAATTGGGGATTTTAGAAATAATTTGGAATGGTTGATTAATTGAGAATATTTTGGTTTTCTTATTTGTATAGTTATTGTGACGGACTTGAATTGCCTTCGAGAGATGCCGTAGAGTGTAAAGTTTAGTCTATCCCAGTGGGGGTGAGATAGTTTTCTACACTTGTAGTGGGTTGTTGTTTGTGAATGCAACCACCATTGTTCACTTAAGTTCGAACTAGGGACGGTATACCTTTCCTAGGAAGAATTCGTCAATGCCGTGTGAGACGGTATATGCCCTTTTTCAAAGTGCTTGTGAATGTGATGGGTGGACTAGGTATAATTGTTGGGTATATTCCTAACAAGCACACAACGTACATGGCAAATGAGGATGAACCAATATACATGAGAATATGGTTTGAATTTTGTCATGACCAGCTCATTGGTATGAGATAATACAATAGTGGGCGCCCTTCCTAACCATTTTGGAAATGGTTTATTGTTGAGAAATGTATTTTATTGTTTCCATTTAATTATTGGTATTGTGTAAACTTGAGATCTATTGAAACGTCCCTGTTTTCTTATAAAATTAATATATGATATTTGCGAAATGAGACCGATCGATTTTATATGTTTTTCTAAACCTTGTCCAACTTTGGAAAGAATGTTGCTATAGAGCTTAGTGCTCACCCCCTACAAATTGCACATCTTTCAGATTATGTGCTAGAGGAAGAACCAGGCGTTGATGTGCAGGTACCCTGGGAAGCTCTAGTAGACAGACACATGGATCCCGAGGGGATGCTTAGGGATACACTTTCATATAAAATAGATTAGGAAATTTTTTTTGGAGACTAGGTGAAGTCTAATATTTTATTATGGCACCGCAAGTTTAATTTTGATTCTTTTGGGATGTAATTGCCATAGTTTGACATATTCTTTGATATTGTGGTCATGGCTTGACTTATTCTTTTGGGATAATGTTGTAGATATGTTATATGATTAACGATATTTCCTTTTTATAGAATTTATTTAGTCACTTTCATGAGGTAAATGATTTTAGATAGTAATGTCATCCAAGGTGATTTTTGGGGCGTTACAAAATCAAGGTTTTGGAGTTGGTTTTGTAGTTCTTGAAGTTTCTACACTTCTATCTACCCTACAAGATTTAGGGTTCTTCCTACTTTGGTTTTATTCCTACTTTTTTAGCTGATTTAAGGGGGCTGTTAAGTGGCTGTTTAGGGACTGTTTTGTGGTTGTTTAGGGGCTGTTAAGAGGCGGAAATTATGGGCTATTAAGGGGCTAAAATTGTGGCTGATTTGGGTTGAGATTGTGGACTATTTTAGGGACTATTTTTGGTTGAAATTGTGGGCTGTTCCATGGGCTATTTAGTGGGATGTTAGTGGGTTGTTTTATGGGCTGTATATGGACTGTTATATGGGTTGTATATGGGCTGTTTTATGGCATGATTTGGTCTATTTTGTGGGCATATTATGTGTTTACATTATGCTTTGAGAATTAAGTGTGTTATTGCTTGATTATGTAGTACATGCTTAGGGAATTGTTTAAAGAAATGTTGATATATGTGTATTAATATATTGACATTGTGATGAGTTTTTGGAGGTTATATGCATAAGATATAATTGTCCATGATACATGATGATATGTGTGACTTAAGTTGTCCGTGTGACATTCATTACGTATGGGACATGACATTGACATACAATGGCATATTACATTGCATATGTACGGGGACATCGCATTCCATGGCTGTGAGTGCATCGTTAAAAGCAAACACCACATTTAGTGATTGATAAGTGGGCTCGGTACCGTTGGACCAAGGTTCAACAGAGTCGCACAGTCTCTTGACATAGAAAACTTGTGTCAGGTATAGCAAGAAGGGATAGAAACTCCCTCGGGTGAAAAATCCGGTTACTAGTCCATACACTCTGAAAATGAAAGTCCAAAAAGTGTAAATAGGCTTGTGGAGCCGGCGGCGTGATTTCAAAATCCTCTACCCATAAAGAAGCATGGTTTTGTTTATGAAATGATCATTCGAGGTGTAACATCGAACAAGTTTTGATTTATAAACACGTGACTTTTATTTCAAAGTGATCATTGGATGAAATTCATCAATGACGGATGTTATCACATATTGGTGTCGCATTGTGCGGTGGGAGTTGGTGAAGACTCGGGTTATGATTCATGAGTAAGTTTCATCTCATTTGATAGCATGACATGGTAGAATTCCATTCTAGAATTGCATATTCTTACTTGGAATGTTGATGTGAATATGAATTGTTAAATGTGAACATTGCATGTGCACTTAGGTGGGGAGTAGCCTCTGTAGGAATTACTCTACTGAGCATGGCTCACCCTATACGGGAAAACATTTCAGGTGCGAGATATACGCCAGTGGACGACTCTCATTCGGGGCCGGAAGGGTGAAGAAAGCCGACTTGTGGCTTTTATAACTCCTTTTGTAAGACTGTTGGAGCAAACTAGTTTTGGCATGTAATTTTATGTAAGAGAGTTGTAATTGAACTCATATAGACTGTTTTTAATATAACTTTGCATGTTTTTATATGACTATGGATAAACAGACACGGTGTGATCAATTTTTACTAATGAATGGACCCGATGCAGTCATTGTGTTATATTGGGTCTCGGGTGGGTCATGTTATGTATATTGAACAGGTTGGGTTTTGGGTAGAGCTCCCTGTACAAAGGAGACTCTGTCCGATTTTGTTAAATTATGGATCCTGAAAAATGGGACACAACGGCGTAATATCGAGTTACACGATATCCACAGGCATTCCGCGGGTTAATGGGTGATCAACGAACCTCCAGATTTTGGGGTGTCACAATACCTTCCTTATATCCAAGATTACTACAACACATTTTATGAAACTCTTAAGTCCCTGTGATTCAATCCAGCACCTTAATATTTCTTGAACTATGAAATATAACCAATATAAAGTTATATTCCTAAGAGTCCAAATAATTTTTCAATTTCACACCACTAATCACCATAAGCTTAAAAATTTATCATTATCCACGATATGATAACCATTCACTAACTAATAAAGTATTCTCGAACTTTGATTGAAACTTAATTAACCATTCGTCTCTTAATTTCAAAACCACCATGTGTAATTTTTTGCATCGATCTACCATATTAAATCCTTTTAACATCAAAACCAACTGCAAAGATTTCTTTTCAAAAATCTATGACCTTCAATACCAACAATTCTCAACTCCGGCCTATCAAACCTAATGATGGATTGAAAAGATCTTGAGATAAACTTCCATATTTCTACAATATTTAACTTCCAAAGTCATTAAAAGATCTTACACCACAATAAGAGTTTATGTCGAATATTGAACATCATCATTGTTCTATTAGTTACTCAATATAAACGATCTCGAATTTTTAAACATCTATGCTCCACAATCCAACAATATTAAGGGCCAAAATTTTATTAAACTTTGTAGGTTTCAATGGCACGGGACTTCAAAATTTTAGTCCATACCCTTGATCTCCATTTTCATTTAAAGTCCATGAGTATAACTTGACTATCAACCCCACACTCAACCAAAGGATTCCCAATTATCACTAGCTTTAGATGGTCTATATGTTGTGATCTACAAACACCACAAAATACAATCACATAAGAACCGAACTAATTCATGCTCTTCCCCCCAAAGATAACACCTTTCATGTACTTTAGAGAGTTAATGTCCTATAATGCTCACACATATTCTAATCTCTCCTACCTTTTCATGTCATTACTAATTTTCTTACTCCATATTTCTTTCCCTTCAAATGTTTACCATGTCATTCTCAATCAATCTTCAAGCAAATTCATCTAATATAACTCATCAATTATTGCACCATGATCCTCTAATCATACTCTTTCTGAATAATTCTTATAACCAAATTGTTTAAAAATTAAGTCATCACTTAAAATTTAATTTTACCCAAAGTAATACTAACCAACTATCCATATTACTTCTAAACTACTATCGATAATCAAATACATGGTCATAAAACAACATCTAATCTACTCAAAACCAAAATCACAATTTTTACTCGTATTTCAAAACTGACACCAATCCTTAATTATTTTTATCATACTCCTCCAATTGATTGTATTTGAGCATTGTAATATTTTATAGTCTCTTAGTCACCTTCATAGAAGATATATCCATCTCAAAGTTTTTACCATCAAACCAAAATTTTCAACCTTTCTTCAATTCTTAACCTCTCTATCAATTCCAATAACTTCACTTAACAAAAATTAAATAAAGGATGTCATAGTTGACCTTATCTCCAAGTAACAAAATTGAATTACCACACATGCTTGACTTCACAAAGTAAAACAACTAAGGGTCAGACAAAATAATGAAAATTGATATAAACTTATAACTTCATAAATTGTCATACCTTTAAGCCTTTTACTTTCATACCTTCTCAACCAAAATACACTAATACTCTCTATGACATCCAAAACTCTTGACGCAAAAATAATTTCTTTGTCACCACACATGTCTTCTAACTATCTCCAATAGTGGCACACTCATTTCACTACAGCTCCCATATAAAACCTAATATCTAACCTCTGATACCAATCTGTCACGCCCCAAATTTCACAAAAACGTGATTAAAAAAAATTACTTTGTTTGTTTCAAATTTTATTTTTTATATATATTTTTTATTTTTTAAAAAAGGTAAATAAACTAAAAAAAACATAAACTAGGATTTTTCACAACACAAAACATACACATACCCCCAACCTAAATCCAACATTGTCCTCAATTTCACAATAAAGATCAAAGGAATAGGAATACCTAGTGTCGCTACAGCTCTAAAACCTAAAAATAAAATACTCAACAAAAATAACTATAAATTGAAATAAATAAAAAGGAAACTGAAATTAAACAAAAAAAATAAAATAAAATCTAACTACTATGTACAAATAAAATAAAAGCTCACGCTCAAGCCGGTTTAAAGTCAGATTTGAATATACAGTCATTCAATTTTGCGGGCTTAAAAATGTGATGTCGAAGTAACTCCTTTAATCGAATTATCCACTCATATATCCAATATATCTTTTGAAGATGCAAGAAAAGGGAGATATGTTCATTTTTATGCAAATCTAACAATGAGATAGAAAATAGATTGTTATCAATTACAACACATAACTCAACTTTCATACCCTCACCAATATTAGATATGTGAATCTCATTGCTACTTGTTGATAATGAAAGGTCTTTGGGCTCATTAGCCTCTTGTTGAATAATAATGTCGCTTAATTCTTTATTATCAAGAGTATTAATGGATTCATCCTCAGTTTGTAGTTCAGGAAAAGAATCACTCTCACTAGAATGATCATTTTCAACTTCTTGTTCTTGGGTCAATGTATTAAGCATGTCTTTTATTTCTTGGGCACTATCTTTTATGTTTTCAATATCTTGGCTTATTTGGGCATTGCAAGCTTTTAACTCTTCAATATCTTGGCTTATTTAGGCACTACAAACTAGCTGGCTTTGCATATATTTATTAAAAATATCTTCCAAACTCTTTTCTTGTGGGTCATGGCATGGTGTATATTGGGGAGGATCTTGTGGTGATGTCAGATGGGTAACTGATAATATTCATTCCCCTAACCAAAATCATAATAAAAAGTTTCAAAACAATGGTCGGGGTAAGGTTGAGAAGAATAAGGTAATACAATTGTTCCATTCCTCAAAAATTGTCGAGCAATTGGAATTAAAGGACACACCTTAATGGAATGACCAAACACATCACAAATCGCACACAATTCCTCCATAGGGGAAAAAATTCACACCACATTAAAAAATCTAAAAATATAAAAATAAAAATTATGGAAACCTAACTTAAGGAAAAATAAAATAAATAAATAATAAATAATAAGAAAAAGGGACGAGATTATCGGATCTGTGACGAATCATAATTCTAGCAAACCTCAATAGATGGCGGTGGGTTCCTTGTCTTCAAACAATTCCCCGACAACAGCGCCAAAAACTTGCTTCAATTTTAATATTGTAAACTCAAGCGTAGGTTGTGGGAAGTAATATATTTCTCGGAAGACGAGGTCGAACCCTCAAGGAATTGTATCAAGAAAACAATCACAAATATTCTAAAACAAACTTAAAAATAAATGATTCATTTGGGGAATTGTTAAGTGAAAAAAATTGATTTAAATAATTAAAATAATAATATAAAATACTAGAGCATCAGGTACTCCATCCCAATTCCATACAATACTGATTAAAGACTCATATCCTAACTTGAAACAAGAATCAAATGTCGGTTAATTCAAGTAAGAAATCAGGTAAGAAAATCTAAAGTATAATCAAAAGATTATTCAGGAACCTGAATAATAAACCAAATATATTATTTTATGAAATAATGATAATCACCTCAAGCGTGGAATAACTAGTTATTTACTTGCAAGAAAATTCAAGCAATCGATGTACATGACACAACAACTCAAGAATTTTTACAGAGGAAAGACTTTGCTAAAAGATTAGAAGTAAAATTAACAGAACATCATAAATCATTCAGCACAGCGTCAATAACAGTATCGTACTTCATTCAGAGGGTCTCCCCTAGCCCTAGCTTAACCTTCTAGCCAGACATAAAAAACTAAAATCAAAATAAAAAGATGTAAAAAGAAAATAATAATCCTAGGTGAGAACCCCTATTTGTACTAAAAATAAATTCAATGTAAAGATAAAAGATATAAGGTTGGCTTGGAAGGGATTCCTTTTAAAACAGAATTTTGTTAAGGTTAAATCCAGTGCATAAAATCTTTGGCCTCACGGTATAAAATCTGTTTAGAATTAAAATTGGAGTTTCGTATATTTAGAGGCTAAATCACCAAATTTTTGTGATACACTTTTGTAGCCCTTGGAGTCTTCTTTCCAACCCCGTAAAAATCAAGTCAATCGGATATTAGAGTCAAAAGTTATGACCAATGTACTAAAGACGTGTCAAATCCTTATATTTTAGGATACTTTTCAATTCCAACTTTAAATGAGTTTTCTTCAAATTTGGACTCTTATGAGGATTAAAATGCTGATTTATCTTCAAGTCTTCCTATCTTTCTCATGATTCTTCAATCCTTATCAGTTATGATTCTTCCTCTAGTAGTTATTTCACTTAGATTATTCATTATTACTTTAAATCAACCAATTTACCTACAAAATAAACCAAACAACTAGAAAAAAGTATCAAACTAGAAAATCAAGGAATTTAACACATTTAATCACAAATAATAGGTAATTAGCCAATTATTAAATATAATAAAATAGCAATTTTGATGGTTAATCATGGATCCCACCCCAAACCAGACCTCAGACCTAGATCTGCTCAAACATGACCCCAAATCTTACTTCGGATACGTACCTTGCTTGACTCGCCCTCGGACCCGAACCCGAACCCAACAGCAAACTTGGACCAGAACCCCATACCCGACCCCACCATGAACTAGGACCCGACCTAATCCAAGACCCGGACTCAACCCAAGGACCAAGAAACGGACCCATCCCTCGAACCTAAACTAGTACCCCACCCTAACCTTGGACCCTACCTCGACCCTAGACCTTGGTCTTGGTCCAAAACTTGGACCCAACCCAAACTCAAACCGGACCCCGCCCTAAGACCCAAACCTGTCTCCCCTAATCCCGAGACCCAAACCCAACCCTAGACCTTGTGTGTGTATTTTTCTGATATATTAGTGTATGTTTTGGTGAATTAGTGTGTGTTTTGATGTATTAGTCTGTATGTGAATTTTGGTATACTGTTGTGTGTGTGTGTGTGTGTGCATAATTTAGTGTATTAGTTTGTGTATGTGTAAACCCCCGCATGTTTATACTCACATAGTCGTATAATTGTTGATTAATTAATTTGAAAATAAAAATATAAGTGTTAAGGTTGAAATAGTAAATAGTTAGCTAAGATTTAGTTTTGAATTGTAAAGAATTGAAAACATATTCAATAGAACATGTAGGTATTGAGATTTATGTGAGAAACCTTGTCTGACATGCATGGGATGGCTTTAGAAGGGTTTAAGAAGGAATGGAAATGAAAAATGGAGGGAAAAAAAAACTAGGCAAAACCGTACCAGTACTATGTATCGGTACTGAAGCATACCGGTACTATGTTCCGGAGCAAACTAGTCCAAAGAGTTCGACTTGCCGGTACGACCGAAAAAATTCTGAATGTTTAATGTCGCAATTTTGGTTCGATTTTTGCCCTATAAATACATTATGTCGTCTCTTTTGGCTATAGTTCCGCCCCTCCAACCTTAGAAACCCTAAGAGAGAAATAAAGGAAGAGAAGAGAGGAAGAAAGGAAGAGAAAAACAAGAGTTTAAAGGAGTTATTCAAGATCAAAACCTAGCTTTCAAGAACACAAGGTAGGGGATTTCTTCTCTTTCTCTTTCATTGAGATTAGGGTTTATGCATATACATATGTTTTGCCCTAAATGCTATATATATGATATGAAATCATCATCTCTTAATCTTTTGGACAAAGATTACACGATTTTCACAAAGTTAGGGTTGAATACCCACGAAATTTCTCTTTTGTTTGAAAAACGCTAGATTAAGGAGAGGGATGAATTTTCTTCTTAAATTCTTCTTTTATTATTGAAATTGAAACTATTGAACTTGTGTTAAGTAATAAAATGGCATTGTTGTGATCTCTTGTATTTTTCGTACTTGGTTATTGAAATTGTCTCATGATGAATTTGGGGATTTTGTCAATACTTTAGAATTTGTTAATTATTTGAGAGTATGTTGGTTTCCTTATTGTATGGTTGTTATGAGGGACTTGAATTGCCATCGAAAGATGCAGTAGAGTGTTAGAGGTTAGTCTACCCTGGTGGAGGTGAGATGGTTTTCTAACACTTGTAGTGGGTTGTCATTTGGTAATGAGACCACTATCGTTCACTGGAGTTCGAACTAAGGTTGGTATACCTTTCTTGGGAAGGGACTCGTCACTGCCATTGGTATGGTAGACGCCCTTTCCCAAAGTACTTGTGATTTGATTGTGATTGTAATTGGTGAACTAGGTATAGTCGTTAGGTAGATTCATGGGAAGCAATCAACGTACATGGCATGGGATGAACCAATATATATCTATATAACTATATGAGAACGTGGATTGGATCATGTCGGAATCGGTGCATTGGTATGGGATAATGCAACGTCAGGCGTATTCCTAACCATTTGGAAATGGTTTCTTTGAGAAATGTTTTCTAATGTTTCTATTTAATTATTGATGTTGTATAAACTTGAGATCTACCTAAATGTCCTTGTTTTATTTCAAAAGCTATATATGTTACTTTGTTAAATGTGACCGACCTGTTTTATATTTTTCTAAACCTTGTTTGAGTTGTGAGAAGATTTTGCTACAGAACTTTGTGCTCATCCCCTACAGTTGAGTATTTTTTAGATTTTGTGTCAGAAGATGAGCTCGGGGCTAACAAGCCGGGCCATGGAGAGACTTCACTAGAGGGATACTTGGATCTCGAGTGGGACATCTAGAGATGTCTTTACTTTTGTACTAGACTAGGATATTCTTTTGAACAATGTAAAGTCTAGTTTACTTTTATAATTTTTGATGCGTTACCATTAGTTAGTTTGTTGGAATGTAAAGGCTTGGATGTGCCTATTCTTTTGGGACAATGTAGTAAACATTATATATCTATGATGAATGGACTTTATTTATTGATGAAATCTCTTAGTGCTCCCATTATGTAAATGATTTTAGAATGTAATGCCGTCCAGGGTGGTTTTTGGAGCGTTACAGGTTTTGGTATCAGAGCCTAGGCTTTAGGCCTTACATTGGACCTATAGGTTATGGATTCACATTAGAGAAATAGGACTAGGTAGAAAGAAATTGTTTGCTCTTGCTTTATAGGAACCATAGGCTTTAGATTAAAGTAATATTTAGGATGTATTGTACATCAATGAAACTAAATTATGAATTGATGTGCAGGATGGACGGAGGAAAAGGACGTAGACGTGGTCGTGGACGAGGACATGGTGACCAAGCACCCCCTCCTCCGCCACCACCTCCCAATGCCATGAACGGCATATATCAATACTTGAGGGAGCTCACCACTCTGGTGCAATGCCAGAATGGAAACAACAACAACCACAACCATAATGGTGGAGCGCATCCACTAGCCCAAGAACCGGACAACGGAGATGAGAATCGGAGAATGGTCGTTCTTTGAGAGTTTCTAAGGCTACACCCATCCACTTTCCAAGGAAGCTCCAATCCCTTGGATGCGGATAGGCGGATCCACTGAGTGAAGAAGGTGTTTGATGGCATGGGAGTTGTTGAGGACCTTAGGGTCGGCTTAGCGATATATTTGTTTGAAGGAGAGGCTGATCATTGGTGAGAATCGATGAAGAGAAGGAGGAACACCGATGCACTCACTTGGGAGGAGTTCGACCAAACCTTCCAAGACAAGTACTTTCCTGAATCCGCCCGGGACTGGATGAAGATTGATTTTCTTGCTTTACGACAGGGCACCCAGATTGTGGTTGAGTATGAGAGGAGGTTTGATGATTTATCTCGTTATGCCACGGAGTTTATATCTACTGAGGCCAACAGGGCCAAGCGCTTTGAACAGGGCTTGAGGCTGGTCATTCGAGTGAAGTTGGTGGCTCTCAAGATTCGAGATTATGAAGATATTATTTACAGAGCTGCCTTAGTGGAGAGGGACATCGATGACCCTCAACGATGACAAAATTACATGAGGGGAGGTCTGATCTGGGCCTGTGCTAGTAGTAGTAGAGTGTAGAGGGCGGCACCTTACCGTCGCCCCGATCAAGCAGTTGGGTTGAGACCTCAGGCCGTTCGAAGAGAGGGGCTATTCAAACTAGAACAAACACTGACCCCCGTCAATATTTTGCATGTGGAGAGGTAGGGCACTTCAGACACAACTACCCATCGCTTCCACCAAGGGCCAACTGAGAGACAAGACAAGTGAATATCAACAGGCCACTACAACAACAAAGACTATTTCAAGCTCCAGCCACCGGCGGCTCCAACCAAGGAAGGGTATTTGCTTTGACCCAACCGGGGGGAAGATACCTCCAATGCAGTAATGGAAGGTATAATTCTTCTTCATAATTCATGGGCCCGAATTCTATTTGATCCCAGTGAGACTCATTCATTCATACGAAATGCGTATCCTCTTAACTTGGGATTGGGTTTTGAAAAGCTAGAACATGCGTTGCATATTGACTTGCCTACGGGAGAACAATTGGATTCAAAAAGGGTGTGTAGAGGTTGCGTGCTTCAAATTGGGGAGCACGCATTGATCATAGATTTGGTTGCTTTAGACATAAAGGGATATGATATCATCTTTGAGATGAACTTGTTGTCTGCTTTTCGAGCGGTAATGGATTGCTTCCGCAAGCAGATTACATTTCAGTTACCAAGAGGGGTAGTTTTCAATTTCATGAATGATCGTAATTCTTTCCATCCATTTTCTACTACGGGTAGTAGATTCTTGAAAGCAAAGGCTGGGAGCCAGTTGAGTTTCTTAGCCAGCTTAATGGGAGATGATCGGGATAAATCCCATGCGGATGTGGTGTTGATAGTATCAAATTTTTTGGATGTTTTCCCTGACGAATTACCCGGGTTACCTCCACAAAGGGAAATTGAGTTTAAGATTGATCTTTATCTGGGAACCGAGTCCATATCTATTGCTCTCTATCGGATGGCACCTTTGGAGTTAAAGGAGCTAAGGAAGCAATTAGACCATCTATTGGCGATTGAGTTTATTCGTTCGAGTACTTCACCTTGGGGAGCCCCGGTCCTCTTTGTAAAGAAAACAGATGAGGCGCTTCGGTTATTTATGGATTACTGAAGGTTGAGTCAGGTGGCAATGAAGAATAGATATATGTTGTCACAGATCGATAACTTATTTGATCAGTTGAGGGGTTCTAAGTATTATACCAAAATTGACCTTCGCACAGGGTACCATCAATTGCGGATCCGAGAGGAGGATATTCCTAAGACTGTTTTTCGTATTCGGTGTAGTCATTTCGAGTATACGATGATGCCGTTTGGATTGACTAATGCACCCGCAGCCTTCATGAATTTGATGCACAGGGTATTTCGACCATATCTAGATCAGTTTGTTGATGACATCCTAATCTATTCCCAGACACACGAAGAACATGAATGCCATCTCACAATTGTGCTCCAGACCTTGAGGGAACATAAGTTATATGTTAAGATGAGTAAATGTGATTTTTGGATGAATGAGGTGAAATTTCTTGGTCATGTGGTGTCGGAACAAGGTGTGGCTGTTGATTCCGCTAAGATTGAAGTCGTAATGAAATGGAAACCACCGAAGAATGTGACCGAAGTGCGTAGTTTTCTGGGCTTAGCAGGCTACTACCGGAGGTTCGTGGAGGGATTCTCCAAGCTTGCGATGCTGATGACTCGCCTTACAAAGAAAGGGGAGAAATTCTTGTGGACTCAAGAGTGTGAACTAGCCTTTCACACCTTGAAGGAGAGGTTGACGACGGCTCCTGTTCTTATTATTCTGAACAGTGGGGAAGGATACAATGTTTACACCGATGCTTCACTAAGAGGTTTAGGATGCGTGTTAATGCGAGGTAAGGTAGTTGCTTATGGCTCGAGGCAACACAAGACTCATGAGCATAATTATCCCACTCCTAACTTGGAGCATGCCGCTGTGGTATTTGCCCTCAAGTTGTGGAGGTGCTACTTGTATGAAAAAAGTTTCAAGTGTTCTCAGACCACAAGAGCCTCAAGTATGTGTTCACACAAAAGACTTGAATCTTCGGGAAAGAAGGTGGATTGAGTATCTAGAAGACTATGATTTCACCCTCAACTACCATCCGGAGAAGGCCAATGTAGTTGCCGATGCACTTAGCAGGAAGTCTCAGGGTGAACTAAATGCTCTTGCAAGTCAATGGAACATGAGGGATGCCCTTGGAGATTATGACCTATGGGTTGGAGAAGATAGAGCTCGACCATGCCTAGTCAACCTCATAGCCCAACCTACTCTCCAATGTAGAATTGTGGAGTTACAACACTTGGATCCTAACTTAGAGTCAATTTGAGCTAAATTAGAAAATGGAGAAACAATTGAAGGGTGGTCTTTGAAAAACGGAGAATTGAGATATGAGGAGAAACTAGGTGTACCCGATGATTCGTCTCTAAAGGAGGAGATACTTGGAGAGTGTCATCACTCTAAGTTTGTTATTCACCCTGGAAGCACAAAGATGTATAGGGATATGAAGTGCCGGTATTGGTGGAGAGGAATGAAGTTAGATGTGGCTAAGTACATCACAAAGTGTGCAGTGTGTCAGCAGGTGAAGATCGAACATCAAAAGCCAGGAGGATTACTACAATCTTTGTCTATCCCAGAGTGGAAGTGGGATCACATCATTATGGACTTCGTGTCAAGTTTATCACGGACTTTGTGGGGACATAATGTGGTATCGGTTATTGTGGATAGACTCACCAAGTCTACTCATGTCTTGAGTATGAAGACCACAGACAACTTAGAGACTTTGAGCCAGCTCTACATCTATGAGATTGTCAGGTTGCAAGGAGTTCCACTCTCTATAGTATCGGATCGTGATTCTCGTTTGGTGGCGCGGTTTTGAAAAAGTCTTCATAGAGCTTTGTGGACAGAGTTACACTTTAGCACCGCATTTCATCCTCAGACCGATGGCCAATCCAAGAGAGTGGTACAAATTTTGGAAGATATATTACGGGCATGTGTGTTAAACTTCAAGGGGAGTTGGAGTGATCATCTACCGTTGGTGGAATTTGCATACAACAACAGCTATCAGGCAAGCATTGGGATGGCGCCGTATGAAGCATTGTATGGAAGACCATGTCGCTCGTCGACGTGTTGGTTAGAAGCCGGCAAGAGTAGCTTGCTTGGACCAGAGATTGTTCGAGAAACTACCGAGAAGATTTAACTCATCCGAGAGAGACTACGTATGGCACAAAGTAGGCAGAAGAGCTATACGGATAGAAGATGAAGGCCATTAGAGTTCCAAGAGGGAGACTATGTATTCCTCAAAGTTTCATCCAAGAAGGGAGTATTTAGATTAGGCAAGAAGGGAAAGATAGCGCCAAGATATACCAGGCCATTTGAAGTGATCAAGGCAGTGGGCAAGGCGGCGTATCAACTTCAGTTACCAACTCAATTATCAGACATACACGATGTATTCCATGTGTCGATGTTGAGGAAATGTCAATCGGATGCGATGCCGGATTGTAGACTTGGAAGATATTGAGATTCAAGACAGAGCAACTTATGAAGAACAGCCGGCGAAAATTCTTGATACCAAGGAGAAGGTACCTCACAACAAAGTCATTCAAATGGTGAAGGTCTTGTGGCAGCACCATAGAGCGGAAGAAGCTACTTGAGAACCGGAGTTAGAGATGCCGAAGAAGTATCCGTACTTATTCGTTACTTGAGGTAAGTTTTGAGAACGAAACTTTCTTTAAGGGGGGTGGATTGTAAACCCCCGCATGTTTATATTCACATAGTCGTATAATTGTTGATTAATTAATTTAGAAATAAAAATATAAGTGTTAAGGTTGAAATAGTAAATAGTTAGCTAAGATTTAGTTTTGAATTGTAAAGAATTGAAAACATATTCAATAGAACGTATAGGTATTGAGATTTATGTGAGAAACCTTGTTAGACTTGCATGGGATGGCTTTGGGAGGGTCTAAGATGGATTGAAAATGAAAAATGGAGAAAATAGAAAAAACTGGGCAAAATCGTACCGATACTGAAGCGTACCGGTACTGTGTTCCGGAGCAAACTGGTCCAAAGAGTTCGATGTACCGGTACAGCGTATCAGTACTGTACTGTACCGGTGCGGCCGAAAGAATTCTGAATGTTTAATGTCACAATTTTGGTTCGATTTTCGCCCTATAAATACATTATGTCGCCTCTTTTGGCTCCATTTCCACCCCTCCAACCTTAGAAACCCTAAGAGAGAAAGAAAGGAAGAGAAGAGAGGAAGAAAGAAAGAGAAAAACAAGAGTTTAAAGGAGTTATTCAAGATCATAACCTAGCTTTCAAGAACACAAGGTAGAGGATTTCTTCTCTTTCTCTTTCATTGAGATTAGGGTTTATGCATATATATATGTTTTGCTCTAAATTCTATATATATGATATGAAATCATCATCTTTTAATCTTTTGGGCAAAGATTACACGTTTTTCACAAAGTTAGGGTTGAATACCCACGAAATTTCTCTTTTGTTTGAAAAACCCTAGATTAAGGAGAGGTATGAATTTTCTTCTTAAATTCTTCTTTTATTATTGAAATTGAAACTATAGAACTTGTGTTGAGTAATAAAATGATGTTGTTGTGATCTCTTGCATTTTTCGTACTTGGTTATTGAAATTGTCCCATGAAGAATTTGGGGATTTTGTCAATACTTTGGTATTTGTTAATTAATTGAGAGTATGTTAGTTTTCTTATTGTATGGTTGTTGTGAGGGACTTGAATTGCCATCGAAAGATGCCGTAGAGTGTTAGAGGTTAGTCTACCCCGGTGGGGGTGAGATAGTTTCCTAACACTTGTAGTAGATTGTCATTTGGTAATGAGACCACTATCGTTCACTGGAGTTTAAAATAGGGTTGGTATACCTTTCCTGGAAAGGGACTCATCACTAC
>CM042192.1:19282409-19300530 GCA_023539305.1 Ilex asprella | reverse complement strand
ATGCAAGAAAACAAGTGTTGGCTAATCCAAAGGATTCATTCCAATGGGAATACCAAATCAACTCAAAGCCTTCCTCCGATTGAGCATGAATGAACGATTGATTCGGGGGAAGCTAGGGACGAGATTGGTAAGTATCTAAGCATAACCCATGACTAGGCCTACGGGATATCAAAGGCTCACCAACTCCTCCACTCTCAACCCCGTCAAACCAAACCATTTGACTCAAAAGGGAGGAATGAAGAAGAGTTGAAATAGAATCCCCAAGAGGAGGTCTTCCCTTGGATTAACCAACTTAAATCCTAACTACTCATATTAAAAGCAAGACATTCATAATGTAAAGAGACAAGGATGAAATGGAGATTAAAACTTAATTACATGCAAGAAATCTTAAACTAAGAAGAGAAATCAAAAATACCCATTTTAAACTAAGAAATGAAGAACTTGAAAGCATAAATGGTGAAATCTAAGTTACACAACTAAACTTGAAATAGACTTGAAGTAAATGACATTAAGGTAATAAAATGAAGATTACAAGAGTATGAAAACTTACTACAACAATAGCAAGTGAAATGGGAGAAGAAAATGCAAAACAAAATTTACTCTTCATCATCTTCAACCTTGGAACTCTCTCTCTATATCTACTCCTAAGCTTAGGTAGCCAACTCCTTTGAAAATGCTGAATAATGTTGTGTATATGGAGTGTGTGAGCCTTTCATTTTCGTGCAAGGTGGTCCCCCCAAGGTGTGTGCAGGTTTCCCATCAATGGGAGGTGAGATGATGACCCTTGACAGGCTAAGGAAGAGCTAGCCTGCAACCCCATGTGCAGCCCATTCCTCTCTCATGCTTCATTAATGCCAAGCCTTCTAAGTCTTTCAAATGTGTAAGAGAGGCGTGCTCTTGTGTCAGGAAATGTTGGGGGGCAAGTGGGAGAAGTATAGGTGGGACCCCCAAGCCTCAAAGTTGAGTTACAGGTTATTTTTCGGCCAGAAGGTTCGTGGTACCGGTACCGAGTACCGGTACTATTTTTTCTGCACTAGACCACCTTCGGTAGAAATGGCATAACTTTTGATGTAACCGTTGGATTGAGCTGAAATTTTGACACAATATAGAAGACATCCAGATCTACAACTTTTATTTTTTGAACTTTTCCATATTATGAGTATATCATGGTCAAAATGGAGGAGAACCGAGACAGTGCTTCCCAATGATGTGGCAGCTGGTGCCTTTGTTCCAAAACACCAATACCTCCTTGATTTCTTCACTTTTAAGCCTCCAATTCTTCATGTATTGTGTCCATGCCATTACCACACATCCAACATAGTTGCAAGGTCCTAAAATCCAACATTTAAGCTATCAAAACATGCAACATCGAGAATACAACATTATTCATAAAATAGGCTAACACAAAGTAATTAAATGCAAAAGTTGAGTTATAATGATTGTAATGAGGCCATGAAATGTGCAATAATATGTGCTCATCATTCATACAAACAACTATTCAAGAAGTATAATACCACCAACTATCTCAAATATCCAACATATTCTCTCAAACCACAAGTAACTCCAACAATCCCCAATTCTTCACATGTGATATTTTCAAATAGGATAATTTAAAGAAAAACATGTAAGAGATCATTATCAATATCATTTTATTACTCAACACAAAGCACTAGAGTTTTCAAAACCAAGCTTGAGCGAATATAGAGAGAGAAGTCATATTTCTCAAAAACTAGGGTTTTATATAGCTCTCCAACCATCACTTTGTTCAAAACATTTACAAAAACATCAAGAAACAAGGAACCCATAGCAAGTACATATGATTAAGAGTTAAAACTTACATATATAATAACCCTAATCTCAATGCGCAAGAATGAAAGAAAACTCCTACCATGACTCTTGAATAACTAGGGCTTGAATTTGTGTTTTCTCCTTCTTTCTTCCTCTAAGTGTTTCTAGGGTTGGGAGTGGTGTAATAAAGGTTAAGGAAGCATCTCTAAGTATCTATAGGGCGAACACGGACCACAAATCGCGACTTTAAACTGTCGGATCTCTTTTGGCAGTACCGGTACACAATACCAGTACAGTTAACACATTGAACCAAATGATTCCGGAACACAATACCGGTACGGTTCAGTACCGGTACACAGTACCAGTAGGGTTTGCCCAGTTTTGCCTATATTCGTTATTTTTCATTTTCAATCCATTCCAAACCCTTCCAAAATCAACACAAACTTATACAATATACATTTTCACCTCAAACATAGTTGATATAAGTTCTATTACAAATTATTTTGTATATTCACAAGCTAAAACCAAGTTTTGACTACTATTTAAAATATTAGTATTTCCTACGCCATTACATATATTAAATTGCTATACACCTTTATCATTATATTAATATAAACATGTGGGGGTTTACACTCTAAAGGAAATTTTGTGGTAGTGATATCCAAGGTTAATATCCTCAAAGATTATGGTTCTTGGTGGGTTGATTCATGTGCGACAAACGAGTTTGTAAAGAACAGCAAGTTGTTCACTATTTATGAACTAGCTGATGATGACACTATTCTCTACATGGAAAACTCTTCTACATCAATTGGTTCAAGGAAAAGGAAATATAGTTGAATTCATATTTGGGAAATAATAATACCCTAACCAAAGTGTACCATCTGCCAAAAGATAGGAAAAATATTGTCTCTAGAAGTCCCCTCAATAAACATGGTTTCAACTTGTTTTGTAGGCATATAAATTTATTATGTCCTAGGGTGGAGCCTTTAGGCAAAGGCTTTTTGTATGAGTGAATATTTAAGCTCAATATTAATAATAAAATATCTAGTTTTGCTTACTTTATTGATTGTATTTCTTTGTGGCATGGTAGGTTATGGCATGTTAATACTAAAAAATGGATTATACGGTTAAGATGAACTTAATGCCTAAATATTCTTTAGAAGATTGATTTTAATTGAATAATTTCGTGAATTCTTGATTTAAATTTCAACAATTTCCATGGTCAAGATGCTTCAAAGATCAAGTTCTAAAAGTGTCATGGAAGAACAAAGTTCAATCTACAAAACAAAAACAAGAAGATCTCTAATGCAGCTTTAATGGTTAGGACAAAGATAATGGCCTAGATATCTAAGGTACATGTTTATTTACAGACTTAGGATAGTTATGATAATGAAATAAGAATTAGGAGTCTTTCAACTCATTCGAATGACAGGAGTAGACTCGGCAGTAGAAGCAGGTTTTCTTTCTTCTTTTTTTCTGGTTCTGAGGACAAGCCATTTGTTCCATCGTTAAGGCTTTTTGTTTTCATTTTATTATTATTAACCCCCCTGACACGAGATTCATGAATGACTCTTAGGATTTTCATGAGAAAACTTTTTAAAAACATAGGATGAGTCATGCTTCAGACCCTACTTGAGCAACACCCTTTAGTGCACAATATGTCAAGTTTTTTCTGGCTTTCTAGCTTAAAAACTAGAAGTGACCACACTCTACTCACCTGCCTTTTTCTAGAGAAACCTTTGGGCACTCAAGGATAAAATGAAGAAAGGCTAACGAGTTAGGCAATGGAGATTGCCCTCTAGCTGCTCTCAAACCACTCGATCAGTTTGCAAACGGCTCGAGTGATCTATGCCCCTCAAATATTTTTTCAACTAACTTTTCATTCTAGTTATAATTGTTTAGGCTTATTCAACCTCGCACATTGAAGCATAAGATCTAGCTTGAAGTTCAACAAAATTAACTTTAAAGAAGTGTGCATTCCAAGGATCTTAGGAAAGAAAATGGCTTGAAGAGCCTAAACAGTCCATTGTAGTGAATGTGTTCAAATGAAGCTACATATCACTTTAGTGGAACTCTAGTGGAGAAATTTACAACAAAAACGAACGTCTAACCATGGTATTGGTTGAGGTATAATACTCAAGTACTTGTAAATCAACTTTGAACATGTGAATAGAGATGAACTAACTAAGCCTAGGGAAACTATGACAAGATTACCTTTCTTGAACATGAATTGCATGAATCCATGAAATGAAAAAAGGTCTAGATCAAAAAAATAAAAAATAAAGAGAAAGACATAAGTGAATCAAAAGAGAGCACTTAAAGATCTCCCTGCACAAAAACTTGATGAGATGGTCAGTGTAGGGAAAGATGTTTATTATAGGAGAGGAGAAGGATTTTCATGTTGTACATTTACTCTTTATTCCTCCAAGACAATGCTTGTTAAGGCCAGCAACACTCTTGTCACAAAATTAGAAAATATCCCCAAACATGTCATCCATAGGAAAAGATATTCACAACCAACTTAACATCCAAAGAAGTTTGAGTCTCAACCTTTTTTTCCAAGAAGGTTCTAGTTTGAAATACTTGTGGTAAATCCAAACACATAAGCACTTACTGCACTCATCATATGGGTGATCTTGATAGGAAACTAGTGAACCTAGTTAGATAATCTCAGGTTGTAGATTGGAGAGAAAATTAAAGGACTCCACCAAAGAGAGAGCGAGTGGACCAATTCGATGACTCACCCAGGACTAGGAATAGGTGAAGAGCAAGTAAGAACAATAGTGGCAAAACAGCTACTTCCACATCACAAGTGGCCCCTAAACATACATCATCATATATAATCTAGGGCATTTAGGTGAAGAATAAGCTTGTTAAGTTCTGGTTGAGCTTCAATCTCTATTCTTAGGAATTCTATCGTTGTGGGCACTCTCAAGTGAGAAATTGGAATAATGCATACCCTAGAGTAGTTGAGGCTACATTGCATAAGTCATCCTAAGGTTGTGCATTTGACAGAGTTGGATTTTCTTTCTATTTTCATTTTCATGTTTTACATTTTCATAAATACTAAAAAATACAAAAAACAATTTTCCTTCTAGTCATTTAATGCCATGCATGATATCATATATATTTTTGATGAATTGCTTGATATTTGATCGTATCTTGATACTCTTAGTCATTCAAGGATATTAGACATGTAAAACATTATCTTGAATATTAATAAAGTATAAGCCTTCTTCACTTAGACTGTTAGTAAATAATATGCAATTAAAAGTATACAAAATCACGAGTGCACGACTAATTGACACAAACTTGTACTTAAAGGTGACCCTAGTGTTTGATTTCTAGTAAACTTATGCAACTTTAGAACTTGATTGAGTAGGTGAATTTGACCTTTGACTAGACACCCATGTGTCCCATTGAAATGAAATAGCATACAAAAAGATGGGAACAATATTGGAAGGGGAAATCAAAATAGGATTGGATATACGATTTATTACAAAAGACAAGGTTCAATTGGAAAGTGTCAATGAACCCAAAACTACAATATTAATACAATATTAATAGCATGCAAGAATCCCATATTAATAGAAGTTTAAAACTACAATATTGTGAGGCCCCAAAACCGGGGGTCCTTTGTTAACCCGTTGATTACCCATCAACCCGTGAATACCATGTAACTTGACATCACGCCATTATGCCTCATTTACCGAGATCCATAATTTAACAAAATTTTGGCAGAGTCTCCTTTGTATGGGGAGCTCTACCCAAAACACAGCATGTGCATGTGTAATCATACAATCACATGACTCATCCGAGATCCAATATATAACATTGACCACACCGGGTCCATTTATCCATACTCATATAATAACATTTAATCACATGACCCATCCGATGTCCAATATATTTCAAGCATAGTTAATACAAGTTCAAATTATAATTTTTTTATATACATTACATGCCCAAAAACTAACTTTGCAAATGTGTTACAAAAAAGGATTAAAAGTCACAAGTCGACTTTTCTTCATCCTTGAGGCCCCAAATACAAACCATCCACCGGTGTATGCCCCCGTACCTGAAATGTTTTCTCATAAAGGGTGAGCCACGCTCAATAGTGTATCTCCTAAAGAGGTAACTCCCCAACCTAAGAGCATATGAAATGTTCACATGCAACATTCAACAAGCCACAAAGCATTTCAATCAAGAATATGCAATTCAATATTAGAAATCACCATGTCATGCCATGAAATAAGGTGAGACTCACTCATGCACTTCAACCCGAGCCCTCCTTGACTCCCATAACACAGTGCAATGCCAATGTTTATAAATCCCCCATTTATGTTACACATCAAATGACCATTATAAATCTCAGGTCTTTCTTGGGGTGGGTATTCATGGACTTACACCTAGGGTCACCCAACCCACATGAAATTCATGGGCTTTCACCAATGGTTCTACATACACCCACACACTTTATGGGATGAACCAAGGGAGTGCGTATATCAATCCCCGACCAAGGGAATTTTTTAGCCCTTCTTGCTAACTCCAACTCTATTTTCAATGCAAACCATGTGACTCAGTCGAACCTCGGCCCAACTATTCGAGGCCAAGAATTATTCACCAATAATGGTGTTTGATCAACTATCCACACACACATGCCTCATGCCCATGAATGTGTTCCCTCCATGCAATTGCAATGTAATGTGTGATTGCAACACCAATGTCATGTCCTTTATGTACGAGTGTCATATGAATCATTTATCCACATAGCTACATATTCCATGGAAACTTATAAAAAAGCATATAATTACCATAATTCATCACAATGTCAATATATCAAAAAATATATATCAACATATCAACAATAATACCCAAATATGTTATCACATAATCTGTAAACACCCACATGTTTATATTAATATAGTAATATACTTGTTTAGTGATTCTTATATATGTAATGACGTAAGAATAAACCATATCTATTGAAACCATAAGAATAAATACTAAGGAGGCAAATTGATTGCCAAATTTAAATTTTTTGAGGTCTTTAAGGTTGATACGGGTAACAAAGTAAAAATAGTTATTTTAATGTTTCGAGTGTAAATTTATTTTAGTTTTAAAATAAATCACAAAGATAAATGTTTTTAGGTTAAAATAACATTAAAAATGAATCCGGAATGTCGAAAAATCTTAGGGTAGCTATATGAATCAAATTAGATATTTTAGTGGTAAAACTGTAATTTTGGAGAAAACCAAAACAGCCCATAAACAGTGAAATTCGGGGCTACTGTGTTAAAAACCCCATTTCAGACCCTTTACTCCCATTTATTTCACTCCACTCTCACCCCACCCCTCTTGGAACCTTAGAGTAAGATTAAGGGAGGAAAAAAAGGGAAGAAGGAGGTCTATAGGGCTTGGGCTTTCACTTGGAATCCTTGATTCAAGGTAGGGGTTTCTCTCACTCTTATTCATTGAGGCTAGGGCTATATATATATGTATGTATATATATGTGTGTTATTGACTCTAGATCTTAGATATGTGTTAGGAAATCTTTGATTTTTGATATTCTTGCAAATATTATCATGTTTAAAACAAGGCTATGGTTGGATTGTCATGAAACCTCTATTTCTTGTTTTGAAAACTCTTGTTCTCATGAGAAGTGGATTTTTTTTCTCTCAATATTCATTTGTTCTTGATTTCTAAAATTTTTATTGCTTTGTGTTGAGTAATAAATGATGTTGTGGTGATCTCTTGTATTTTTTCTTAATTGGTTCTTAGAATTGTTACATGATAAAATTGGAGATTTTTTAGATATGCTTGTAAAATTGAGAAATTATAGATTTTTTATTTATTTGGAATTGTTGGTGAATGGAGAATATTTTGGTTTTCTCATTTGTATGGTTGTTGTGATGGACTTGGATTGTCATCGAGAGATGCCGTAGAGTGTTAGAAATTAGTCTATCCCAGTGGGGGTGAGATCGTTTCCTAACAGTTGTAGTGGATTGTCATTTGGTAAAGCGACCACTATCGTTCACTAAAATTCGAACAAGGGATGATATACTTTTTCTGGGAAGGGACACATCATTGTCATTGGGATGGTCGATGCCCTTTTCTAAATTGAATGTGATTGTGATGGGTGGACTAGATATAATTGTTGGGTTGATTCATGAGAAACAATCAGCATACATGGTACAGGGATAAACCAATATACATGGAATGATGGGTTGCATCGTCTTAGCCAGTGCATTGGTATGGGACAATGCATCGAAAGGCGCCCTGCCTAAATGGCTTAAAGTTGGAAATGGTATATTGTTGTGAAATTTACTTTATCCTTTCACTTGATTATTGTTACGGCTTAAACTTAAAATCTATTTTAGATGTCCTGTTTTTCCTTTAAAAACTGATATATGTTATTTACAAAATGAGACCGACCGGTTTTTATTTGTTTTCTAAACCTTGTTCGAGTTTGAGAGGATTTTTCTACAGAGTTTCGTCCCCCTACCGTTTAACATTTTACAAATTACGGGCCAAAGGAAAAGCTCGGTTCTAACGAGCCGGGCCATGGAGAAGCTTTATTAAAGGGGTACTTGGATCCCGAGTGCGACATCTAGAGATGTCGTTTATTTTTGTACTAGACTAGAAACGATTATGTACAATCATGTAAAGTCTAGTATTTTTTTTATTCTGATGCTAAGTTCAAATGTAATTCTTTTGATGTAGTAGTCATGGTTTGGGCTTATTCTTTTTGGATAATGTTGTAAATATTTTATGGATCAATGGACCCAGTGTGGTCAATGTAGTATAATTGCACAGGTTGTGTTTTGGGTAGAGCTTCCCGAACAAAGAAGACTCTACCCAAATTTTGCTAAATTAAGAACCCCCGATTATTTAAGGATTTTATTAGTTGCTCTCATGGTATGAATAGTTTCCGAAGGTAATGCCTTCCAAGGTGGTTTTTGGGGCGTTACATAAGCTCATGCATTAACACACTTTATTTCACATAAGCATTTTCTCAAATACTTTCAAGGCACCAAATCATGTAATCACATAAAATGCCCAAATTCCTCACATAACTCAAAAAAAATCAGATTAAGTGATTTTCACTTACCCAATTATCAAAACTTCCAAAAAATTACAAACTAGCAATTTCTAATTACCAATACATACTAGAATTGAATCCACTCATCCATTAAATCAACTACCATAGGCAAGTGTTAAAATACACTTAACAGCTCACCAATTCCATATATTCATCCTTGGTTGAAAATAAACCTAGTTAAGATGAAAATCCTACCTCTTGAAGCGTAAAATCAACGTAGGAAGCTTCTAGGATTCAACCCAAGCTTCCCCCAAAATTCGGAAGTCCTTTATCAACCGTTGAACAACCGTCAACCGCGGAAAATAAAAATTCTTATTTCAATTCCAGACCTTAAGCCCAAACAAATTTCCTTAATCGGGACTTTAACTCACGTGTAAACCCCGTGTTCTTTTTGTCATTTAATTCATCCGAGGTGTTATATGCCTCAAAATGGTTCATTTAGAGTCCATTTGCATCCTTCAAACCAAGGAAAACCAAGTCCAAAAGCATAGGAGACCAATATTAAAATTTTAGAAATCTTTTGGCAGTACCAGTACGTCAAACTCTCTGGACCAAAGTGTACCGGTACAGTCTACCCAGATTTTTTTACGTTTTCTTCCGTTTTTCGTTTCCAATTCATTCAAAACCTTACTCAATTCAACACAACACTTACATAACATGTATTTGGGCATTCCCATAGATTATACAAAATTTATTACAACACTTAAACACAATCTCTTTTAATTACATGCCAAAACTAAATGTTCATTGCAACTTTATAATTTTTGTCAAAATAAGCCACATTCCGGCTTCTTCGTCCTTGAGGCTCAAAGTGAGAGCCATCCACCGGCACGAATCTCGCACCTGAAATTTTTTCCCATAAAGGGTGAGCTACGCTCAATAGAGAACTTCCTAAATAGGCTACTCCCCAACCCAAATGCACATGAAATGCTCATATGCAACCAATCCGCCATTCACATATTTCAAACATATATATGCCATCAATGTTGAAAATTTGTCATTCAATGCTATGGAATGAAATGAGACTCACTCTCAATAACTAATTCAGGCCCTTCCTAGCCCTTCGACACATACAATTTGTAATTGTGCAAATGCCCATCATCCATGAACCCGAGCCTTTCCCGGCTCTCCTACACATACAATTTTCCATGTGTATAATTTTGTTATCTATGTTACACATCAAATGAAATTTTTCGTCCGGGGTCTTGTATGAGGTGAGTATTTATGGGCTTACACCAACGGCACCCAACCGACATGGGATTTATGGACGCGTACACCGACACACTTTATGGACTAATACCAATGACAGTGCCTATCCAATCACTGGGCCTTACACCCGAGGGATCTTCTAGCCCTTCTTGCTAACTCCGACCCATAATACCATGCAAAACCGTGCGACTCGGCCAAGTTATCGACTTAGATTACTCGAGCCCACTCGTCATCCACCCTTGTGGTGTATGACTACTTCCATGCACAACCACCCATTTTATGCCATGTTCTCATGCATATGCAATGTAATGCCTCATAGTAATCCTACTACAATGTTCGGTATGTAATGTATGTCATATGAACCATTTCAACCCGATTCATACAATCCATGACAATTATATCAAAAGCATATAATTTTCAGAACTCACAATGTTAATAAAGAAATATGTATTTATCAACATTATTTTCAAAGCTTAAATCCAAGCAAATCATCTCATATCAAGCAATGACATGCTCCCAAATCAAGGCATAATATAAATACATAACATTCCCACAATTCACATAATTTAAGAAATCACTCTAGGCAATTTCTACATACTCATTTCAAGATAGAATATATTCTACCTAATTTCAATACCCATTTCACCAAGGCATAGTTTAAGCACAACATGCCCATATAACACAATTTTGCATGGAATTTCCAAAAATAAATTACCACATTTTAATTTCAAGCTAGGAATTTATCGTAATCTATTTATATTCTCATTTTCATACCCATTTCATTGATTTTCCTTTTGATAGGCAAGTTATAACACATCTGTCAACCTACCCATTTCAACATTACATTTTAGGTTGTGAATACACCTAAGTAGGAAAGGTTCCCTATCTCTTGTAGCGTGAGGAACGTCCGTAGATGTTCCAAGAATTCGACCCAAGCTCCAATTCAAGCTTCCCCAAAATTTCAATTTTTCCACCTTTGATGAAAGCCCTCCTTTTTGGTGTGTACGCATAGCCCTCGTCGAGGAGATCGACTTGTAACACCCCAAGAACCACCCTGGACGGCATTACATGCTAATTACCATTCCCATCACGAGAGAACTAAGTAAATCCCTCAATGCTAAAGTGTTTAATTCATCATGTATAGCATGGACAATATCATTCCAAAAGAATAAGCCAAGTTATGGCGTTAACATCCCCAAAAGAATAGGTCCACCTTGGCATTTACATTTCAACAAAATTAACTAATGTAACGCAGCGGAATATAACAAAGTAAACTAGACTTTACATTGTTTCAAAATAATATCCTAGTCTAGTTCAAAAGAATGTGTCGCTCTAAGCGTCCAACTCGAGATCCACACTTCCGTCTAGCTTGAATCTCACGATATACGGGCTCTTCTACTCCCAACTCCTCATCTAGCACATAATCTTAAAATTGTGTAATTGTAGGGGATGAGCACAAAGCTTTGTAGCAAAATCTTCTCAAACTTAAACAAGGTTTAAAAAAATGTAAAATCAGTTGGTCTCATTTAACAAAATAGCATACATAGATAGCTTTTGAAATAAAACAAGGACATTTAAATCGATCTCAAGTTTATACAACAGTGATAATTTCATGAAAACATTAAAAAAAACATTTCTCAAAGGAAACCATTTCCAAATGGTTAGGAAAGGCGTCTGTTGTTACATTGTCTCATACTAATGCATTAGCTCCGACTTAATCCAATCCATGTTCTCATCTAGATATATAGATATATATTGGTTCATCCTATGCCATGTACGTTAATTGTTTCTCAAGAATCTATCCAACGACTATACCTAGTTCCCCAATCACAATCAAATCACAAGCATTTTGGGAAAGGGCATCTACCATACCAATGACAATGAAGTCCCTTCCCAGGAAAGGTATACCAACCCTAGTTCGAAGTCCAGTGAACGATAGTGGTTGCATTACTAAATGACAACCCACTACAAGTGTTAGGCAACCATCTCACCCCCACTGGGATAGACTAACCTCTAATACTCTACGACATTTTTCGAAGGCAATTCAAGTCCCTCACAACAACCATACAATAAGGAAACCAACATATTCTCAATTACAACCATATTTCTAAAAATTTCCAATTTCATCATGTCATAATTTCAATAATCAACTATGAAAAATGCAAGAGATCACAACCAAATCATTTATTACTCCACACAAAGTTCTATGGTTCCAATATCAATAATAAAGGAAGAATTTACAAAGAAAATCCATTACTCTACAAGATCTAGGGTTTTGAAATACAAAAAAAAAAAAAAAGAGATTTTTATGGGTATTCAACCCTAACTTTGTTTAAAACATGTAATCTTTGTCAAAAGACTACGAAAAGGATGATTTTATACTATATATATCACATTCATAGCCAAACATATATAAATACATAAACCCTAATCTCAATGAAAGAGAAAGAGAAGAAATCCCCTACTTTGACTCTTGAAATTTAGGTTTTGATGGGCTCCAAGGTGTAAATCCCTTCAAAGCAAGTGTATCTCTCTTCCTTTCTTCCTCTTTTCTGTTCCTTTCTTTCTCTCTTAGGGTTTCTAAGGTTGGAGGGGCCGAAATGGAGCCAAAAGAGGCTAAATAATGTATTTATAGGGCGAGAATCGGACAAAGATCGCGACATTTAAGTTTCAGAATTCTTTCGGCCGTACCGGTAGGCTGTACCGGTACGTCGAACTCTTTGGACCTGTTTGCTCTGGAACACAGTACCAGTACGCTTCAGTACCGGTACGATTTTTTCCAGTTTTTGTCTTTTTCACCGTTTTTCATTTCCAATCCATTCCTAAGCCAACCAAATCCATCCCAAACTTCTCCAACACATATTTCTACACCAAACCTATTTAATACAAGTTCTAGGACCTAAAATTTCATATTTTCACTTATTAAAACTAAAATTCAACTATTATTTCCACTAACATTCTAAATCTCTACTTTCAATCTACCAAATTCAAACACACATCACTACACATATCCATATTTTTGCAATAATTATTTACTATATATCTATATGCATATATAAAATAAAATGCGGGGTGTTACACGACTTTTCCTCTTGACCCGAACGGATCCGAGCTCTCTAGCTTTGTAGATCGTAGAGAGAAGTTGGAGATTTTTTCTCTTTTCCCTCTCTTCTCTATCGGCTAGCAATGGCTGAACAAATGGGGGAAAAATCTGATTTCCCCCTATTTATAATTTTAGAACACTTGGCCCTTAATACGCCACACGTCCATTTTTATTTCGGGTCCGTTTTCATGCCAAAACGATTAAATTTCGCTCCGGTTCAAGTTTAAAATATTTTTATTTTTTCTTAACTTCATTTATTTTAAAAATCTCATAATTTTCCCAAATAATTCGTATTTGAGTCTCCCCGAGCCCCGACTGTCTTGTAAAACGTGAAAAACTCGACTATCTCGGAATTCGATGAAATTTGACATGGTCACTAGATTTCGCGAGACAAATTCAACAGTGAGGTCCATTTCGTCATCCGAGATCTAAAAAAATTCAGGTTTACAACCCGAACCGTTGTGGTAATTTACCGTTTTGGCCTTTATTCTTAAAAGTTTAAATTTTTCCAGGTTTTTACATCCGAGGTTAAACCCAGCTGAAAACCAGCAGAGTGGTCTCAAAAAATCATATTTTAGTCCTTATTTATGCACTTTAACGCTTGGTCCACGTCACACCACACGCCCCCTTTCCCTGGTCCGTTTTCACCCCGAAATGATTAAATTTCACTCCGATTCAAGTTCAAATATTTTTATTTCAATTTGCTTTAAATTATTTTTCAAGTTTTAAAATTTTATTAAATAATTTGTTTTTGAGTCACCCGAGACCAGGCTATCTCGAAATTCAATGAAATTTGTTTGGGTAACTAGATTTCACGAGATGAATCCAACGGTGAGATCCGTTTCGTCATTCGAGCTCTAGAAAAATTAGGGTTCTCAACCCGCACCGTAGTGGCAATTTACCGTTTTGTACTTTCTCATAAAAAGTTCAAATTTACCCGAGTTTTGCAATATTGACTAGGAAAAGAATGGTGATTGAGTATACAACTTGTGATAAAAGACATGCTCAACATACATTGTTTACATTTTAAAGCTGCAAGTTCCAAATAGTTTTTTCTAGGTAGGATTTGATCCCATGGTTCTTTACCCTGTTGGGACTTTCCATGTTTAATCGTCATGTTCCTGTGTGATTGTTTTATTTTCAATACTTGTGATTTCTATCTTTTGAATTATGTTTGCTATATTGTTGGTTTGAATCGTAGAAGGTTGAATTGTTGAATTAGGTCGAATAACTTTTTTAAGTTGTAGTTGATTCCATATAAGACTTATTGATCCCTCCTCTATGTTTATTTTTGGTTTACATTAACAAATGATCTGCACACCCTCACATATATGATTGCCCTAGCTTTATATTCGTTTTATTCTTACCCTTGGATTGCTAACACACTCTTTGAATTTTATATTTTGGGTAACAATTTAAGTATTTTTAGCTAGTAAACCTTACCATTCAAAAAACTAATCATATAATTGATTATACGCTTCACATATATCCTCAGATCTCTCAACTTCCTCTTTACATGGGGGGACTTCTTCTTCCAAGTCTTCTTCCTCCATGGTAGGACTTGTTTTGACTTCACTACTATAAGTGTCTTTAGGGGGGAGGCATGTGAACCTACATAGGCCATGGAATTATGTTCACCTATTTGAAAAGAGGAGTTAGCACTTAATGTTGACTCACTTTCACTGTCACTCCATTTGGCCTTCATAACTCTCTTATTTTCTTTGGGGCGAATCTTTCTTCGTTCTATTTGGGCATTCTGCAACCATGTGTCCAAATCCTTGACACTCAAAGCATTGAAAGTCTTGCCCCTTTCTCTCAAGCTCTTGTCAAGAGTTCCTTCCCCTTTTCTCCTTTCCCTCCTCAGGAGTTTTAGGTCTACTAAGCTATTCTTTCGACCTTGAGGACTCTACATTACTAGTCTTGAATTATTTTTTGAACTTCCTCATAATGAAGGCTAGGTCATCTTCTCCTAATTGGGATCACTCGGATTTACGTCTTTCTTTCATTGAGCTTAATGTTACACACTTAATCTTCTTGGGTGGAAGAAGATTAATCTCAAAAGTCTATATTGGTCCAACTAGGTCTTCTACTGACATCAAATCCATATTGACGCTCATCTCTAAGAACATCACCTTAGCATGAAACCTCACTAGTAAAGATCTCAAGATTTTTTGTATAATGGTTGCATCATCAATCTTGATACCTAATACAAAATATGAATTAACAATATCGCAGAATTTAGCATAAAACTCGCTAGACATTTCATCTTCTTGCATCCTCACAATCTCGTACTAAGAGGTGTACCTTTGGAGTCTAGACATCTTCACCATGGAGGTCTCTTCACTAGAAACTATCAAGATCTCTCAAACTTCTTTTGTGGTCTCACAATTTGCAATCCTCCGGAACTAATTAGGTGTCACGACATTGAATATCGCATTCAAACCTCTTGAGTTCAAACCCGCTAACTCAATTTCAAATTTCTTCCACTACGTCGGGAATTTTAATTCACCTGTCGCTTCACCACCTTTAACAGGAGTGGTGGCGATGGGAGGGGTCAAACCCTCTTGCACACAAATCCAAACTCTCTCATCAATTGATTTTAGAAACGCTCTCATGTGAATTGTCCAATATGCATAGTTAGAACCATCAAAGAGAGGTTGTCGTTCAATTGAACTTCCTTCTTTTTGAGACTTCATTTAATACTAACTAGTAGTAATCAATAGATCTCTAGGAAGCAAAAACTAGGAATGTAAGCAAACTCAAAATATGCCTACAATGTGTCTAATGTAAATCATGGGAACCACGCTCTAATACAAATTTTTATGGAAGGGGGAGATATGACGTGGATATTCCCTTACTATTATACTTGTAGGTTGCTAGACACTGCCTAGAGGGAAGTGAATAGGTTAATAAAAAAATAAACTTGAACAACCTCCAATTTTAACTTATATCTATCTCAATTACCTATTCACACAATGATATGTAAGTTAAGTGTGAGAACCCTTTTTAACCACCATAATCCAAAATAACCATGAAGATTGATGTATTGATTTTATTAATTTGTTGGTTAACACTCAATCTCACAAAGCTATCCAAACCAAGGCACCAAACCTAATCAAGCAACTATGAATATTAATCAAACATTATATCAAACATATATTGCTCATGCGTGCATCAAATTACACGTGTGTATGATAATTAACAAGATTGAACACAATCAATTTGTTGACGCAAAAACCCTCCTTGCAAAAAAACCGTGGAGAACCACTTAGGGTTCACCAAAATTTAACCCACTATCCCAAAATCAGTTTACAAGTACTTAAGACTTATACCTCAAATAATATTATGGTTAGACACTCCTTTCCTTCAGTAAACCTCTCCACCAGATATACCCGCTGATGTCTTGGATAACTTCACTTGAATTCCCCACCACATGACTCTTTTAGGTCTCGAGCACTCCTAGGATGCACCTAAGAAACTCGGTATGCACACTTGCCAAAGAGTTTTGTTAAACCAACCAAGTTCTTCGTCTCCAAGGTGTGAGATGGATAGAAATCACAAAATGATAGCCTTTGAATTTAAGGACCTAGAGTTGTGGCTCAAGCTCTCAAGGTATAATATTGGCTAAAAATATTCTCAAGAGGCTTACCCTAGGTTGAGAAGGCATCCCTCTATTTATAAGCTTGGAATAAGGTTTGTCTTAGGGTCCAAGAAAATATAAATTCCCAAACGACCACTCAAGTAGTGGGATGGGGGTGGTCACTATAATGAAATTTGGATTCAAACTAGAAAGGTAGAGCATGGACCATTTGAGCGACCTCAATGACCACTTGAACCGTCTCAAGACTGCTCGAGCGGCTAAAGAGCAACCTAGAGGGTGGTCTCTCCGCTACCACACGCAAAGCCTTTTATTGAATTTGTCCCAAACATTTTAGAAAACGCTCTAGTGAAGGCTGACGGGCATAGGGAGGCCACTACTAGTTTTTAAGCCTAAAACCAAGGAAAAATCTTGTCCACTTGAACATTAAAGGATGTTGCTCAAGAGAGGTCCACTAATAGCTCAATCAATATTTTTAAAACACAAAAAAGGTTTAGAAAAAAAAATTTTAGAAGAACACTTGGGAGTCATACATGGGTCGATCACCGATTTAATTATAACACTGATCGTCCTAAGTCTAATAAATTAAACCAAGGTTCTTAGGTCTCTAAGATCATTACCTTTACCCTAAGCATGCAAGTGCATATAGAGAGTTCATTTGATGTAGCATGAAGCATGATCTCCTCTCTTCCATTTAACGTTCTTCAATCATCATCGTTGTAGCATCATGACCATGGAATAGGTTGACATTTATAAGAACTTCATGAAATTAGCCAATTAAAACATGATCTAACAGTCTTAACTTTTTTTTCCCACATTAGTTACCCTTAATTAGGTATGTCTGACGTGGGCTTGTCTAATCAATTTAAATGAGGCAGTTTATGTAACCACCATTTCCCATGTTATATAAACAATACAGAGCTCTAATTCAAGAAATCATTAATCTTTAAACTTTCTTTCTAATCATGCAATCTTGACTCCACCCTTCTTTGCATCACCTTGAATATTTCACTCTATAGAACTTTTGTTGGGTTATTCTCATTTAGATTTTCTTCTACAGATTTTGAATCATTGCAAGAAAGAAGTCCTCTGTGAAGAAATTATAATTTTAATTGAATCCCCAACTTGCTACTTGGCTTGTAAGAATCTTCGATTCTTGTTTGAATCTCTCTTGATTCTCTAATTGATTACTTCCTCCTTCATTCTATACTCATCACAACTGCTTTCTCTTAATGGCCAGTGTTATTCCTAAGAAACTTCTTTTGATCATCCTCTACCACTAGTTCACTGTAACACCCCGTATTTTCTTTTTCTATATTTG
>CM042192.1:19243605-19272409 GCA_023539305.1 Ilex asprella | reverse complement strand
CCTAATGTATGGGCTTGAATTTCCCATTCATCCTTTTATTCGCAATTTTCTCTTTTTTCTCAATATCTCTTTTGCCTAACTCGACCCCCAATAGCTGGAGGATCTTGAAATGTTTAGGGGTTCTTTGGGGCTCCACCCTTGTGCTGGTGTATTCCCCTCAATTGGGAAAGTGTTGCACTACTTTCAAATCAAAAGCCAATTCTGGTTCAAGTTATGATTGGTACTATCTTACAAATAAGACCCACTTGTAGTGACTTGTTGACCAAGATTTTTTCACCTCCGAAGTAATGAAAATATCTCTTTTTCTTCGTTTTAGGTTCAAGTTGAGAATTCAATTCTTCTGATCCTCTTGTTGTCAATCTTACCAGAATTCTTCCACATTGGGGAACCCTTCCTTCTTCCTCTGGTGAGTTTCTTTTATTTCTTGCCTTCCCTTTTACGTAAGGCAAATAGGGCCGACTATTTGTATTTATCACAATTGATAACGTTATCCTTCCAGAGGAGTTTTTAAACAGATTGAAGGTAGCTCAAAGCTATAAGACCAAAGAATTTGGTCTTCTTGTTACCAATTCCAACCACTTCAAATACCAACTTGGCCCTACACCCTCAATGACTATGGTCAAAGGTGTTGTGACCCTCAAAAGTAGGTTGCTACCTCTTTTTTTAGCTTATAGGAATATTGATCAGCATTTTTGAATTTGATATTCTATTGTGCCCAAATCGTATGTTTTTTTGTGAAATTGAAAACAAAAGAAGTAAAGAACCAAAAAGCTTTTTATCCCTTTCACTCAAATAAAAATTATTAGCCCAAAAAAAGAATTAGTTCAATGAAGATGGGCCTATAAAAATCAAGCACACTATGCAATGTAAAGGCTAAGGATGTCTAAAAAAAATACCCATAAATAAAATAGTCATTAGTGCTCCAACTTCCCACTCCTTTACATAGTCCTCTTCTTCTCCACCCACCAAAAACTCTCTCTCTCTCTCTCTCTCTCTCTCTCTCTCTTTAGTTGCTTCACTCTGTTCTCAAATTCTCCCCCTTTTCTCTTCTTCTATATCTCCTCTAAGTCCTACAATTAGACAACGTCGACATGGACCTCAAGACCTTGAATGACATTGCCATCATCATCAGTGAAGTGTAACTCCTCCGGTAGGTGTTCTAATATAATTATTATGTTGAAACAGAGGCAAAAAACTATAAGATCCCCTAATTTGGCTCTCGCATGACTTATTGAGTTGTAACGGCCCGTATCGGTTAGATTTGACCATACAACGCGTAAATGGTGTGAAGAAAATTCTTGTCAAAAATTAGGATGTAACAAGATCATTGACCATCGTTATCGTTATGTAACGACTATTATGGTGCGTAACAACCGATTTTTAAAAATATGGTACCAACCCAAAAAACTAAAGTAAAAGATTTCCAATACACAAGATGAAGTTCCGTAACTGGATATTATGATACCAACTAAGGATGTGTTGATAGATATCATAATAATCTAAATGGACCTAGATGGAGGAGTGAATAGGTCTTGTGTGGAATCAATTAACACTTTTAAATTATGCAACATAATTCAACCAAACACAAAATCAAATGTCTGACAAACACAAGAGGTTATTCAACGCACCTATATACATATATGTAATATATTAATCTAGTGTGTTTGAAAATCTCTTAACAATCAATCACATAAAGAACAACAATGAACATGATTTTTACATAGAAAACCTTTTGGGAAAAACCACGAGACCAAGTCCAGTCTAAAAATGCTCCACTATCGAAATTGATAGTACAAACTAAATTCTTATAACCCCATTTAATGTATGTTCTTGTATTTTACTCATCCCAACCAGCTCCATATTGTTGTTCAATTCGTTGATCACCAGCTCCTCTAGAAAAGACTATCACTCTCCCAGGAATTGTGTTGACTTTTCCTTCTTTGAAACTTGATCTTCCTCCTCGGATCTACAACGCAATCTCTGAATTTGATTGAGTTTGAAAAACTCATATCTCTGAAGCTTTTGGTTGACTAGGGTGTTCAGATAACGCTTGCAAGATTTAAACATTATCTCTTACAGAAAAAAAAAATCCCTAGAATTGTCTTTAATTTGAAAAATAAAGAACAAAAAATGTGTTCTAGATTTGATTTCTCAAGGTTTTCCTCTTAACGCTCTTAAGTATATTCAACCCTCCTTAAGTAGAAATGTGTTCAAGGTTTGATTGCTCAAGGTTTTTTGATTTGAAAACCTCTTCCCCCCAAACCCTTAAAAGATGTCCTAGTCTCTTATATTTATTGAAGAAACCAAGAACCTCAAGTTTGGAAAGTATCCAAATGAGATCAAATTTTTAATATGTCGAAGTCACAAGAGTGTGTATAAGCGAGTTGCACTTGAGTGCCAAGCAAGCGAGTAGCGAAACATGTCCTAGCAGTTTATTAGATTCCTTTTCCAACTTGTACATGCCTACTTGCTCAAGTGAGTAACACATGCAAAGAGAGCGCCAACTATTGGAATCCATTCACAACTGGACTAAATGAACTTAAACAAGCTGCTTAAGATTTTGCTTGAATGAGGCCTGCACTTAGACCTTAGTTCATACTTGAAAATTCATGTTTCTCATGATAAAAATATAAGGCTAAGTATACATCACATAAATCAAATCTTGAAAATGTGTCAATTCAAATCCAAGGTTACAAAGGTATCTAGGTCCACTTACCAATCCTAACTAGAGTGTGACTGCTACAAGTTTGGCTTGATCATCTTTATGAATCTTCAATTTATTCATCTAGTAAGCTCAATGTCATCCAACTTGAATATCTTCAATCTTAAACGAAAGAATCTCAACATGACCCCTTGATCCTTGTGACTCATGAAAATAAGTCAATTATAATCTCTATATTTGGCTTTTCCATGACAAAACATGTGAACTATTATCAAGTTCGGATATAACTCACCAAGCTTCAGGCATAAACATGAATTGCACTCAAATTGTAACTATATACAATGTTTTGACTTATATCCGATTACGAGATACAACTCACTCCCTAATGCTCCCAAATTAGTGCAGCTCTTGAACTAGTGATCTGAATCTGAAACTTTAAGCTCTTGAAACACACTTAAACGATGAAATATTGTGTGCCTTATTCGTTTCATGATTGATTGTTTGGTTGCTTCAAACACACTAGATTGGTATATCATCACATATCGATTATAAGTGCATGGAACATGCCTTTTAATTATTAGCCTATAATTTTATGTGGCTGGTTGAATTAAGTCAAATTATTTTTGATTTGTTGATTGATTATGCATTTGACCTCTCCCTCTAGGTCTATTTAGGGTTTATAAGAAAACAATCCACACAATCCCAACTGGTATCGAAGCTAAGTTCACTTGAATAAGGCCTTGTTGGATATATGGAAACACAAAGAGAATGTGGTTCCATCTCTCCTCTGCCCTTGTTCGATGGCACTAACTTCGTATATTGGGAGGCACGAAAGAAGGTCTTTCTTAAATCCATAAATGTTGCAATTGACACTATCACCAAATCAAAACCTAAAAGCTCATGGACTAAGTAAGATTATAAGACAATGGAATTCAAAGAGGCTAAACACTCTATTCACAAGGTTTTATTTTATTTTTATGTTTGACTTTAACCCAACCTTGCTATAGAAAATCTTGAAATCTCTTCCAAAAAGGTTTCAACCTAGAGTGACTGCAATAGAAACCAGTACAGATGTTAAAGATAGAGGACCTAATGGGGCTTCTCTTGACTTTTGAGTTAAATCTCCATCGACCCAAGAAGTCAAAAGGTATTGCACTTAGTTCTACTATCAAAGAGGATAGAGGAGATTCAGACTCACCGGGAGTTGGGGATGAGGGAAAATTTTGAAAATATCTTTTAAGGCTGGGAAGGATATTGATTGAGCAACAAAAAAATATAAAATTTTTTGGAAAGTCAAAATTCTCAAGTACCCCAAAACATGGGGAAAAAGGTCAAGCTTTCATTGAGTAGAAGAGTAAAATGATACAATTCTATAAGTGCCAAGGCTATGGACATGTAGTGGCCAAGTATCCCAGAGTTGGTCTGAAAAATAAAGTAACATGTGAGAAAGGTAAGGCAAGGTGTGCTATATGGAGCGATAGTGATTCTAATGAGAGCTTCGATGGTTCACCATCCAATAGGGAGTTAGGTAAGTTCACTGTATTTGTTTCGCCTCTTTCTTCTTCCCAAGTTTTAGGTGCACCTTTCTTATCTTGTGATGCTTATGATGTAAAAAAAGAAGTGGAATTACGAAGTTAGGTAGAGTTCAATGATGAGGATGTTATTCACGCTTACGAGGAGCTTTATTCCGAATGTCTGAAGCAAAAGAAAGCTCATCCGAATTTGATCATTAAGTTCAAGTCCTTGGAGAATGAGAGAGATAATTTAAAGAGTGAGCTTAGTAATGAAAAATTATGCTTGAAGTACAAGTTTGGATTTGGGGAACAAGAGTTCCACAATGTGCATGGAGTAGGAAGGTTCTAGAGGCAAAAATAGTGAAGCTTGAGCAAGACCAAATTGAGTCTAAGAATCTTTCCAATAGGCTTCCCCTAGGATCCAAAAAAAACCCGATAAATTGTTTTACATAGGGAATGATGTAGGAAATAGAAGAGGCTTACGATTTGTTGATTCACTTGCACCTTCTTCATCTTCCAAGATCGTGTTTGTAAAAGCACAAAATACACCAGCCACTCAATTTGCATAAAAGCCCATTCAAGTGTGTAAGGGCAAAAGAGATTAAAACAAGAAAAACATGACTAGGAATGTAGATTTAAAACAAGAAAAACATGACTAAAACACACTGTGCTGCTAATGGGGTCGAACCACCATTCTTGTAGCACCTACATGCCTCACCACCCTTATCCGACCATCAAAAATCCCATCCAAACCCACAACAAATAACGACATCACAACCCTGCTATTATTCTCATCATGCCACCGTTGTTAAGCATTTATCAATCCATCTTCAACCCCCGCCACGTGCATGGCTGATGTTACACAGGTGTCTTTCCCACTTTCTAGTATACATATTACTTCAAATAAAAAACGGTAGTTAATGTAGCAAATGCTTGATCCATTCATGAAATTCACTTGTCACAAATTGATAACGAGCATGTGGGTGGTAGAGGCAACTATCCGAGAGAGAAAGAGAGAGAGAGAGATGGTGACAAAGGGTCTTTCTTAGAAGAGAAGTAATTTGATTGATCAAGTATAATGGTAACAATTATTTTTCTCTACTCTATCAATTAGACCATTTAACACTTTAGGATTAACTTGTCAAAATTAATATCTCAAGAGGTACGTGTTGGCTCAACCTTCTTTTCTTTTGTGCGAGTGCTTTCTCTGTGTGTGAGTTTTTTTTTTTTGAGAAGTGGGGGGGGAGAGGGTTCTACCCTAGACTGCAATTTCATTTCGCAATTGCATTAGATAGTCATACTCTACGGTGGTGTTTAGGATGTCTTAAAATTGGATTTGTGATTTACCATAATCACGTTAAATTCAAAAATATATCAATTAGAACTTATTTAGAATACTTTTGAATACGTAGTTAACTAAGCTCACAAGTAGAAAAAAAAAATTAATAAGTGCTTTCTTAAAAATACTGCACAAAGCCTTTCTCATTTTTTAAATCCATCACCCTCCTATTACCACCATCGTAGTTGTGATCACTGCTCATCAGCATCCTATAACCATCATTGTAGTTGCTGTTGGCGCCACCACACATCCTTCCCACTACTATCACTATGTATACATATGCATATATATCAATCAGTATTTGCAGACACATTAGCAATTTTGAAACATAAATCACCACCACCACTACCAAAATATGTATACATATACATATATATCAGTATTTGGAGACACATAAGCAATTGTGAGACTGATAAATCACCACCACCACCACCGAAATATGTATACATAAGCATATATATCAATATTTGGAGACACATTAGCAACACAAATAAAAAAGATTTATTTGAACATCCAAACAAACTTTTTATAAAATAGTTTTTATTCATGGATACCCATTTTACGCCAATTTCCCACCATTGAGGCCATCTGCTCAGCCTTGTCAAACAGACCTAGTAGTCCACCGGTATGTATGAAGAGGATCTTTCTTCCTTCCCACTTTGATGGATTCTCGGCCATGTCTTTCATCAGTACATAGGCTGCTTTTCCACTGTAAAGAATGTCAAAACAAAACTAAGTGTAAAAAGAATATTCTTGAAGAAATAGTTCATAACACGTAACCCCCTTATTCCTCCTCTCCCTGCAGGTAACCATTAGCAGCATTAACAATAACAATTTTTGAACTTCTTGATCTAGGGAAGACACAACAGTGGCCTATGACTAGCAAAAGACCAACTCGAAATGATATAAAGAAAGGATCAAGGCACAAGTCGAATTCTTGTCAGTAAAGTTGTTGATTACACAGGTTGCTCACTTCATTTACTGAAAAAAAAGAAACCGAGTTGAAGAATATGCTCGGTATCTGGATTGAGATTGATTAATTCCCTGTGTATGCATATACCAACTGGGTAAGATTTGTAACTTCAGAATTTTTCCTTCAAACTTGTAACACTAGATTTTAAAGCATGTTTCTCTCTCTCTCTTTCTCTCTCTAACACTACTTCAGCAAGGTTAGTCTACATAAGAATTAGCTTAGGATCGTCAGAAAAATGACTGACATAAATCTGCAATTTCCTAGAGTGATGTATTGCAAACACACGCATTCCTCGAGATCTTAGGTTGAAAGTTTTCTCAACCCAGACAAAGATCCACGCAAAACAGTATTGTCCAGACTCTAGACACTGAATTCAGCATCAAAAACTACACATTTATTGAGACCCCAATAATTCACAACACCGCATGACTAGCATAAAAATCAACTTCTAGCATGGTTCATGGTTGCTGTATCGGTCATCGACTTAGAAGGCACTGAGACAAATTGGTTGTGGTGTCATGACGTTGTATCGGTCGATACGCTCAAAATGCTAGACAGAAAACCCAAAAAATTTTGAAAAAATCATGAAAAATTCTAAAAAATGTAAGCATCATCACTTGATGCATTACTTAACAGATTAAACATAGTAAAAGAGAATTATAAGAGCGCTACTGAAAATATTTATCATCACTTGTGTTCAATATAAACATTTAAGACCCTATTGAGCCATACTATAATTATTAGTATGCGGTTTAAAATAAAAATAACAACAACAACAACAAAAAGTATGTATCTATAAATTGTAAAATTTACAAGTTATAGATCCCAATACTACTAAATATAAATATATATCTAATATAGTTTCAAAATTCTATGAAAAATACAAAAACATTTTGTCTATTTGATGTAGATCTAATATTCTAATTACTACAATATTTTGTCCATTATGTATTAATTTAATAGTTTAAGTCCTAATTAATTTATGACGCAAATAAGAGAAAAATAAAATTAGAACAAAACATAAAATAAAACTAAAGAGTGTGAAGACCGAAAAAATAAAAGAAAATATTTGGCTTTGATTAGATTAATTGAGTCTCCTCTCGGTTTGGTACTTATGAGATAGAAATCCAGAGGCTTGGGAAGGGGAGACAATTAGACGAACAGAGAGAGAGAGAGAGATCGAATTGATCATCGCTAAATGCGGTCGAGAGATCCACGATGGGAGCTGTGATAAAGGCGATTATTCGGAGAATTATTGGCTTGTGTTGCTAATTTTTGCAGAAAGTGTTTGATTTGGATTTCTTTCTTTATCAATCTGTTTTTTGCTCTTCTACTTTATCTCTTTTGCCCGTTTTTTCCGGCATTTGCTCTGTTGTCTTGGATGTGGTTGTACAATTGTGTAAATCAGTTTGACTTGGATATGAATCGGATGACTCGAACGAGATGATACCGAGTTGAACCAAGTTGAGCCATTCGAAACCGATTCAAACATAAATTGAGTTTTTCCGTAATGTGTATTGGTATTGTATCGGTAGTGGTTGAGGCGGATACCGAGTCATATCGGACTCGGCCGATACTTTGAACTGTGGCTTCTAGCTTTTCCAATATTGCACTCAAACTCCTATCATTGTTTGTGCATAAGGCCTTATATTGATTCAGATACTGAGCAGAATCATATTAGTTTTATCCAAACTTGAATTTGGCAATAAAGCCTCTGACAGTTTGGACCAATTGGTCCTTGGACAACAATTTATAGTTTGAATGCTCTAATTTTCATCCTGTGGTTCCGAGTTTGGATATTTGATGCTATGTTGGTCAAACCCTTAACTATGGTTTGGATTGACGTAGAATTGGAGTTGTGAATTTAGATACATGGTTCAAGGTATCGGCCGAATCCGATACGACTCGGCCGAGTCGTATCCGACTCGACCACTACCGTTACGATAACGATACCCGAAATGTAAAAATCACGAGATGAGCTAATATCGGCGATATCTCGGTGGTATCGGCCCAACTCGGAGCTAAATCGGTTGGACTCGGCCGAAACGCACCAAGAGGAGAGATACAGTACCAGAGTACCAGAGTTGTGAGCAGAGGCAGCCCACCGAGCACCAACAGACCAAGGCACAACCGCACAACCAGATTCGAGCAGGTATGTTCTTCCGATCTCTTCCTTTTCATCTCAAGTCCTGTAGACCTGATCTCTCTATAATACACTCTCGCTCTCTATCTCCCCCCTCCTTTCTTTCGAACTGCTGATATTTGAGTCGACTTTCCTATAACTTTTGTAATTCCATCTTTTTCCAACTGCGTATCTCTCTCTCTAGATCAGAGGACAAAAATCTATCTATTTTTCCTTTTTTCTTTTTTAATTTTTACAGAACCTATTGCTAATTTTTTATTCTTTGCAAGATCCCATATTAGCCCATTGCCCATATTTATTAAAAATCTTAAAGTAACCCTATTACTTGATTTAGTTATTAAAAGACCTAACCACAATCATGTAACTTTGTTAGTATTGTAAGATTTCAATTTTTTTTTTAATGAAAATGAAGTGTTTTGACATTATTTAGAACAACTTTTGCCTCGCACAAACTTTTATTCTCCAAATTGGTGTCATCAATAATAAATATGTTCAACTAATCAATTTTTAAGTTTATCTATACAAATATACATATTTTAACATGCTTCCGTATATTTCCATATGTGTCTAGATTTTTTTCGTTTTTTTATAAGGTTAACAACCATTTACTCCAAAAGCTTAAAATATTGAAGAGAGCGTAGCTTAAATATTTATACTTCAACACACCCCTTTACGTGCAGGCTAGTGGCAAGATTTGAACACAAGATCTCCTACTTTGATACTATGTTAAACAACCATCTATTCTAAAAGCGCAAACTATTGGATATGGTGTAACTTAAGTATTTATATTTCAACAAATCATTTTTCCAAAACATTTCTGTTTTTGAAATGACCAAAACAATGCATTGAAATAAAATTTTGATCCTTGTATGAGGCATGTTGTATGTGACGGTACCCTATGGTCAATACATTTTAAAGTGACAAGATGAAAGCCAAACATGTAAATGAGTAATGTATTAAAGCCAAATGAGGTCATAATCCATTTAACAATTCTTCAAAACAAAGATATGATTTGGAAATTTCCACACCAGTGGACAGTAATGAACAGACTTCAGAAGGTGTTGACTACGAAGTAACAGCTCAAACCTGTAAACATGGTCCAAAACAACACCAGTAGCTTCAGCAACTTCCTTGATAAATTTAAGCTCGTCAGTGGTATTCCTAGCATAGCCAAGACCTATGGCCTGTAAGAGACAAAGAAAATAACAAGTCTGATATTAAATCAACTAATCAATAGCATCCCCAAGTTCAACTTCTTTGACTACTTAATAAATTAAGAGGATAAAAGATCTATGACAAATTACAGAAAACAATGTCATACATTTATTAATTATTATGTTCTAATATTTCCTGTTACTTCATCAGTTTATTAAGAAAATCTCAGCTTAAGCCCAAGCGTTCTAGGGTTCTAGGGACATGGAATATTCATAACTGATACTAGTGCAAAAAGGACGATATCAAAATCACGGTAAGCAATAGCACCCCTAGTCCCCCTCCCCCTCCCAACCAACACCCAAATTCATCATTGCAGCACTCACCGTACTAAAAATATTATTTAAATATGTGGAAACAATATAGGCCTTGACAAGAACGCCGGCAAAACGTAAAATAACCATGTGAAAAAGGAAAACAGGTATACGTGACATTTTTTCTGAAAATAAACATACATGTAGCCACAATACACAAGAGTATATTATGTAATTTCTTTTCAGTATAGAGCAGCAAGCAATTACAAGCTATGGGATGAAAGAACAGGTGCTTTTTAACAAAAATGATATTGCTGAATTGAATTTAGTTCTCACATTTTGAATGTTAACTATATCAAGCGAGTTAACACCTGCTTGGAGTTCATCAAGTAGGCATTGAACTTTGTCATAAAAAAAATCAGGGTCAGCACATACACAGAACGCATGAACCTACAACAAAGAAGACAACTTAGACAATAAAAAGATGTCACCAATTTTCATTATGAAGAGAGCGGATGAGGAGAGATCAGAAAAGAAAGTGTACTTTCGCTTTTAGTTCACTCAGGCATGATCCAAGCGACAAACCAGCAACTGTACCCCCACTAGAAATCAATCACAATGAAATTACCATAAGTTCATTGCAAAACATAGCATCTGACCATAAATTCCTAGATATACAGATCTCACAGAATAGAGTCTCTGTTGAACATGACGCAAACACAGTTTCCAAATTTTGAGGAGTGCCAATGGAAATGGAAGAAAATAAACAATTTTCCCATTGAGCAAAACAGGAAGAAAAAAAAAACCGAAAAGGCACTCAATAGAGCTTATTTGTTCTTAGAATTGATTAATCATCAAGATGTTTAAGCACTGATCTAAGGTATTTTCTGTAGTCAATTACACTCAGGACCCTGAAGTTTCTAAGCCCAAAATGTCCTATTCACATGTCAGACAGCACAATATAGCAAAAAATCAGAATGTCTCTTGCTACAGAAAATGATGCCCTTAGCATTTGAACAGGTCAAATCACAAACCAAAAACTAACCATGACTTAACTACAAGTCCGATCCAGATCAAAGTTTGTCCAAAAAAAGGTTGCATTAGTAAAAGAATGCGAAAATTTTCACTCCACACAAGATCTTGTAACAGTGTGCATATAATTACCGTCCGAAAAAGAAAATTTAAGATGGAGATGAAATCAAGATAAAATTCGCCGCATATACACCAAAGTCTCTTTCTACTTAGTTTGAACAAAGGATAAACCGTTAAATAAGCTTCTAACCAAGGTAAAATAACAGGAGGTTTGTGGGCAACCTTGTCTTCACTGCTGTTAACACAGAAAGTAAACAGCAGATTACAGAGTACCTGCTGTAAAACTGCCAATAAATGCTGAGTCCAAAACTCAAGCATCAAAATAAAGGTGATGCCCAACATATGGACAATTAGAAAAAAAAAATTAATATTCTGCAAGGAACTAAATTAGGGCCTTGTTTAACCAAGTCATTGGTCCCACCGAGTATAGTTTCATGTTAGTTACGATAAAATTGATCAATGAGAATAGAGAAGACAAAGATAGAATCTATTATATATAAAGCAAGTCTGTAATACACTACCTAAACCTAGAAATACACAAAGTGAGCCTTATATAGTAGGGCAACACAACATAAAGAAAATGCCTAAACTACCCTTAGTATTAGTACTCTAACACCCCCTCTCAAACTCATGATATGGTAAAAATCATCAAGAGTTTGTCAAGAAGAAATCTAAAACGTGCTATAGTGTGAAACTTCGTAAAAAAATCCGCTATCTGCATTGTGGAAAGAAGAAAGGGGAGAGTGATGGTGCCCTGCTGTAGATGATGGCGCACAAAGTGACAATCAATCTCAATGTGCTTTGTGCGTTCATGGAAGGCCGAGTTATGAGCAATCTGAATAGCACTGGTATTGTCGCATAACATAGGAGTAGGAGAAGATACCGAAATATTAAGATCAGCAAGGACCCATCGTAACCAGACTATCTCAGCTGTAGTAGATGTCATAGCACGATACTCAGCTTCAATAGAAGAACAAACAACAACAGTTTGTTTCTTACTTTTCTAGGAAATAAGAGAATCTCCAAGAAACAAGCAGAAACCAGTGGTGTACTAGCAATCCAAAGAGTCACCAGCCCAATTAGCATCAGAATAAGCCCTGAGTTTCATAGATGAAGAGTGAGAAAATAGTAAACTTTGATGTAGAGTACCACAGAGATACCAAAGAATGCGAAGAATAGAAGCCTAGTGAATAGTGGTGAGTGAGGCAACAAATTGACTCACAATGTGAACAGCATAAGACATATCCGGACGAGTGACTGTAAGATACACTAAACTCGCAATAATAGTCCGATAGAGGGTTGGGTCAGAAAAGAGAGTACCGTCAGACGAAGAATAACGAACATTGAGCTCTAAAGGGGTTTCAACTGTCCGATTATCTGATAAACGAGCTCGTTGAATAACATCTGAAGCATACTTGGACTGAGAGAGAAGATATCTTTTAGGAGAGGAAGCAATCTCAATACTCAAGAAATATCTAAGCTGCTCTAGATCTTTCATCTCAAAATGGTCCTACAACTGCATTTTCAATAAGCATATGTCAGCAGTGTCATCACCCGTAATAATCATAGCATCAACATATAGTAAAAGAATAATAGAACTTGAGGAAGTAGACCGTAAAAAGATAGCAAAATCATGGTCACTGGCGCGAAACTCAAGTCACAGATAGCCGAAGAAAATTTGACAAACCATGCCCTGTGAGCCTGTTTAAGACCATATAAGGCACGATGAACTATAAGATAATCCAGGGGGAGGTGTCAAAAAAACCTCTTCAGTTAAATCTCAATGTATAAATGCATTTTTCACATCCATTTGAGACAAACTCCATTATCGAATGACAGCAACTGCAATCACGGTGCAAACAGTAGTCATTTTGACAACAGGAGTAAAAGTCTCATCATAATCTAGACCATATTCTTGAGTAAACTCCTTGGCCACTAATCAAGCTTTATATCATTCCACAGAATCATTTGACTTGATTTTTATCTTTTAAACCCACTTACAACCAATGGTGCATTTACCAGGAGGTAAAGACAATAGCTCCCAAGCTCTGGTCTTATGTAAGGCAGACAACTCCTCATCCATAGTCTGTTTTCATAGTGGATCAAGTAAAGACTCCTTGTAGGAGGTGGGTTCAGATAGAAAATGAATAGAAGTAAGGAAAGAACAAAAGTCAGAAGAATAACAAGTATTACTCCAACCAAACCTGTCTGGACATTTGCAAGAGCGCTGAGGATAACGTGGGGTATAATCCACACTGTCTGAACCTGATTGGGCGGCCGAAAGAGAAAGGGGAGGCACTGCAGCTGGAGAGGAGATAACTAGAGTCCTGCGAATATATGTATGCACAATAGAGGTATGAGTAATAGCCAACTCAAAAGATGAAGGATCTAACACAGATATATCACCAACATATGTGTCATGAGGAACATTAGTAGGAAAGGGATCAATGTACAACAAGTCAGACTTATTCAATGAGGAAGAACTAGGTGGAATTGAAAAGAAGGGAATATGCTCCATAAAAACATGATGAGAGACAAAGTTTGTGGATGATGGGACCATAGCAACGACACTCTTTTTGACCCTAACCATAACCAAGAAATACACATAAAGCTGAACGGGCAGAAAATTTGGCACTAAGAACACTAGGGAGCAAAACAAAACAAGTACAACCAAACACACGTTAAAAAAAATAGTTAGGCGACTTACCACATAACTTTTCAAATAAAGAGACTCCTAAAAGAAGGGAACATGCAGGAATGGTGTTTATCACACGTCAAAAATAGTTAGGCGACTTACCACATAACTTTTCAAATGTAGGAATAGTATTGATCAAATGAATTGCTGTCAAAACTGCTTCCCCCCAAAATGAGCGGGGAACATGTGCTGATAAAAGAAGGAAACATGCTGTCTCTAGAATATGACGGTGTTTACGTTCGGCAACACCATTCTGCTCAGGTGTGTCAGTGCAAGAAGATTAATAAAGTGGACCATCAAATTTCAACAAATCATAAAAAAGAAGTAAGAGTATATTCATCTCCCTAGTCACATCGAAAACATTTAATGACTGTGGAATATTGAGTGCGTACCATGTTACGAAAGGTAGTGAAGGTGGAAAAGAATTCAGACAGACGTTTCATTAAGAACACCCAACAGTACCTCATGTAATCATCAATAAATAAAACATATTTGGACCCTCCTTGTGTAGGAATAGGAGTCGATCCCCATATATCAGAGTGGACAAGATCAAATAGTGCAAAAGAACAAATAACACTTTTATTAAATGGTAATGCACTAAATTTAGCCAACTTGCATCCACTACAATCAGAAATGTCATGGCTTTCCAAACTACCCAAACTACCAGTCGAAACTAAAAATTTTAAACGAGAATAAGAAACATGACTAAGACGAGAATGTCATAAATAAAAACTAGATGACTCTGGACTCAAACGAAAAGAAGATAAATCAACAGTAGAAGCTGCAGTAGTAGCATCATCTAGGACATGAAGCTCCTCCAGCAAATATAACCCGCCCTTTCAACGACCTGTCCCAATCAGTTTCTTAGATCGTGGATCCTGCACAACACAACCAGAAGAAAAGAAATAAACCAAAAATCCAAAATCAAATAGTTGACTGACTAAAAGTAATTCAAAGTAAGTTGAAAAACATAATAAACATTTGAAAGTGTAAGGTTGGAAGAAATAATTGTCCCAACACCAGCTAATGACCTTTGAGAACTATTGACAACAAAGACAGATAAAGATGGAGAAGAAACAATAGATGCAAACAAAGAAGAGTCACTAGTCATATGATGTGTGACACCTAAGTCAAAGACTCAGGTGGTTTGAGATATACCTGAAAGACCTGAGCTGAACGAACCTATAATGGGAGAGACTGTGAGAGCACCAGACTGATGAAGAGAGAGAAACTTCCATAGCTGATCTGCAAGCATAGTCAAGTTGGGAGCTGATGAAGCCGACTCATCCACTGGTGGTGCTACGGCCACTGTATGACGATCTCTGTACTTAAATGACTGATTTTAAGACCCTCATGCATTCTTGTTCATCAACTTTGGACATTGGACCTTCTAGTGGCCCTTTTCACGACACAAGCTACACTCATCAAAAGCAACTCGACCTCGATATTTGTTTTGGGAATTAGAGGTCACTTTGGAAGGAACAACCAATACAGTCTGACTTGATAGTGGAAGAAGACCCTTTCCAGTACAACTACAACTTGTACCCGTACATCAGGTTGTAGAAGTTGCTTATACCAAGTCATCCTTCTTCATACTGGTTCATTGGGTTACAAAAATTTATTTGGCGGCAGGAAGTCGATGTACCAGTTCATGAGGTTTTGGAAGTTCTGCATAAGTTCATCAAAGAAATGATGAACTGGTTCATCAACCATTTGTGTCGGTTCATATACACACATATACGGCGTATAAGCACAAGTCTCAAGCTCTCATCCAGATGCCATGGGATCACTCTTACTCACTCCCACACTCAAGGGGAGGCTACCTATCTCTAAGGTCCTATTTTTTATTAGATGAATAAGTTGTCCAAAGCTTCACGAGAGGAATCTGATTAGACGATGTTGGCTGAGGAAACTTCTTCGACACGTACCTATCACCCACACCACACTCCTGGCCAATGATGAAGAAGGAAGCAATGTTATATATACCAACATTTCTACATACAAGAAAGTTTTTTTGCTTAGCTTAGTTTAGAGTTTAGAGTTTCAGCTTTAGTTTTATGATTGCCGAGCTTCAGAGAAGGCAACCGAAGGGTGGATTTTCCAAGTTTCTTGTGTTGTTAGTATTGCATGTAGAACTTAGCATCTTGAAGCAATATAGTTGAGATTAGTGCTTTTTTTTTTAATCTAAGAGATTAGTGCTTTCAATCTTCTAGTTTATTTCTTTTGGTTTTACATGTTTATCGCCGATTTTGGTTCAATGGGTTTTGCTTCTGGCTAAGTTTCAGCGCGATCCAAGGGATAATTCTCATTTGTGATTAAGCAATATTGATTCTCTAACGTGCTCTAACCATGTAGTGTGTGCGCTATAGATGGTAAAAATCAATTTTGAAAACTAGGATTTATGATGATTTCTCGTCGATGAATTTCCAATACGAGTAATGCTTAGAGTATTTGAATACATCTATGTATTTATCACTCTAGATTTTATTACCTATCTTCAAAGCAACACTTGTTTCAAAACTGGGTTTTTGCTGAATATTTTTCATCCAAATTAATTTGATTATGAGCTTTTATGAGTTATAAAAAGAGAATTGACAAACTTGATTATGATGAGATGATTCCTGAGAATTGGCCTACTGTCTGCCATTTTATTTTACTACATTAGTTACTACTTTTATCATTTTCCACAAAACCAAAAGATTTTTTGATGTAAGACGGTAAGGACTAGAAATCACAGAATAGAAAGAGAAAAAGAAATAATAAGGTGTGGTAGGGGTTTACTACATCCTCACAAGGAATTGATGAAGAAACACAAATTCTCCACGGAGAATCATTTTTTATTATATCACTGTTTCTAATAAAAATAGTTGGGATTACACCATTATTTATAAACCAAGTTCCCTACTAAAATAAAAATTATTCTACTATTAAAATTTTAAAATAGTTTCATAATTAAGCTCTCAAATCCCTATTCTACTAAAACTCTATAATAACTCCGAGTTAAACTCTAAATAATACTCCTAATCAAATAAATATTTCCTAACTAATAAAATAATACTAAAACAAATAATAAAATTCAATCCTTAAATTTAAGCTCATCCAATCCCTTTTCGATCTCTATCAATTTTTCTCAATTGAAAAAAACTATTTTCTGAAGAGTTGGAAGGCCACAAGGACTCCAAAAAATCTGAAGAAGCTTGTGTTCCAAGAAAATAACATTGTAAATCTCTATAGTAGAAAACAATCCTTTCATACATTGCATTCATCACAGTCTTATCCGCATATACTATTATAGGTAAAGTAAGCATATAATCCAGAGGAGACAAAATAGCAACTCTATTTGTAGTGGCATCCTTTGAAACTCCTTTAACTTCTTGAATAAGAAGATCCTTTGAGATTGACTTATCAAAGGCAATTGATGCATGATAAGGAGAATTTTTAGGCTCATCAATGGCATCTAATTTCAGCTCATCATTCAATTGAACTAGAACTAGCAGTTGTGGAATAACTTCTGGGGACAAAGTCTGTTCAACTATTTGTTGATGATCAATAGATGAAGAAGATGAATCAAAATCTACCTTGTTCGCAAAATCCTTATTTGGAAGCTTAACTCCAAGCATGGCAGCCAACTTGTGCATACCTTCATATATATATTCTATTGATGTGTGCAGCAAATCCATTGATACTTGAAGTGAATCTAGCTATGAATTGCACTTAATTCGACATTAGTAACCATCTTAAATGGAGTAGAGTTTTAAGAAATTTTTGAAAGTTCTGAAGTCAACTTGTAATTTCAGAAAATTTTGGGGCAAAATTATAATTTCTAAAACTTTAGGGGCCAAAACGTAATTTCAAAAACTTTTGGGTAGAAACTATAATTTCTGAAATTTCAAGGTAAAATCTACAATTTCCAAAACTCTAGCGGCCAAACTTGAAATTTTGGTCAAAGTTTAATTTCTGAAATTTAGGGGGTGAAAGTTTAATTTTGTGGGTTTGAGTATTGTGTTAGGAGGGCCGTGTATTTTTTTTTTTTTTTGGTTGGATTTGGTTCTACTAGGTTTTTTTGGAGGATGACAAACGGATCCCAAGAAACACAACCACAATCGATAATGATCGAAGTTAGGCTAAGATGCCAAACTAATATAGGATAGGAAGGACTACAAATCACAAAATAGAAAGAGAAGAGGGCGTAGTAGGGGTTTACCTCATCCTCACAAGGAATCGGTGAAGAAACACACAAATTCTCTATGGAGAATCACTTTTTATTATATCACTCTCTAATAAAAATAATTGCGATTACACCAATATTTATAGGTCAAGTTCCCTACTAAAATAAAAAATAATTCTCCTACTAAAATTCTTAAAAAGTTTCATAATCAAACTTTCAAATCTCTATTTTACTAAAACTCTATAATAACTCTTAGTTAAACTCTAACTAATACTCCTAATCAAATAAATATTTCTTAACTAATAAAACAACACTAAAACAAATAATAAAATTCAATTTTTAAATTTAAACACATCCAATCCCTTTTCGATCTTTATCATTTTTACTTCTCTGTGCAAACATATTCACCATTCAAATTACCATTTATCCCTGAGGAGACAACCTCAGAATTTTCAAGTTTCAATATTGTACACACTTCCTACATTTGGGAAGCATATCACATCAAAAGTGTGAATACAATTATTGGAATAATTCAAAAAAAAGTGTCAAGTAATGGTGTATACCGATTGACATCAATGAAACACGGACACTCTCGAAAAGGTGACGTATCCGTGTCGGACACCGACACTCTTTGGACAAGTATGCGATATCCTTTTATCCGTGTTCATAATTAAATAATTTTTTTTAATTTCAAACACATGTCGGACGCTTCTTTTGTGACGTGTCCAAACACTTCTTTAGAACGTTTCTACTACTAAATAATAAATGTGTTGAAATATGATTAACAAAGTTTAAAATTTTGAGAACATAAAATTACTAATACTAGACATGTTAAAATTGTAGTCCAAATATAATAATAAAAATAAAAAAAGCAAAAAAGTTTTAAAAAAGAAAAATAAAGAAAATGAAAATAATTATTTAAATTATATATTAAGTACACATTGTTTATAAAAAAAATTGATGATTATTGACTATTATGATGATGCTTTAGCCTAAAAATTTACACAGATGATTACACATGAGATTTACTTATCATAAAATACTTAATATTTTATGAATTGTATATCATTATCACTATATTTGTAATAAATTATATAACGTATCCCCAACGTGTCCATGTCCTACTTTTTTGAGAAATGTCGTGTTTGCGTGTTCTTGTCGTGTCGTGTCTGTGTCCCGTATCCGTGTCCGTACTTCTTAGATCGACATCCAACAATCTGTTTACTAGGAGCCAACAAAATAGGATCCCAAGCATACATCTCTTCTTCCATAGCTTGCCGCCAACGTAGATCAAATAATGCAGCTGAAATAGTCGTACGAACACACATAGTAGATAACTAGGTGCTCAAACAAGAAAATAAAGGGATAATAAGTGAGAAAAAATAAAGTTACCAGTAGGATGGTTAGTAACACAAGAACGAATACCTTTACAAAGAGTAATCGGTAAAGCATCTATGGAAACTAAGCTAGCCAAATTCGTAGACAATGAGGAAGTTGGTGGTGAAACGAAATCTGGGGTAGACGACTTCAATCGATGAGAATAAATTTATAAGGGCGTGGTGGAAGGTACAAGAGGAGACACTACCATAAGAGGTGACTCAGGAGATGAGGAAAGTGGAACAGAAACGGATAGATGAAGAAAGACCGATAGGGGGAAAGATTTAAGGACCCAAGTAAGGGTAAAAAGTGGAGGAAAGAAATATGGGTAGACTCCTAGAAGGTAACATCAACACAAGGAAAGTATCGGCGAAGAGGACTACAACAACAATAACCTTTTTATGTGCAAGAATAACTAAGCAAGATACACTTGGTAGTGCGGGGATCAAGTTTACCAAAACCGGGACCAATATTGTGGATATAACACGCACAACTAAACACTTTTGGAGGAAGAGAACACCAAAGACCCGAGGAAACAATACAGAATGGGGAGAGTATCTATGTAAGACCATAGAGGGAAAACAATTAATAAGATAACACGCAATCAAAACAGCATCACCCCAAAAACGGTTAGGAACATGCATACAAAAAATGAGAGCACGAGTAACAATAACTAACGGAGATAGATTTGATATAGAGAAAGCACGTACAATGATTAGACACGTGTCTTAAGAAACCACGCAACCTGCATGTAAGCAGGATCTGGAATGCAGCATTCAAACTGCTCGTTAGTATTGCTCGCTTAAATCCTGTGAGGATAGCTCAAACCAACTGAGATATTTGAGGAAGAAGTTTCACATTCCCTGCCACCCAATTCAAAAACCAGCCATAAGAGCTCGACTATAAGAGTAACTATAAGAGTAAGGAGGTAGCTTCCCATCAAGTAAGTAATTCCACCCCGCTAAATACCCTTTCATCATCCAATTCCCTTCACTAACTTAATCACCGAAGGGTCGATCACGGGAGCCACCCGACTTTTGTGCAAGAATCCCCTAGTGATTACCACCTCATCAAATACCTATCGGAGCTATTTTCAGGATCAACAGTTGGTGCCGTCTATGGGAATGCCTAAATATTTCAACAACAAAGAAATTTGAAATCCTATGGCCAATACGAGAGCATCTAAAGATCCTGCAGTTGAGCAAACATAAGAACGTCCTAACTCTCATGGAGTGGGATGAATGAACGTTCCTTGCCAAAAAAGAAGCCGCAAAAGTTAAGAGGGTGGAGAAGGCAATTGAAGATTTGAAGAAGCAAAATCAACAGGTTCTCAAGCTCCTGGAGCAATCTCAAACTAAGGAGCATGCGGCAGATAATCAGGAAGGTGATCGGAGTGACAAGGTGACCCAAAAAGATGATCGATGGGAAAGGAAATTTAGAGACGTCAACGAGAAACTGGGGAATGTTATAAACGTAATAAAGGTCTGAGCTCCAGAAGCCATTGAGGCTTTGGTGTAGCATATCGAACCCCCTTTTCATAGAATGTGTCAAACTATCCTCTCCCATAGAGAGGTTTAAAATACTAACCATCGACGCATTCGACATGACAAAAAGATCCATTGAATCATCTTGAGACATATAAGCCCCTGATGATGCCCCACAACGTAATCAATCAAATTATGTGTTGAGCCTTTGTTACCATCCTTAAGGGAACGACGAGGCATTGGTTTAACATATTGAAGCCAAATTCAATTAACACCTTTGGGGAGCTGAACACCTCCTTATCTCACACTTGATTAGAGGACGAGCACATAAACAACCTCCAACATACCTCCTTAACGTCAAACAATCCAGGAGTGAGACTTTTCAAGAATATGTGAATCGTTTCACAAAAGAATCTTTGCAGATTGACAACGTAGATGATAATGTAGCTCTAACTGGCTTCATGGGGGCTGCATTCCTCCCAATTCCTCTTCTCTCTCTCCAAGGAGCCCCCTTCTTCCATGGCCAAGCTCCTGGCAAGAGCTCAATGTTACATGAATGCCGAAGACATTCTTCTAACTCGAAGAAGTCAAGAGGATAGGCGAGAGAATCGGAAGGATGATAAAAAGAGGCAAGATTCCCTAAGGAGTAAAAAAAAAGGCTAACAGCCCTAAAAAGGATCACATAGAGAACCGAACTGAGAGGGTTAGTGGGAGGGACCAATTAGGATTGCGCAGCACGAGCGAAACAATATAGAGGTATACCCACTGAATACCTCGGTAGAACAAATTCTATTTTAGATATTGGATGAGAGAGTTCTCTAGTAGCCAGCGAAGATGAAGACTCGTCCTAATAGAAAATCCTAAGACATGTATTGTCGCTTCCATCGAGATCACGACCATAACACTGATGATTGCCAAGTTCTAAAGGATCAAATTAAGGACTTGATCTAGAAGGGCCATTTGGACAAGTATATAGAGCGCATGCGCCAAGCAAGAAATGAAGATCAGCCTCATCAAGATGTGATGCAACACCAACAGCCCATTGGAGAGGTATTTATTATCTCAGGAGGCTTTGGAGGTGGTGGAGAGAGTAGCTTTGCTAGGTGGGCGCATGCATAGAAGATAAAGTCCGAGCTTGAAGTAACCCTGGTGAACTTGGGGAAAAAGCCTCGGACAGAACCCTTGATCACTTTTTTCGAATAAGACCTAGGAAGAGTCCAATATCCTCATGACGATCCATGGGTGATCATTTTTTCCAATTCAAGCTCGTGAAAGGTACAATGAGTAGGGAAAAAAAGTAACTGAACAGTTCAAGGATTTAGTAATACTACTAATGGACAATAAGTTACTGGAGATATTAGGAACATGGAGAATTGAGGAAAAGGATTGGGTGGGTGAGCAATTTATTGAACCTTTCCCAGAAATTGAGAATAAGGATCCATCTGCTACCTTAACTTTATCCCTACTTGAATATATAGAGTATGAAGAGAAGAGACTAAAAGAACTTGTCATGTGATATATGGCCCCAGAATCTATTATCCAAGGAGTATGTAAGGATAAAGCAATAAATGCACAAGCAGATATACCTATATGAGCAAAATTGGAGGAAAAAGTATGGTATAGGAATTGGAGTAAAGGAAACATCGAGGCGAGCTATCAGTCGCCTAAAGGTCTGCATCTTATCTTAAGAGAGATTAGTAATAAACCATGATGGAGGTTCTAAAGATTCAGTTATCTTTGCATGAGATCGCACATTACTCCCTCGGCCACGTATAGTATATGTTCTTCCCACAATAGTCACACTTTAATGTATCTTTGTCATCACTGCCACTTGACTCAATAGACTTGGACAGAACTGAACTCAAGTCCCACTGAAAAATCACTGCTAATACAGATCGCTCCTGAATAGGTGCATAAACCATAGCAATCCTCCTGCTCTCTTCTTGCTGACAATGAGCATAGGCCTCGCATTGGGTAGGAAATGGACTACAACCCAAAATCTGAACCTGAATTTAGTCATACTCGATGTTAAGGCCAACAAGAAAATCATATACATGTTCCTTAGCACAGTCTGTCTAAAAACTTTGGCAGTAGTCAAGCTCCTGTCATAGGATAGTCAACTCCACATAACATACTACAAGGGTCTTATCTTTCTGGTTAGTCTCCCAGACTTTCTTCTGGAAATCATACGCATTAGTATCATTACCCCTCTGAGAATATGTATGTGTTACGACTGTCCAAATCATATGAGTTGTATCAAGCAACAGAAAACTACGACTAAGAGAAGATTGCATTGAACTAAGCAACCAAGACATAACCAGCGCATTTTTCAATGTCCACTACTTCAGTGATGAACTAGACTTGCTAGACTTCTTAGTCTCCCCGATCAAATACCCATCCAACGTAATAGCTTGGACTGATAATAAGTAAGCATGTGATCATGCCAAATAGTTACTCCCATCCAATTTCTTCGAGCTAATTTAGACAGGGATTATTTGCAAGAGCCTTGAAATGACTCACCGCACTTCCTCCGACACTTTCAGTAGCGGTAGATGTCCCTAGCTTCCATCAGATTTGCACAATAAAATTAATAAAAATTGTAAGCAGAATCAACGAAACACAACCCAAATATGCTGGAAAACACTAGAAAAATTCTCCCAAAAACAATCAAATAATTCCAACAATAGCAGATGTTATGTGCAATACCCAGATGTAGCAGATCGGAGAAACAGCCTCTGGATAACAGCCAAAGGCAAAAGCAATAAAATATAGGGCAAAACCCAAGCTGTCGGCAACCAGATCTAGCAAAAATCCTCACAAATCTTATTCAAATGCACCGATAGCTATAGGTACTACATATCAGTCGTAGTTGAGCCCAGTCGAGTAGCACATACCCAAAAACGATGCACAGATATGGCAGGAAGAGCGGATCACGACGATAAACAAGGAAAAAACGAAAAACATTCGAAATTTTGAAAAACCTATTAGATGGCTTCAAAAAAATTCAAAAAAATCACTATAATTCTCAGGAGATCAATTCAAATCTGTCCACATAATTTAAAAATTTTTGACACTGTTTGTCGCTAACGTCAGACTATCAGACGCTGACGTCTGTGTGTCAAAATCTGACAGTGACCAGTGAAGTGTACTGTAGAAGGTTTCTGATGGGTTTCGACAATTTGGAGATGTTAAATTTGATTGAATGTCTTGATACCAAGTTAGATTATCATATTGTTAGGATTTGAACAGAGAGGAAGAAAGAATGTGAAAATGAGAACAATAGTGTGTATCAGGGTTACACAACTAGATTCCAATATATATATAATTGGAAAGTACAAAAAATACCTTTGAGGGTGACATTCTAATATAACATAACATAACAAAAGTGATGTTGAAAATCATACAAAAGTATAGTGTTGGGTCAACTCAGCACAACAAAACATTATCTTAATTATTTAGGGTCGATTACATGAATTCTATTTCTCCATTGTACTCTACCAACAATCATATTTTCCATTAAAACATAAATGTTATAACGTACAACAATTGATTTAATTTCCATTGGCTAACCAAAAAGAATGAATATCACATCAAGAACTTAGGCACAACTTAAATCATAATCAAATACTTTTCGAGAAACAAAAACAAAATCAAAACATAATAGCTTAAAAACTAAGACTGCCTTTCGAGCTATGAAATTTAATCGATAGAGAAGAATAACAAAACCTGCCGCATGCTACCACAATGTCATCAAAGCCTACTTCACCAGTCCTATTCCGACATTGCTGCTCAATCTCCTTAATTGCTTCAATGTACCCCCTGAATGATAAAGAATCTTCTATAAATATGACAAAGCTAATAAGATGAAACCATCAACGTACAAATTTGGACTCCTCTTTTAGCTCTCTACGCTCAACTTCCAATACAATCCTATTCTTAAAGCATGAACATTGTAAAGTGCAAGAGGCTAATATTGTAGCGCCAATGGCAGCTTTTGTGAAGACAAGTTTTGTGTAGCAAACTAAAAACTTAAATTCAATCAGTGGAATAGAATCCACACAGTTAAGTAATATCTCAGTTCTTATGATGAAAAACCTTAGGAAGCAGGGATGTGCCAAAATCAATTATAGAAGGCGAAAAATCAAGTTTACAAACACTTCACCCACTGCATGGATCAAGTAGTTCCACCGACATAAAAGACCACATCTTTTTCTTCCCGTATGTATGGGGCTGTGAAATCCGATTCAAAAAAAAATGCTTTCAACGGTATTCAAAACCCCCCTCCCCCTAAAAAAAGCCAAAAAAGACCCTACTACAACCCACCATTAATTCCTTTCAATGCCACCCTTAGCAGAGAAGATGGATAGCCGTAAAAGGCTCCCTTTGAAATATTCCACCACATATCAAAAAATCTCTTCTGTGTCTCGGGAAAAAGTTTCCTTCAAAATGTTTTAGCTTGCAATACATGGCAAAGAGATAAAGTGACCACAAGAATTAATGACTTCCATGGCCAGAGCTACAATCAATGATAACCAATGTGGAAAAAAAAACACAAACCCTTGCCATGCTGTTATTCTTTGGATGATGGAACCAAACCTTGACTTTACATGTCAAGCAATCTAGACACACATCACTTGAAGACCATAGAACTGACAAGTCATACGAACAACTTGGTGCTCACCCTACAACATATCAACTAGGGCTGCTAAGTCATTCATACTCTGTTTCAAATTCCATTATGCTGAGTTATTAACTTCTTCAATGTTAACATCTTATATGCAGTTACCGAAAATACCCAAACACACCCACTCACAAAAACATAATATGCTGAGCTATGTTGTCTGGAAAAGGACAAGTTTTTACTGGCATATATATACTGAAGCAAATATAAAATGCCAATCTTATCCCTCAAGAAAGCATTAATGGAGCAATCACAATTTTAAAGGTGGCAAACAAACAATCTCACCAAGTCCCTAAAGAATTGGATCCACCAAGTGGAATGACATATGGCCTTCTCCCTTCGTTTAGCAACTTCTCTTTTAACAAATTAGTGAGAGCCTGGAAACAAAGAACAAGGAGATTCAATGATACATACAATGAATTTTGCTAGGTTAGCCGTAGATTATTGTATTGAATTCTGGTTAAGCGTGAGATTATTGCTCTCTTCTCCAAAACTATAATAAATACTCGTACTAATAGCCTCTCTGACCATACCCCAAACCCTAGCTTTGACAAGATATCACAACCAGGTTTTAGGAGGCTTTGGGCAAGACTCTTTGTTTTCATTTGTTTGATTTGGTATTGGTTCTCCCTATGTTTGAGTCATAGCACACATTGTTATGTTAGTTATGTCTTCTTATTCTTTTTCTATCTCTCCATATGCAAGTGGGGGTCGCAAGTGCAGGGGGGTGTCAAACTTTGTAACACATCGATATTTGTCTCCTAAACTTGAACATGAGAATTGTAAGCCTCTTCAATTATTGTACACTGATTTTGAGTGGGATTATTGCTCACCAGTGTACTCATTGTAACTGTCTCAGTCATACAATGGATTATTGTCGGGATTTGCATAGCAAATCAATGGGGTTTGCTAATAGAGCTATACCCCTCCTTTGTCTGCTCTTTTCTCTAGTTCTGAGCACCTTCCTGGCTCAGATATGATCACTATTCCGAGAGATAAATACTCCTAACCTATGTCTCACAAAATGGCACCATCTCTGCTTCTAAGGCCACCTTCAGTTAGTTAGATATTGCATCCACTTGTCTTTAGTCCTCGGGACATAGTCCTAGACCATAGATTAGTGAACATTTGATCATATGGCTGGTTTGTAAAGTATCTTATGTGATTCTTATTCTATTCCTTCTAACCATATTGTTACTCTAGCTAAAGCCTAATGGCACTTCACCAAAAGTTTCAAGTTTGGAATCACTGGTCTTAGTCCTTCTATGGCCTCACCAAGGCTATAAAAATAGCGCCTAGGCATGCACTTAGGCTCTTGGTGAACTCAAGAGGCCTTCACGCCTCAGCTGGCCACAAGTGATTCAACTTCGCAAATGCGCAGTTGAGGCACAAAAGTCAAGCGCCCCACAATTAATCTCCAAGCAACTGACGTGTGTGTTTTTCCTTCTTCTTTTTTTTCTTTTGATCTGTTATGCACTACCCAATCTGTCCCATTGAACAAAAGTTCTAATCTACCAAAACACCAGTTTGAAGCATTCTGTATAAATACATTTAACCTAAAATCTTCTATACAGATATGGAAAAAAACAAGGACTGTGGGATAGGGAAAAACTTGACGAGGACTGAAGGTCGAAGCTTCCACTGCACAGAAACTCACCCAGTTTCTTCTTCTTTTCCTCTTCTTCTTTTTCTTCCCCTCCTCCTCCTCTTCTTACTCTTCTCTTTTTTTATCTCTACAACTTGTCTTCTGCTTCTTCCTGATTTTTTCTTCTCCTTCAGACGTCTATTGGAACCTGGGAAAGACCTATCTTCTTCTTCTATGACCTCTGTGGCCTATATTTCTGTTCTTTCAAATGCAATTTATGTTCTTCTTCAGAAATCTGCTGGAAGCAAGGCAAACTGCTCAAGTCTTTTTTTTTAACTTCTTGCTAATTTTAAGGAACAGAGACCACGTATATTGTGACTCTGGGTTGCTGAATCAATGCTTCTGCTTCTGGGTCAGAGACATCTGGTCAGAAACAGTTAGAATTTTTTTCTCTCTGTTTGTTCCAAAAACTGTTTCTTATAATATAGCTATAAATACCTGTTATATCCAAGGTTGTCAAAACATCTATCGAAGGTGTATCGTTTTTCAAAAAAAAGTGTAACGCGTATCATAAGGTATCGTATATCATAAGATATGTGTAGTTTTATAAAAGATTTTAAAATATATATACCTATGAAAAGGTCATAATAACATTTCATTGCATTATAAACTTCTCACATGAAATAATTTAAAGAGACAACAAGGACAAAAACAAAAAATTACCAATCTAAGTATTCAAGTTACTAATATAATTTATCAATATCAAAATTTTGATATTTCTAGTTCTAACATGTAAAGGAGTCAGATGACACTTTTAACAATCAAACTATTTACTCCAGTGATGGAATAAACAATAAAAGAATATTTTATTTTTTAAGACCCCAAACCTTGTTTCACTGCCTAGTGTTTAAAAAAAATACTTCCACGTGAATAAGCGTTGTTTTCTGATTAAAATCCAAAAAAAATAAAAAATTGATCTATTTCTCTCCTATCAGATGACTCGTACGTATCAAATATATCGTATCGCATATCGCACGATACAATGCAAATCTAATTGTAACACCCCGCATTCTCTTTAATATATGTATATAACTATATAGAAACTACTTGTGGTAAAAGTGTGGATATGTGTAGTGATGTGTGTTTTAATTTGATAGGTTGGAAAAGAAGGAATTTCGAATGTCAGTGGGAATCATAGTTAAAGCTAGTTTAGCTAGTGAATGGATGACATAAATTATAAAAGAACCTCTAGCAACTATGTTTGGGGTACCAAGGTATGTTGTGAAAGTTTGGGTTGGTTTTAGAAGGGTTTAAGATGGATTGGAAATGAAACATGGAGGAAAAGGCAAAACTGGGCAAAACCCTACCGGTACAGTCTACCGGTAGAGTATTGTACCGGTACAGTCTACCGGTACACTTTGGTCCAGAGAGCTAGAGCTACCGGTACAACCTACCGGTAGAGTATTGTATCGGTAGAGCCGAAAGAATTCTGAAACTTAAATGTCGCGATCTTGATCCGATTTTAGCCTTATAAATACCCAAGGTCGCCTATTTTGACGCCATTTTCAGCCCTCCAACCTTAGAAACCCTAAGATAGAAAGAAAGGAAGAGAAGAGAGGAAGAAA
>CM042192.1:19192954-19227648 GCA_023539305.1 Ilex asprella | reverse complement strand
TCATCTTCATCTGCTCTCTTAGAGTACTTCTACTTTGACGACTCTCCGGATGAGAGTTTTTTTCAACCAGAGGAGAATGATAGGAATCGTATAGGAATTGGATAGATATTAGATATTAATTATAATAGTTATTTTGATACTTTTAATATTTATCTTTTAAGTAATTTCTTTTACCTTTTAAGGATTTAGTTGTCATTATGACTAGTTATTTCTTTTAGAGTTCTTTTAGGATTTGTGTTCTTCCTATATATATATAGGGGATATATTATTTGTTTTAGTTAGACTAGACTTTGATTATTGATTATTGACATTGAATCCTTCTTCCTCAAATTCTCTCTCTATTCTCATCACTTTCTTCTTTTCTCATCCCTTTCTTCTTTCTCATCCCTTTCTTTTTTCCTTTTCATCCCTAATTTTTTCCCTTTGTAGTATTGATAGAGATCGAAAAGGGATTGGATGAACTTAAATTGAAGAATTGAATTTTATTATTTGTTTTAGTATTATTTTATTAGTTAAAGAATATTTCTTTGGTTAGGAGTATTAGTTAGAGTTTAACTAGAAAATTATTATAGAGTTTTAGTATGATAGGGATTTGAGAGTTTGATTATGAAATTCTTTTAGCATTTTAGTAGGAAAGTAACTTTTATTTTAGTAGGGGACTTTGTCTATAAATAATGGTGTAATCCCAACTATTTTAATTAGAGTGATTATGAATAAGAATTGAGTATTCTTTGCGGAGATTTATGTGTTTCTTCACCAATTCCTTGCGAGGATGAGATAAACCCCTTCCACCCCTCTTATTTTTTCTTCTCTTTCTATTCTCTGATTTCTAGTCCTTCCCGATTTACATCAATTGGTATCAGAGTTCAATTTTGATTTGTAAAAAAAAAAAATTATTGTTCATCGCGGAGTACTGTTCATGCCCCAGAAAAAAAAATTCTCTAAATTCTACTCTAATCAAGATGGTGACTAATATCGAGTTAAGTGCTAGAGTTAAAGCACATGATTCGCGATTAAATTTGCTCCAAAGATCAATGGATTCACTCCAAGGATCAGTCGATTCGCTCCAAGGATCAGTCGATTCGCTCCAAGGATCAGTTGATTCGCTCCAAACATCAATGGAATATATACATGAAGGCATACACAAGTTGGCTGCCATGTTTGGAGTTAAGTTCCCAAATAAGGATCTTGCAAACAAGGTAAAGTTTGATTCATCTTCTTCATCCATTGATCATCAAGAAATAATTGAACAAGTTTTGACCCGACAAATTTCTCCACAACAGCAAGTTTCAGTTTAATTGAATGATGAGATGAACTCAGATAACGTTGATGAGCCTAAAGTTCTCCTCATCATACATTAATTGCTTTTAATAAGCTAATCTCAAAGGATGTTCTTACTGAAGAAGTTAAAGAAGTTTCGATGGGTGCCACTACAAATCAAGTTGCTATTTTGTCTCCACTGGATTATATGCTTCCTTCGCCTATAATAGTGTATGTGGATAAGACTGTGATAGATGCAATGCACGAAGGGATTATTTTCTACTATGGAGATCTACAATGCTATTTTTTTGGAACACAAACTTCTTCAAATATTTTGGAGTACTTGTGGTCTTCCAACTCTTCGGAGAAGAGTTTTTTTCAGTCGAGGAGAAATGATAGAGATCGAAAAGGGATTGGATGAGCTTAAATTGAATTGAATTTTATTATTTGTTTTAGTATTATTTTATTAGTTAAGGAATATTTGTTTGGTTAGAAGTATTAGTTAGAGCTTAACTAGGAAATTATTATACAGTTTTAGTAGGATAGGGATTTGAGAGTTTGATTATGAAATTTTTTTAGTATTTTAGTAGGAAAGTAACTTTTATTTTAGTTGGGGACATTGCCTATAAATAACGGTGTAATCCCAACTATTTTAATTAGAGTGATTATGAATAAGAATTGAGTATTCTCTGCGGAGATTTATGTGTTTCTTCACCAATTCCTTGCGATGATGAGGTAAACCCCTTCCACCCCTCTTATTTCTTCTTCTCTTTCTATTCTCTGATTTCTAGTCCTTCCCGATTTACATCAAGTATACATAAAAGCTAATACGATCTACATCAATTTCTACATCACCACCCTTTTACCACCACCACCACCAAAGTCGTCACCGTTGCCACCGCCACTCTCACCACCGCCACTCTCACTACAACCACTCTCACACCCACCATCACCGTCACCACCACTATTGCAACCACAGCACCACTACTGTTGCAACCCTACCACCACCGTCATTGTCACACCGCCCCATCGCCACAACCACCACCCCCATCTTACCCCACCACCACCACACCGTCGCCACAGTCCCACCACCAATTGTTAATGTCGTCGTTCACCGCCACCATCCACCACTATTGTCATCTCATTCTTATATTTATTACCACTACCAACGTCGCTCACCGTCAACACCCACTATCACCATTGTTGCCCACTACCACCCACTATCACAATCCACCACCACCCGTTATCACCCATCATCGTTGTCAGCTACTGTCACCCACCCTTATCATGTCTACCACTAACACCACCGTTGTTGTTTGCCACCATCCATCACACTGTCGTCTAAAAGCACTTGTCGTCACCCACCACCACCACCATCATCACCACCTACCGCCACAACACACCACCACTGTCAACCACTATCACCATCACTCACAACCATCCACACTCACCACCACCACCACCACCACTACTGTCACCTATGATTGCCATTACTACTATTGTCACCTAAAACTCACCACCACCATCACTATTGTCACCCACAATTATCACCATCACCACAGTCGTCGCCACCCACCATAACTATCATCGTCTCCTACCACCACCACTATCACTGTTCATCCTACTACAATCTATGGTTAAATTTTTTTTTCTCTCATTTATGTTTGAAATTTGATTTTAAGTGTGAATACGAATATGTTTATTGTTGAGATTTTTTTTATTACTCTGTACCTTCAGATACAAACAAAAACTAATATATACATATTATTTAACATATCGTCAACGTGTCCGTGAATTACTTTTTTAAAAAAATTCATGTCAGCGTGTCCGGGTCCGTGTCCTATCCTACTCTATCCTATCCTATTTGTATCCATGCTTCTTAGATCACAACACCAAGACGACCTCTCCTGCTTTTCCAGAACTACATATAACTAGGAATCCCCTACATCAGATGCCTTAGTTTCAAAAAGATTGCCACTTTAAGGCCATCAAGCACACCTAAGATCTCCAATTTCATGGCATCACCTTGACTAGCTGACTTGAAAATAGTAACACTGCAATTTTTTCCAAATGTGGGTCAAAGCAACAATTGAATGCGAGCTTAACCACTGAATAAGAGGATCAAGTAAAATCACGCCATTCAGTGCATAATTGAAGAGATAATGGGGAATAATGGACATACCAAACTCCCAACTTTTGCATATTCTTCTATTGAGACAAGATCAACGTGGGCACCAACTAATCGTCCCACCAATAGATTACCCGTCAAACCAGGATCTTTATCCGCAAGGGCCTGCACTACATCTAGAAATTTTGTGACAAGAAATTCCAAGCAAAAGCACAGCTAGGAAAAAAGACGAAAGATTAACAAGCAACCTTTGAGGTGAATAGTATAAGATAACAGTCGAGATTTAAGTACTTAGCAGCAACAGCAGTTGCACGACAGTGATTGCTTTGGATGCCTCCCATTGTTACAATGCAATCTGCCCCCTGCGCGATGGCATCTGCCAACAAGAATTCCAGTTTCCTGGCCTTGTTACCACTCATTTGCATTCCAGAAAGGTCATCACGCTATATTAGTGCAAAAAAAAATTCAGTCAGTCTAAACCAGGTAACTGAAGTATAGGACGAATACTCACATTAAGCTTAAGGTATTAGAGGAATTAGTGTTTAACATGGTATCAAAGTCAAAGCCTAAAGTCCTTAGATCCAATCACAACAATACCACCTCTCTTGATATGCAACATAATCACAATCACATGGACAGACCATCCAAGAAGGTCATACGAGGGGGGAGCATTAGACAAAAACTTCTATTATACCCTCTCTATGTTTTAGCTAATTCATTCACAAGAAGAGCATATGACAACAAAGATATGTGTAACCTGAATTACATTAAGATCTACTACAACGATTTTGTAAAGGCAAAGTGGAATTTTAAAGTTACCTACTCACCTTCAACCAAACTTGAGTGTTCTTCGGCAAATTGGGAAGGTTCCATTTGTGAATTGGAGTGGGGAACTGGCAAAAATTTCATAAAACAGTCAAACATCAACTCTTCAATTCATACAGCATTTTAAATCATAAGATAGGTACTGCGTTTTTCTTTCAAACTTAAACTTCAATTCAGCAAGAAATGCATTAGTTTGGTCCAGTTTGCTCCCGGGAGGATGGAACTGGAGACACAATTGTCCCTCCAAATACCCTCGTTAATGGGACCAAACTGGGCAATACCCTTATATCTCTCCAAATATTCAGTAACACTTTTATCATTGCATCATGGAATAATATAAATGCACTTGAAGAATCTCTATTCTTGGCTCAACATATTACACGAGATCTCTGTTCCCCTTTTGCCTGTTCTGGTGCAATTCGAAACTGGGTTTTCCTCTAACCCCAACGGCGAAGAACAACGAGCGAGAGAGAGAGAAATAAGCGAATTTTCTTACATGTCCAAGGGAGAAGATATGAGATGGAACTGGGTTAAGGTGGGACGCCCATGAAGGAGGCTCATAGGGCTTCTTTGTGAGGAAATCGAAGTTAGGCTGTTCTCTGGGTGATTCCATTAATTTGGCAGAGTAATTGCTTCGATAAGAGCAGAGGAAGATTTGGTGTTGCAGTTGTTGGTTCAATCTTAATGTCTAGCCGATCGAAGAGATGCGCACCGCCGGACTGAACTGTACTCGGCCACAACTCCATTGTATTAACCGCGGGAAAATACGAAAAAGTTCTCCCCGGCCCGCGGAAGAGAATAAAGAAAGAATTCATACAACCGTCTGAAAACTACAGACAAAGGAAGAGGCTTTCTAGTGGGAGAAAGTGAAAGACCAAGGCTATTTACAATAACGAATAATTCAATACCGAGTGCGTTCACCCTACCGACCGACGGATATTTCATCCTTCTATTTGATAATTTACAGAAAAGATTTTTTTTTTCTATTAAGTATATTATTTTTATATAAATTTCATCCAAAATAATCGGATAAACACAATATTTTTTAGTTATTAATTTTTAAATTATTTTAATAATTTAATTAAATAATTTGTACTAATTAATCAACACAATAATGCTAAAATTGTTAAAAATTTAACACATCAACAATGTTTCTGGTTTGTAATTTATGCATACATTAATAGAGTTAAATTGTTAAAAATTTAACACGCGCGCTCGCACACACACACACATATATATATGCGAGTAGGGTCAGATAGAAAGACTGAACTTTTATGAGTATTTCACATTCTTACCCAATTTTTACGAAATATAAAAATTTATTTCGTTAGTCATCCTGTTTTGTTTTTCTATAGTAATCAATCAATAGAATATAATAGAATCGAAATATTCGAGTAATCAAAAATTTGAAGACTCTTATTCAATACGACATTTAAAGTGTCATTTGAGTGTTTTTAATTAATTTCTTTGTCTGATAATGGGAGAAAGTCCGGGCGAACATTACAATAATTGAGCGACAATTCAACACGGCCGTTCTAACGCTATCAAACACTGACAGGTACAGAACACTACAGGGTAATTTCCTTGTTCGGTAATGAGAGAAACATAGGGAGAATAACTCAATACCACCCTTAAGATTGACATTTTTCAAAGAACTCATGCAGCTATCGAATTCTACAGGTAAAGAAAGAAGGTTTTTAATTAATTTCTTGTTTGATAATGAATAAAAGACATGGAAAACATTACAATAAGCAATAATTCTGCTATCGAAAACTGCACGAAAGAGAAGAAGGTTTTTAATTAATTTACAGTAAGGAATAATTCAATACATAAGGTACATTTTCAAACAGTCAATCCATTTATATTAGGGGAGAAATCTCCTCTAATATATAGATTATATATTGATGATGTATATAACACAATTGAGCAGAACGGAAAATTCAAGATGTACCGAAGGATTTAATTTGAGTTTCAAGGCTCTGGGGAACAACATTTTATGAGAATGTGGTCAATTATACAGAAAAATTATAGTGGTTCACCAGCTCAGAAGCACGGCTAATTCACTCTTCAATGGAGTCTCTTACTCCGAAGGAATATATTGATAAAAAGGGAAATTACACAATAGTTCGATAAAAGCTCTAATTGCTTGCCCCCTAGAGAGGGCTTTGTACAGTATTTATAGTAAATTTTTAGCTTAGTTGAATCTAAGGCATGATCTTCTCCTCCTTTATGTAATGTTTTGCTTGATTTGTGTGGTGGTTATACGGAGTGATGGGGGAGTTGCGAATTTGGTGTCTGGACTGGTGTCTGTTTCCATTTAGGAGAAGTTTGGTAGTTGTCAGTTGTCTTCCACTCTGCTTCCTTTGATGTGTGAATTAAGGGAGCTCGAGGTTTTTATGTTATTGGGCTCCCAACCTAATCTGAATAACCGAGCTTAGCCTTGAGATTTTCTAGGCGTCATCAATTGCCCCGCAATCCTTTGTCAAAATGGTTTGTTTGAGCAAGGATTGAGTTGTGGCTAGGTTAAGTGAGGTCGCCATGGGTTGACCTAGATTTGCGTGTGATGGGACTCCGTTTTGGCGATTATGGCGAACGTGTAATCATTCCTTCCTTGTTTCTTGCACACGTCCCATATCTCGAGGGTCCATGTATGCTTGGCTTTAAATGCTCCTGCATATGAAAAACCAATTTTCTTCGCCTCTTGAATTTTCTCTGCAAACTCTGTTTTCTCTCTTCTTCCCTTGCGTTTTTATCTTCCCTAATTTACTAGAGATCTAGGGCTCTGATTGAAAAACCAATTCGACTCAAAGATTCTGTGAGGCTTGTTTTGTCATCTCCCTAAATACGCTTTGGGATTTGGGTTGTTGCTCGATCGTAGTTAGATACGCTTCTTTGCTTTGCTTATCTCTTCATTCTGGATTCCTCGAATCCGAGGTGGTTGTTACATTTTTTGTCCTTTCACTTTTGTTACTTTAGGAATCGAGGTTATTTCTTGTCCTTTCTTCCCCTTTTTGTGGATCCTTATTCAACCATTAGAATCTTCATTATTGGTCGTCGGTGTCTTGACCCTTCGACCCTCAGGGATTGTTTTGCCAAAGTTATTTTTCCTTATTCCTCTTTTTTATCTTTCTTTGTCCAACCCTGTCATGTCTGGCTCTTCTGAAGCTATTGCTTCATTTGTTTCTCTTGCCATGGGCGAGAGATCTTTTGAATAAGAGGACGTCGATTTAGGTGATGTAGGCAACGACATAGATAATTTTCCTGGCGTCAATCTTTATTGATGCTGGGGAAAACGCCGAGGTCCCTCCTTTATCATCTTTTCCTGTGCCGAGGTCCAAGAAGTCTAGGAAAGGGAAAACTAAGGTGAGTGATGTTGGGGCTTCTGGCAATGCTGAAGAGGTAGAGGTCCCCCCCCCCAAGAGCTTTAGACCTCGTTGGCTTTAGCGAGGTCACTCCCCTTTTCATGAAAGTCTTATCAGCCAGGTTTGGTTTTCCTCGGGGTATGCGGTATTGGTGCCCTCATGTGGATATTTAGAATGACTCCCAAATACCTAAGAAAGTCTGTTTCTTTGTGGCTTCTCTGGAGAACGACCTTTACTTGCCCATGCATCATTTTCTTAAGAGCGTTCTCTAGCACTTTAACGTCTATCCTACTTAGCTTTCTCCCATTTTTTTGGGTATTTTGGTGGGCCTCCTAGTCTACTTTAAGAAGAATAATCTTGGTGCCCCGACAGTGCCATTGCTCATGAATTTCTTCAACGTCAAGGTCACCCCCTCTGATGGTTTTTTGTATACAGCTAAGCAGATGAAATCGCGTGTTTTTATTACTGACCTCTCGAGCTCCCCACAAGGGTTGGAAGAAACTCTTTTTCTTCTTATCTATGAGAGAATGAGAGTACAATCCAAAAGATACAATTGATACCTCCCTGTTCCTTGGGCTTGGTTTGCCTCTAATAATTTGGATAAGCCTTGCCTGAGGAGGCTTGGATCAACCTCAGTGCTTCGTTCTGCTGACTTCGTTCCACTTGTTCTTCTCAGGTATTCGACCAAAGCTTAATGTTGAGGACGAGATCATCCTATTGGGCTTGGAGAATTGAGAGCCAGAGAGATATGCCAAGCTTATCAAGCCTAAGGTGTTTAATAAATTTGGGTTTAGTCCCCCCCAAGGTGAGGGTTGAGACCCCTATTCCTATTTCCGCAACTAGTGCGGAAGGACTTGAAGGTAGGACTCAATTTTGAACTTCCTTCACTCTTTTTTTTTTTTTTTTTTTGCCCTCTTACTGACCTGTACATTCTGGCTTTCTAGGTTCCAACTCAATGGTTCCAGATGCCGAGACTATGAAAGCTAAGATTGCCGAGATGAAGAACAAAGCTAAACGCAAGGTTGGATCAGGATCTAAGTCTGAACCTCCTTCAAAGGTGTAGAGGACAGAGGTGCCTCCACCTTCTTCTCCACCTTTTCTTCCTCCTCAAGAGATTCTTCCGCCCCCGTCGATTTCACAAAAGGCAATTCTGGCCTCTTCTTCTCAAGTGGTCTCTCCTCCTCTCATTGAGAGGTCTATTGGTGGTGCGAGGACCTCTTCTTCCCCTTTCGTCAGCAAAAGTCGCTAGAGCTCTGAAGTTCATAGCTCCTCTCTTGCAAGGACCTTTTTATTCATGGCCTATCGAGAAGAGTCCTGGTTTGCAAGTGGAGGGTTCACCGAAAAAAGTTGAAAAGGGCAAGGGTTCACTTATTGGAGATGTGGGCATTGCCGTTCAGGCCATTGCCTTTGTTATCCCTGAATCTGACATTGTAGAGGCGTTGATGATCCCTTTGCATACCTCTATTACTACGACTTTACATGCAACAACCTCGATAAGTCTTAATTTCTTTTTAAAAAAATTCTACTTCGATCTAAGGTAATTTTTGCTGACTTTGACTTTTTCCTACGCCTATTTAGCTTGCCATCCACGTAAGTGCTCTAATGAAGAGGGCCCAAACTCTGGAGAGCTCAGATAAGCAGGCTCAGAAGTCTTCAAAGGTGTTTGAATTCAAGATTGCTAAGTTAGCCTTCATCAACGATGATCACAAGGCTAGATGTGCGACCTGAAGGCTCAGGTTGATGAGCTAACCTTAGCTAATAAGGGCCTAAAGGCAAAGGCTAAGAAGGCAAATGAGGAGCTTAAAGCGAAAACAGACAACCTGCTTCAGGCTCGCAAGGATGCCTTTAAGGCCTTTGAATCCTATAAGACCATGAAACAAGAGTATAACATGTTGGTAGAGGTAAAATGCTACTCTGTTGAATGAGTTCGAGGCTGAGAAAGCGGCAGCCCATGAGAACGATGCTTTGATTAATGAGTTTAAGGACGAAGTTGCTACCAACTGAGCCACTAGGTACCTTACTTTTCAGGGTCAAGATGTGGAGGTGTATCCAGACCTGGACTTCGAATTTGAACTTCCTTTGGATAAAGAGAAGAGAAGTCAAGTGCCAAGAAGGAGGCAAAGGTCTCGAATCCTATTGAGCCAGGGGCGACGGCGCCTATAGTGCATAAAGTTCAAGTTTCAAAGCTTGCTTTAGCAAGTGCCGAGGTGTCTGTTCCCCCATCTGAGGTTCCTACTTCGGTGGCTGTTGCTAATCCTACTCCAGCGACTTCTGTGGCTCCTCCTAATCTCACTTCAGCTACTGTTCCTGAGCATACCGAGCTTCCTAAGGCTCCATATGACTCTGTTCTAACTACGGCTCCAAATCTTCCTGAGTTGCCTGAGCCAATCACTGATCCAAATACAGGGGCCTAGGATTTCCATGTATTTTTTTTCTTTTTATAAAAAGACATTGTAACCATTTTTTTTTAGAAATGAAAGATGTTTTTGTCCAACACTCATTTTTTTTATTTTTGACTATTGTATTCTTTCATTTTGCCTACTCCCCTTGCTTCAAGAAGACCTTTGTTCTTCTTGAAGTGGATTGTCCAAGTATGAAGTCAAATTACCCTGGTCGGTAGCCCAAACTTGGTTTGAGCTGATGTGCTGGTCTTGTTTCTACGATGTGACGGGACCTTGCAAATTGAGGAGCTCTATAAGCTGAAGAGCTCTTGAACCTAAGAACCAATCTTCTAATTATAAGCTGGAGAGCTTCTTGTTATGAGCTGACGAGTTCGTCTTCAATTTGTGAACTTGAGTAGTTTATGCTCGTGGTTTGAAGAGCTCATATTGGGCTGGAGAGCTCAACCTGGAGAGTTCATCTTGATGAGCTAAGAAGCTTCTCTTTTACTAAGCAGAAGAGCTCATCCTCTGTTGGGTTGTTTGTGTCTAAACTCTACTTTTCATGGGCTTATGTTTGGCCGTTATGTTTCTTTAGTGTGGAAAGTGATAAACAGATCGTTATTTGCGTCCACCTACTTTATTAAAATGCTGCAGTCATAAATATAGAAGCGTTAAAGGTCGTCTCTTCGCCTTTGCCCATTTCTCGCTCTCTTAAAACTTGGGATTTCCTATTGTTTCTATAAAATTTGGAATTTCTTATTGCCTTCACAAAAATTGGGATTTCTTATTCACGTCCCCAAATTTTTTTTCTGAAACTTCCCTCGTCTTTTGTTTTCTTTCTGGCTTACATGGATCCTTCTCTTACTCATTTGTTCAAACAAAGAGCCAAGCCATGATTGACATGGTGTGATATTTCCTACTTCCCTCTATGGTTACAGCCTCGGAGTTAGAAGAAGTCATGATTGACAGTTGGCTTATCTCTTCGAATCCCAACCCACGATAAGCCCTGCAACTCTCTCCCTCAACAAGACATTTTCTTTTTTGAGAGTGTTTTCGAGATAGGTCTTCGTTTTCCCATTCATCATGCTATAGGGTGGATTCTGGCCTTCTTTGGGTTGTGCCCCTCTCATCTTTCTCCTGAAGAATGGGGTGCTATGATAAGCTTCTTTATTTTTTTTTGTGTTAACAAGACAATAGTGAGTTTCCTACTATTGTCGAGTTTCTCTATTTTTATGAACTTGATTACGACAGGACCTCCTGCTTCAGTTGCTTCATATGGAGGTGTCACTTCGATCCTTCATTGATCCTTGATGTTTCTAACTCTTCTGAAGGGTGGACTCAGCAATTTTTCTTTGTTTCTAGGGACTCCTGGAGGTCTGTTGAGCAGCGATCCGCATGTTCTCGAGCCCCTCGTTCTTGGGGGCACTTCTCTAATAGAGGTAGAGGCTCAAGATTTTCCCTTTTATAATTTATGGACATTATGATTGGCTTTTATTGTGCTTTCACTATGCAGGTGCCCCTAATTTGACCCCGGCTGAGTTGTTGAGGGTCAGCCAAGTGGCTTATGTTGAGGTTGTCCCCTTCTCTTCACTAGTCATCCCCAGAACCTTCTCTGATTAAGAGCTTTTGGTGTTGCTCTAGACGTTATATGTGGGATGCCTTGCTTATTACTTTATTCCTAATAGTTGTGGTGTCTAGGTTGAGAAGCCCAGTTGATATGAAGATCTTAAATGGCCTTGATCTTCTAAAGGAATTTTGTTTTGAACTTCCTAACATGGTCGTCTGTCGGGAGCTCTTTTCATATGGCCTAGGGAGCTTATCCCCTATGGGTTGAAAGGCTTATCGTTTGCTTGAAGAGTTGATCCCATATTTATGAACTGATGAGCTGATGAGCTGATGATTTATGAGGAACTCATCTGGTATTTATGAGCTGAAGAGCTTATCATGTTTTTATGAGCTGAATAGCTCATCGATTGTTTATCAGTTGAAGAATTCATCTTATATTTATGAGTTGAAGAACTCATCTTATATTTATGAGCTGAAGAGCTCATCGTATACCAACGAAATGCTAACTGAACTATAACTTGTCATTTTATTGAAGATGACCTTTTTACAAGGGTTTACTGAAAAAATCTCTTCAAGTGTTCTGTGTTTCAAGAGTGAGGCAAAATATTTCCTTCCTTTGTTTACAGCTCGTAGTTCCCAGGTCTAACTATCTTGGAAATGATGCAAGGGCCTTCTCAATAAGGCCCTGGCTTTCCATGAGTAGGATCTCTTCTTGTAGGAAGAGCTTTTTAAGTACAAGATCAACTACTATGAAGCTTTTGTGTTTGACCCTCTTGTTGTAGTGTCTAGCTGTTTTCCACTAGTAATGTGTTACAAGGCCTTGTCCCTCTTTTCATCCAAGAGGTCGAGGCTGAGTAGAAGTGACTCATCATTATGTTCGGGTTCTGAGAGATCTACCCTTGGGGATGGAATTCCAACCTCTACAGGAACCACTACTTAAGTTCCTAATGCTAACGTGAATGGCGTTTCTTGAGTCACCGACCTAGGCGTAGTTCTGTAAGTCCATAACACCTCTAGGACGTGCTCCACCCATCACCCTTTCAGGACTTCTTGTTTGGTCTTCAGGGCTACCTTTAAGGGTTCAAATAGTTACTTCTGTTTGCCCGTCTGATTGGGGATGAGCAAGGACAGAGAAGTAATTATTTATACCAAGTTCGGTGCAAAACTTTCTGAACTTGGGATTGTCAAACTGTTTGCCATTGTTTAAGAAGATCACCCTGGGTACTCTGAACCTACAGATTATGGACTTTCAAGTGAAGTTTTGAACTTTTTGATCTATAATTGTTGTCAACGGCTCCATTTCTACCTATTTGGTGAAATAATTCACCACAATAATGGCAAACTTGTACTATTCAGTACTAGTGGGAAGAGGCCCGAGTATCCAGTCCCTATTGTTTGAAGGGTCAAGGGCTCACCATTGAGGTGAGGAGCTCTGGTGGACAATGTGAGACGATGGCGTGTAGCTGAAAGGTCTTACATCTTCTTACCAGATCTGCGGTGTCTTTGAGCAGAGTGGGCTAGAAGTATCCTTACCTTAGTCTTTTACCTGCTAGGAGTTGAGCTCCGATATGATTGCCGCAAATGCCTTCGTGGATTTTCCTTAGAATGTAGTCAGCCTCTTCATCCCCTACACATTTTAGGAGATGCGCCCTCGTTTATACAAGTTTCCTTCCAGAATCGTGAATTTTGATGATTTGGATTTTAGCTTCGTGGCTTCCTTGGGATCTACTGGCAATGTTCCATTCTGAAGGTATTCTCCAATTAGGTTCATATAATTTGGCTAGGCCAATACAGGGAACACTTCTTCGTCTTCATGGCTCACAAATGGCTTAGCTAGGTGTTCAACTGAGATTAATCTATCCAGGCTTTCCTGGGAGGCTATGGTAAGCCTTTCTAAAGCGTCTACTCGAGAGTTCTCAGCTCTAGGGACATGCCCAATTTCGACTTGTACAAACTTCTTCATTAGCTCTTGTACCTTTTTTAAGTATAAGATCATCCTCTCTCCCATAGCCTCATAAATATCTTTAATCTGTTTTATCACAAGCTGGGAGTCGCAGCAGATTACGACCTGCTCTGTCTCCATTGAGTGTTCCAAATTGAGCTCGATGATGACGGCCTCATATTCTGCCTCATTGTTTGAAGCTTTGAATCCGAATTTGAGGGCGTACTCGATGTCTATCCCATCAAGGGAGGTCAGGATTAACCCTACACCATTACCCTGGACATTGGTTGCTCCGAAAGCTTCCACATGGGGAGGTCAGGTACTAATTGGGCCACCTCCGTTGATTCTTCTGGGGCTATGTTAAACTTCAACAATGATGGCCAATAACACTTGCCCTTTGATTATTATTCTGGGTTTGTACCTTATGTCAAATTCGTTGAGCTCTATTGCCTATTTTATTAGCCTTCCTGCGAACTATGGTTTGTGCAGAAACTGTTTCATTGGTTGGTCTATAGGGACTTCAATGGTGTGAGCTTGAAAGTAAGGTCTCAGTCTCCTTGCCGGTGTGACTAAAGCTAGGATCAGTTTCTCCATTTTTGGATATCTTTACTCTGCCCCCTTAGAGTTCTGTTGCAGTAGTAGATTGGCTACTGAGCTCTATCTTGCTCTCTAATGAGCGCTGCACTGGTTAAAAAGTCTAAAATAACAAGATATAGGGTGATCACTTCTTCTTCCCTCAGGCTTGCCAAAATCAAAGGCCTACTAAAGTAATCTTTGAGGGCTTTGAATGGCTCTTCACACTGTGCCTTCCATTTAAAAACTTTTTTTAAGACCTGAAAAAATGGCTGACACTTGTCGCTTGACCTGGATACAAAGCGACTTAAGGCTGCAATTCTCCCAATTATGCGTTGGACTTCTCTGGTATTAGAGGGAAGCCGCATGTCTATTACCTCTTTGACCTTTTCTGGGTTTGCCTAGATTCCCCTGTTGTTGACTATGAAACCTAGAAATCTTTCGGTAGAGACCCCAAAGGCGCATTTGACTGGATTTAGCTTTATCTAGTATTTTTTAAGGATTTGAAAGGATTCCTTAGGTGCTCGATATGGAGCTCAGATTTTAATGATTTTACAAATATGTCATCGATGTACATCTCCATTGACGTCCCAATTTGCTTTTAAAACATTCGGTTTACTAAACACTGGTACGTGGCCCTAGCGTTCTTTAGCCAAAATGACATGACCTGGTAGTAGTATGCCCCATACTCAGTCACAAATGATGTATTCTCCTAATCATTGGGGTTTATCCTGATTTGGTTATACCCTGAGAAGGCGTCCATGAAGCTGAAGAGCTCATGTCTAGCCATGGCGTCTACAATCAGGTCAATCCAAGGTAAAAGAAAATTATCCTTGGTATATGCATGATTTAGGTCAGCGAAGTCAATGCAGAGGCACCACTTGACGTTTAACTTCTTAATTAGGACCACATTGGCCAACAAATGTAGGGTAATCACTTCTTAACAAGTTTGTTGACCTCCTCATTAATTGCCTTTTGGGGTTCTGGGGTAAAACTTCTTTGTTTTTGCTTGATGGGCTTGCAAGTTGGGTTCACGTTGAGCTTGTGCGTGATTACCGAGGGGTCAATTTCCTGCATATTTTCTTGTTTCCAGTTAAACACCTTCATATTCCTTCTAAGGAACTGAATAAGGAGGTCTTTGAGCTCTTTAGGCAGCTTTGATCTTTAGGCAGCTTGATTCTTTGCTGAGCTGGATTGGCTCTAGTTCTTTTGAGGGTGTAGGTCTTGTCTTCCAGCTCATCCCTCATATCTAGTTCATCCAACTAGATGGTTTCAACCTCTTTCCTTCTCATTTATTCTATGTAGCATTCTTTTGCTACTTGCTAGTCTCCTTTGACCACTCCTACGTCGTTCTCAGTGGGGAATTTTACAAGTAGGTGATAGGTAGAAGGAATGGCCCTCGTAGCATTGAGGGAAGGTCTTCATAGCAAAACGTTGTTTGTTGAGGGGGCTTCAACTACGAGGAACCTCACTGAGGTGATGGATTGGCAAGGAGGTTTCCCCATAGTGAGAATAAGTTGGATCGACCCCAGGGATAACACTCTTTCCATTGAAAATCCTAGAAGATGAGCTATCACCGACTCAAGCTTGTCTCTGTTTATATCCATCTTGTCAAAGATGGATGCAAAAATAATGTCAGCATAGTTTCTATTAACAATTAGGACCTGACGAGGGGTTTTGTTAGCAATGATGGCCCTTACTACCAAGGGATTATTATGGGGGTGTTGGCAACCCTCTAAGTTTACATCTGAGAAAGTGATGTCTATGTTCAGCCAAGGTGCCTTGTTCACAATTTGAATCTCCAATATTTCCACTGTTCTAACTTTGCGCATGTGGGCTTTTCTAGCCAAGCTAGTTTCTCCACCGCCAGCAAACTCTCCAAATATCACTCTGATCTCCCCTAGAGGTTGTTGGTGTTGTGCAAGATTCTACTGCTGAGGTGCCGGAGGAAGGTGAGCCATATTATGATCATCATGCTCCATAATACGACGTAGTTGGCCCTCCTGAATCAGGAACTTAATCTATTTTTTTAACTGGATGCAATTGTTGGTGAGGTGGTCGTGGTCTTTGTGGTATTTACAGTACTTCATTGTGTCCCTTTTCGCAGGATCTGTCTTCATTCAAGGTGACCACCTCAGAAATTTCACATTCTACACTTCATAAACGATCTGGGATATGGTGTTCGTGAGTAGAGTGAGTTGTCAAGGTGCAAACCTTGGCTGCAACTCTGGCTGTGGAGGACCTAGGTGGTCCCTGACGTCTCCACTCTTTTTCGGGGAGTATTCTTTGTCTATTCGTCGAGACCTGTCTCGAATTCTTTCTTTCCTGGGACTTCGACCCCTCTTCTTTTCCTCTTTTCCTTTTTCCTTGTGTGTTGAAAGGCTTCCTGTCTTGGAAATGAGAGCTTATTCACCATTGATGTATTTTTTCGCCTTGGCGAGTACTTTTGTTATACTGGCTTGTGGGTTGTTTGATATGGAGAACATTAGGTCCTTTAACAGAACTCCCAGACTAGTAATGAAAGTCGTGATGGAAAACTTCTCATTAGGTATATCCACTTTTAGTGATTCTGAGTTGAACCTTTGAACATAAGTCTGTAGGTTCTTCCCTACTTTACATTTAGCAAATGGTAGCTCGATTTTCAATAGGTATGAGCTCCTATACAGTGAGAAACGAAGAATATGGAGAGCTCTCTGAAAGATAAGATGGATGCTGGGGTCAGCCTATTGAACCATGCTAAAGTTGAGCCCTTCAACGTGATGGCGAAGGCTCAACATCGTACAGGGTCCAGATATTTGTGGAGCTCCATTTGGTTTTCGTATGTGCTGAGGTGGTCCAGAAGGTCTTTTGTCTCATCAAAGGCCTCTATTTGGGGCATTCTGAACTTCGGATAGAGGGAAAAGTGCAATACTTCATCTATAAAGGAGGACTTAGTTTGTTGCACCAAGGCGTCAATGGTTACTAGAGTTTTGCTTTTAAAAGCCTCCTTCATGTGGTTGAGTTCCTATTATATATCTCTGAAGCGTTATTCCCAATAATGTTCTTTCATTTCCTGTTGAAACAGGAGAAACTCATCATTACGAGCTTCCCTGTTTTCAATTTGCACTTCCTCGTTATTCTCATTCCTATGAACTTGACAATAGGCATTGCCTACAGTTTGACTGCGTTCATCTCCCTTGGTGATGTCGCTCAAGGGGTTGTTGTGTTGTCGTTCCCTCTGAGGGGGATCGTCTTGGCCTGGCTACGCTATTTGAGATGCTGAAAGAGGTTCAGCAACTCCTCATTCTGTTGGAGGAGACATTGATTGGCTAGGCGAAGGGCCTCTAGTTTGTTGCTAGGTACGGGATCCGCTACGTAGGGATCGACTTCTTGTGTAGGGAAGAAATCATGGGGATTTTCTTATTGCCTCCACGTGGTAGCTTCTTGTTGGTTCTATAATCGAGGAGGATTCATTTGACTTCTGCTCATGTTGCGCGTAGAAATCATCAATTACTAAAGAGGATCAGTATTTGTAAGAAGAATAATCGTTTCCACAAATGATGCCAAACTGATGATATGTATAACGCAATTGAGCTGAACGGAGAATGCTAGATGCACCGAAGGATTCAATTTCAACTTCAATTCTCTGGGGAACAAGAATTTTGGAGAATGTGATCAATTACATAAAAGAATTATAGTGGTTTATCAGCTCAGGAGCACGGCTAATCCACTCTTCAATGTAGTCTCTTGCTCCTGACGAATATATAGACAAAAAAAGAAATTACACTATAGTTCTATAAAATCTCTCATTGCTTGCCCCTAGAGAAGGCTTTGTACAGTATTTATAGAAAATCTTAAGCTTAGCTGAATCTGAGGCGTGATCTTCGCCTCCCTTATGTAACGTTTTGCTTGATTTGTGTGGTGGTTATGCAGAGTGATGGGGGAGTTGCGAATTTGGTGCCTAGACTGGTGCATGTGTCCATTGAGGATAAGCTTTGTGGTTGTCAGCTGTCTTCCACTCCACTTCCTCTAAGGTGCAAATTAAGGGAGCTTGAGATTTTTATGTTATTGGGCTCCCAACCTAATCTGAATAACAGAGCTTAGCCTTGGGATTTTCTAGGCATCACCATATATCATGAATTCAAGTAAAACCTCTTGTGTAGAGGTAGGTTCCTCACTCGATGGTAGATGATGTGTCAAAAAAAATAAAGAAAAAGAGTAATAAAAAAAATTGGATCCTTTGTATTGCTATTGACAAGGTTAGACACAATTTGCTTGCACAACCCATTATTCAGCCACCCACTTGGACCTAACATATGGATCCTCATCAGATGTCAACAAGACAAAAACAAGGTTACAAGAAGGTGAAAATGTAAATGACATAATCCCACTGATGCTTTAAGTTATTAATAGATACAGAGAGAAAGGGGAATTCAAGTGAATTTTTTCATTCTTTTTGTTTTGGATCTTGAATTTTGTAGCATTATGACCATAAATTTAGTTGAGATTTACATTGTCATTACCCAGAATTAGCCAATTATAATAACCAATTTTCTAACAATCTACTCCTTTAACAATTTCGTGACAACATGCAAGGGTAAAAGATTCGAAGATTAACAACTCAAAAGCCACAACGAAGCAAACCAAATTGTAAACTATTATTTCGAGAGGGGAACGTGATGTGAATCTTCCCTCACGATTATACACACAAAAACCAAGATACTATACCTAGAGGGGGTGAATGGAATTTTCAAATTTTACCCAAATTGCTTACAAATTAAAACATATGTCTACCATAATTACCTCTTCTCACAAATATTAAGCAATTAATATGAGATCCCTTTTTACACACCACAACTCATGTCACACGTGACGATTAATTTAGATTAATCTTCAACTAATTCAATCAAAATCAACCTCATGTTGATCCCAAACTCAAAACCCCAATTTCACAACTATTGTTGAATAGATGATCTCACAATCAAATCACTAAACACTTTGTGCACGTGTGTGCTAACAATCACAAGTATATATGATATGAAATAAGAGTACGAGTGGTTTGTGTGACACGAAAAACCTTTCTTGGGGAAAAACTCCAGGATACCACTTAGGGTTCATTAAAACTTAATCCACTACATGCCAAGTCAACGTACAAGTACTTGAGACTTATACATTAACCAATACTATGGTCAGATGCTCATTTCCTTGTTATGTCTCTCTGCCGAAAGTCCTTCTCCAATGTTTGGTGTAGCTTTACTTTGACTTCTTTGCCGCACAGTTCGTCCAAGCCTCGAGCAATTATGGGCATGCCAACAATCCTCGGTATACACACAACAATGGGTAGGTCAACTATCAAGTTCTTCTACTCCAAGTTATGAAGTTGTGTAGAATCACTAGAGGTAGCATTTGGATTCTAGGGATCTAGGTTGTGGTTGAAACATATTCATACTTCAAAGTAAAATAAAACTGAAATTGAAATTACATGTACAAGAAATTGCCTTTAATTAAATTGCGATTCATGTAAATTGTTAAAAAGAAGTTAAAGTATTCTTCTTGCAGGAATTGAAGAACTAAAAGTATAACAGAGCTTTGAACTGAAAACAATGGAAAAACTCTTGAAAAACAAAAAAAAACCGTAATTGTAACCCCAGGAAAAGAAAAAATAACAAAAAAATTAAAGAACGTCTAAAAAGTGATTGATCGATGATGTCTGCCCTCTGGTTAGGCTTTGGTATTTATAGGAGAGTATCTACTGAAAATCCTCTATTTAATCCACCAATCATGGCTCTTTTAAATCCCAGTAGATAGACATTCTATTGGAGTCCTTGTAGTAGAAAAACACTAACCTACCGGTAGAAAGTACAAAATGACTTACTGATAGGACTACATTCTGTCTCTGATGAACTGAGGTTGAACGCATAATGTAAATAGATATAATGAAGAAATGAACATGGAACTTAACTTAAAGCAAGGAAACTTAAACTAAGAAGAAAAATATTCAATATACATTTTAAGAAAAGCTTCAAGTGAAAAAAAACCAATACAACAATGGTAATTTTTAAGTTACACAACTAAACTTGCAATGAACTTGAAATAGCTAAGATTAAAGTGCAAGAAAAAAATTTACAAGATATTTAAAGCTAACTACAACTGAAATGGAGAAGAAAATGCAAACATAAATTTCTATTACACTATTCATCTTCTTCTTCCTTGGATTTTCTAAGCTTAGGTAGCCACCCTTGAATGGCTTGTAAATCCTGAATATAATGGTGTGTGAGCCTTCCATTTTCATGAATGGTGGTCCCCCCAAGGTGTGTGCAGTCCTCCCATCAATGGGAGGTTGAATTTTAAAGCTTGGCAAGATAGGAGAAGGCTAGCCTACAACCCACATGGCTGCCACCCTTCTCTCTCATCCACATTAATGTCATTGTCTTCAAAGTCTTCAACTAGGGTGTAGGAGGCATGTTCTTGTGTTAGAAAAGTGAGAGAACAAGTGGGAGAAGCATTGGTGAGACCCCCAAGCAAGTGGAGGATGAATATAGGCATTCTAGGCACTCAGCAGGGCATACCGGTACAGTTTACCTACTGGAGTTCGGGGTACTGATACTGTGTACCGGTACACTTTTCTACTCTGGACCAGTTTTTTTAGAATTATATAATGTTTGATCCAACCGTACGATTGAGCTGAAATTTTGAAAAAATATGACAGGCTCGGCAACCGAATGGTGTGGGTGCTGGTGCCTTTGTTACCAAACACCAATACCTCCTTGATTTCTTCACTTTTAAGCCTCCAAAACCTCATGTAATGTGTTCATGACTTCACCACACATCCATACTTAGTTGCAAGGTCCTAAAACTCATTATTCAAGCTATAATTAACTACAACATTGAAAATTCAATATTATTCACAATTTCGGCTAACTCTAAGTACTTATATGCAAAAGTTGAGTTAAAATGCATGTAATGAGACCGTTAAATATGCAATATTTTGTGATCATAAGTACCCCCCAAATTAAACTTTGCTAGTACCTAGCAAACAAAATGTAAAAAACAAGCAAACAAAAATAAATTTATACTAATTCTGATATTGCATTTAGCACATGCAACAAGCCTTTAAACCCCTAGGTGATCCCTAGTGGACGAGTTTTGTCTCGTGAAGGTTTCCAGTGAAGGTACCTACAAAATTCCTTTCTTAGTATTCAATATTTAAAGTATATTCTCTTATCTTAACTAGCACTAGGATGTCAAAATAGCTTTGTCCAATACACCTGAACTAATCACAAATGAAACACATCATAGCCTTAAATGCTATTCTAGAGTATCCACCTACACACTTCCTTTCAAAACTCGTGTGTGTGTGTGAAATGAACATGTAATTTAAACATTTACACAACAGAGTTCACATTCACTTTGGCTATCCAAATTCAGCTTTGATGCAAACTCACCAAGGATGTCTCTCAACAAAGAATAACTCAATGATTATCCGAGCATGCACTCCATGTGTATATGTGAGATAAAATATTATGCACAAAACGAAGTATACTCACATATAATCTAAAAATGAAGTATGCATAAAAATGAAACAACCTTGGCATAATCTCATGAAAGGAATGCAAGGACATTAGATAGTAAAATCAACCTTTCTTGTTCTTTGTTTAAAAGTATGCATCCTCATGCTTCTCTAGATCATTTAGGACTTTCAAGAGTTGTAATGAACATGTAATTTAAACATTTACAAAATAGAGTTCACATTCACTTTGGCTATCTAAATTCAGCTTTGATGCAAACTCTCCAATGATGTCTCTCAACAAAGAATAACTCAATGATTATCCGAGCATGCTCTCCATGTGTATAGGTGAGATAGAATATTACGCACAAAACGAAGTATACTCACATATAATCCAAAAATGAAGTATGCATAAAAATGAAACAACCTTGGCATAATCTCATGAAAGGAATGCAGGGGCATTAGATAGTAAAATCAACCTTTCTTGTTCTTTTTTTAAAAGTATGCATCACTATGCTTCTCTAGATCATTTAGGACTTTCAAGGGTTGTAATGAGGAATTGGGGTGATATCTAGCTAAATGAAATGAAGGATATAAGATAACAAACAGGGTTGTTCCGAGTGAATGACGTTTATTTCAAAAAGATTTCTCTTCTATGGGATTTCTAGGCTAACACCATCACCAAACTCATTGTTTCTTTTCTTTCTTTTCCTTAACATTTTCCTTTTCTTTTGTCATTCTTTTCTTTTTCCACGCCTTTTTCTCCTTTTCTCGGATTTTCATTATTTTTTTTTCAGCTCTTTGAATTCAACATCATTCATCCCTTTTGTTTAAGTTTTCACACCATACTGCCTTCTCTTTTATGGTTGCCACCCTTCTCTCCCATCCACATTAATGTCATTGTCTTCAAAGTCTTCAACTAGGGTATAGGAGGCATGTTCTTGTGTAAGAAATTTCATGCAACAAGTGAGAGAAGCATTGATGGGACCCCCAACAAGTGGAGGATGAATATAGGCGTTCTGTGCACTCAGCAGAGTGTACTAGTACAGTTTAGCTACAGGAGTTCGGGGTACCGATACTGCATACCGGTACACTTTTCTGCTCTAGATCAGTTTTTTATAGAATTGTCATAATTTTTTATCCAACCATCCGATTGAGCTAAAATTTTAACACAATACAGAAGACATGCAGATCTACAACTTTCATGTCATGAACTTTTTAGATTCGAAGTGAATCATGGTCAAAATGGAGGAAAATCGCGGCTCTACAACCAAATTGTGTGGGTGCAGGTGCCTTTGTTACCAAACACCAATACCTCCTTGATTTCTTCACTTTTAAGCCTCCAAATCCTCATGTAATGTATCTATGACTTCACCGCACATCCATATTTAGTAGCAAGGTCCTAAAATACATTATTTAAGCTATAATTACCTACAACATCGAAAATTCAACATTATTCATAATTTCGGCTAACTCTAAGTACTTATATGCAAAAGTTGAGTTAAAATACATGTAATGAGACCGTTAAATATGCACTTTTTTGTGCTCATCAGTAGCTCTTCACAGCTACTAGTAGAATAGCTCTTTGTTTAAGACTTACCAGTAAAATAGTATCAACCTAACAGTAGCAAAGTTTATATTTCACTTCTATCGGTAGGAATCAACTACTATTGGTATAACCTAATTCTGCTCTTTATTGAACCGATAGAAAACCAATCAGTAGAACTGCCGTTTTTTCCAATTATGCTTGTAGTGCTCTTGGCTCAACCCCTGGATCTCTTAACTCATTCTCAAAATCTTCCATAGCATTAAAATGAGTGTAAAGCCCTGTTATTACATTCATTTATTTGTAAACACAAATATTCTCCATAAAAGACAAAACTAAACTAAAATGAATGAAATAGATAACTAACATAGCTAAGATGAATAATATGAGATATAAAATATGTAATATTATGATATCATCACTCCAGTGTCTTGGACGCTCTGGGGCTACCTAGTTGAATGCTTCCTCATCATTTACTTTTAGCTTTCCATGTCATATCTAAACTTCTACGTAGTGCATGTCTTGGCAAACTTGAAGAATCTAGTCTTCAAAACCAAACCCTTGAAGTCTTTGTTGAAATTATATTACAAGTGTTTGACACAATGCCAATGTTCCTCTTCTTGAATCAATTAATAAATTGCTAGAAATAATCCCTAAAATTTAAATGAACAATGATTTAGCAATGAGAATGTAAAAATATTATTCAATCCAAAGAATTTAATAAATGGCATGATAGATATTTTTTGCTTGTCTGTTATGAATGTCCAATCATGTCCTAGGTCCCTAATACCAAGAACTCTGATGAGTAAACTCAGAAACCAGAACCATGTATACTTATTTTCAATTTCTAACAATTGCATAAACAAATTAGAAAGATTTCATTTTTGGCATCAATACCAACAACAACTAATAATTGTCCTTTTTATGGTTTTTTGCTATTTCTTTCATCAAGCCCAATAAAAGGTACACAAGCTTCAAGTAAACCTCTTCTACATGCCTCCAAACACACATAGAACCTTTGGAAAATAGGTTGGTATGTCTCCTCATCAACAGGTGCCACCAAGACAACAGTTGATCCTAGATTTGTAATCCCACAATTTACCATGCATGAGGTACATAGCCTTGCTCTTGGCTCTACATAACTAGCTTAGTGAGACACCCAACCTCAAATCTTTCCTTACTCTGTCTTTTAAAACACAATACACCAACTTGGATTCTTCCTAATTTTCTCCATATACGTCTCAGCCAATAAAATTGAGTTGATGTTTCTATTGTTATATGTTTTTCCACATCTATGACTACCATTATATGTTTTGATTTGTCTTGTTTGTTGATTATGTATTTTTGAAGCATAAATAACTTAATCACACCCTTTCTTACACATGGATCTCACCCTGACACCATCATTCTTAACTACTGTTATATTTCTTTTTTGTTTAATTGTATACACTCTAATAGTTTTCTTCAACTCATTTACAGATATGAATAATATGCCCAACCTAAATTGAGGGTCTGTCATGTCTATTTTAGGCCTGAATTGTTTGAAGGGCTACTTCTTAGGTGTAGCTTTTTTTTCATCAAAAGAACTGACCAAGCTTGCTGGCTGGCTAATCTAAGGCCACACTATCTGGATTTGTATCACCATGGACATCACAATACCCATAGCATTGACATGTACCATATCCCCATTCCTTTTTACACCAACCCATTCAACATCAGCGTCAATATATGCCTACACCATCAAGGTGAATACAATACACCTCAACCACTCTATTCATTGGTAGTTTTTGGACCATAGAATGTACAATATTATCACATGTTATATGAACTAACACTTTATCAAAATCCTCACTTAGAATCCTATGGCAAAACCCAACATAAGGAGCATACCCAAGTTTTTCAGCCATAACATCTAATTCTAGCATTGACATTTTATCAATATAACACCCATCAATAGAATCTTGGCTTCCCCCTAAATACACCTTCATGGGTGCATCCCTAGATTCACCCATATGGTGCATTTCCACTGAAAATAAACCAAAATTTAGGCCTGTGATGATAGGTGTAACAGTGTTCAGACATTAAAATACAAAATCAAAATTAACAAATTAAAAATGTAATTATTTTTTCATACATAATTTGGTCCCTCTCATCCGAGGGACCAGAAGTATTATAAAAAATTGGGAAGAAAAGAATAAAAAATTCAGAATATATGGGGGACCATAAAAATTGGCTTATTTAATTCATGGGGGACAGAACGGGAAAAAAGTGGATTTTCATTCAAATTAGGGACTACTTATGTAACAATCAACGAACACAAAAAACACATACTAACCATATTGGGGCATAGATCCTCGTTCTCCATCATGATTGTACTTCTTTCGCATGTAATCACTCATTCTTATTCCCTTTTGCTTCCCATTCCCTACCTCTTCCTCTCTTTATATATGTCTTCTCAACTACCAATAGGAAAGAGATTTTTGCTAGCCTTTGCAGATTGTAAACAATATGCCCTAAAGGATGTTAAAGTGCAAGGCTAATTAACCTACTATGCCCTACACATGAATGTTTGGCATTTTTTTTTTATTTTGAATATGCCCTTGTGGATGATCACATGTACGACACATGCATATATTATGTTATCAATATTAACAAGTCTGTTAGAAATTTAGGCAACCATAAGATATTGGACCATTTAAACATTAATTGAAAATGTTAGGGACCAAACTAATTAAATTGTAACATCAAGGACTAAATACAAAAAGTGCATACTTTAGGGACCACAAGTGTATTTTTTTTTCTCCTATGATTAATAGCCATGGATTTTGCATGGGTTTGATTCATCTTAAAATATAGTGTGCCTCATGCTTCATAACCTTCAAAAGAATTTTAATTAGAGCACCACTTGGCACTTAATAGTCAAAGGACTCGAAATGTAATTGGTGTGTCAAAAATAGTACCCCAAAACTTGTCAAGGTCATATTGACTTCATGGATCTGCTTTCTATAAAAAATGAATTCGAGAACTAAATGGAAATTCTATTTGTACTAACCAATTCATGCTCTAGAGATATTAGTTGGTTCGATTGCTCTATGGAAATAATACATGTGAAAATTTGAGAATTTATGGAATGGTTGGTTATTTGAGAAAATTGTTGATATTGTATTTCTGGTATGGTTGTTTGGTTGAACATGAGTGAGAGGTTCCTTGTAAGGATGCTTATTCCTTCCCAGGAGGTTCCTTGTAAGGATGCTTGAGAAACAAAACCTTGAGGGTGAGAGGTTCCTTGTAAGGATGCTCATGCCAAAGAAACAAGTCCTTGAGGGTGAGAGGTTCCGTGTAAGGATGTTCATGCCAAAGAAACAAGACCTTGAGGGTGAGAGGTTCCTTGTAAGGATGCTCATGCCAAATAGGACAATATTAAATCATGTGTGGGATATTGGTTTACTTTTAAAAATTGTATGGCTCATTGTTGGTAATTGGTTTCACCTTTCAGTTTAATTTTATTGTTGTTCATACACTAGAGATCTATTAAAATATCATGGTTTTAGTTAAAAATATTATATATGCTATTTGTGAAATGAGACCGACTTGTTTTACATGCTTTCAAAACTTTGTTTGAGTTTGAGAGGATTTTTCTACCGAGCTTAGTGCTCACCTCCTACAAATAATGTCTACTTTCAAATTTCTGTTTAGAGGAAGAGCCCCGAATAGATGAGCAAGTAACTTAGGAAGCTCAAGTGGATGGACAGGTAGATCCGGAGGGGGATGTCTAGACTGTGCTTTTCGATTCTAGACTAGGAGACACCTTTTAAGATACTGTTCATGTTAGTATTTTGTTATTCCACTGCATGATTAAGTTGAATTCTTTTGGGTGTAAATGCCTTAACTTGGCATATTCTTTTGGGATGTAAAGGCCATTGTTTGGCCTATTCCTTTGAATGATGTTGTAAATATTCGATATGTGAACAAAATTTTCTTTATTATAGATTTATTTAGTTGCTCTCATGATGTGAATGATTTTAGCTAGTAATGTCACCCAAGGTGTATTTTAGGACGTTACAGGTTTGTTCTTATTACCTCATTATTTTCGTCAGTATCTCAACTCAATATTCATCGACTTTTTTTTTTCTTTTTTCCATTATAATCTTAGTTCGTATTCTCTCTATTTTAATTTGCAATATGTGCATGCAAGTGGTAGTGCAACATAATGCAAACATTCATGTATTGGTAGGTACACATCATTACTCCCTTTTTATTCTAGAATGAAAGTCTTTAATTTCCCTTTTTATTTTTCTCTTGTGTGGCTTAGGGATGTGGGGATATGGGAGGGTTTGTTTGGTATCAAAGGTCTAAAATCTAAATTATATAACACTAGCTGGAATTGTGTTTGTCTCACTCATGCTGAGGTTGCCATGTTGATATCCCTCTCAAAATTGCTTTAAGATTGTATTGAAAGAATTTGTACAAGTCCAACAACACTGATGAGTGATATCCTTCTTAGGCTATCCCTAGGGTGGGAAAGATCACAATAAAAGTTGTTCTACCTGTTACGCCCAAAGAAAAATTGTTCCTGTGGAACAGTTTTGACTACTCTTGACTTGGTATTTCTAATGGAACTCTTAAATTAAAAGTACAAGTGGAGAAGCAAGCAATACCTCTCTTAGTGAGAGCAGAATTACTACCATTCTCACTTTTCTACGGATGAAATTCTTCTGTCTTCGAATATCAATTGTTGGTGAATCTCTATTGCTGCTCATTAATTGTCCGTTATCCAATTGGCTACTTAGTGTCTGGAGACACACTTCCTTTCTTATGTGCCATTTTAGTGTAGAATGTGTTTTCCTGAAGAAGTAGACCAAGGCAGACAAGACGATAATGGACAGTGTCAAGACCACAATAAGTAGGGCCCACTGAAGTCATGGTTACAACAGAGCAGAAGACGTCCCCTCAGGAGAGAAGCATAAGATATGATCTTGTTTCATTGTCATTGTCAATGCCCGAAGCTATTTTAGTTAGACCTCAATAATATCTATATCATGTTGTGCTTATCCAACGACTTCAAGAACCTGTGACTTACCATCCGATGGTTGGTTCAATGGATGAGAATTCAAATTTTTACGTTTAATGCTTGGGATTTAAGTCTCCACAGTTACGATAGTTCGATGGGGTTAAACTTATTTTTCAGTGTCTAGAACATGTGGTGAAACCTTAACTTTCTGCCTCGATGTAGGTGCGGTAGGGTTTCTTGTAGATAATTATATGGTGTTAAAGGACACTGATGCAAGTGACTTATTTACATATCTATTTTATGTACCAAAAAAAAAGTTGTGAACCATAACTTAAAATGCAGGTTTAGAAAAAAAAAATCAGTGACCATAAGTGGATGATAGAAAACAAGCAAACATATCACTTAATAAATCCATCTTCGATTGCATTATGTACATATATCATTAAAAATCAATTTTAAGCCACAACTTGGACACAAGCTATTTGAAACATGGAAACCATCATAATAATGGCAGGTTTGTTTTTTCGGGGGAGGTGGAGGTGGTATCTTATTAGAGCAGTTTGAAACATAATCTTTATTTATTTCTATAGAATAAACTTTGGCTCCTGCAAACACCTTTGTGTGGGTGCGATCATTATAATATTAATACACCGAATTGTATTATAATTCCACAGTGAAACGTGTTTGAACGAGAGAAAATCCTCCTCTTGCAACTCTTCAATAAGAAATAAAAAAAATAAAAACATCTAACCGCAAGGGGTGGTTTATGGTGCTTTTATATGAAATCTTTGCTATGGAAGACCATCCCATAAAAAAAAAAGGAAAGAAAGCCTTTTCATGGGACAATCATGGTAGTGAATGGTTTACAAGTACAGAATCCATGATTACAAACGACTAAGGTCATTTCTGGTACTTATTTCCCTGTGAAAAAAGATTGGATGTCATTCACTCCCCCCCCCCCAAAAAAAAACACATCAACAAATTCATAATCATACGTCAGCCACTAATATTAAACATATATCATAATAAACAACATACATACATACTCATCACAAATTTTTATTTATTGATAGTTTTGTTTTTGATTCAACTGTCAGGGGTGTCCAGACCAATTTATACAAAAAATTGTAAATTGATGTGATGTTGGTGTAGTCCCTCCTCGAAATGTAGTCCACAATTCATGTCATAACATTATCCATTATTCGGTTGGTGCAACATAACCCTTACTAATATTCATCGCGAGGCTAAGGAGAATTTACAATTTCACTTGGCCAAACTATAATGGGTTTAAACTTTTTTCAAATTGGGGTTTATTCATACTTTGTAGAACCTTGATTTTGTGGTATAAAATAGGACTTGATATTTATTTCTCAAAGCTTCTTTGGGTTGCATTGTGGAGGCTTAAGCCCAATAAGTTATGATTGCTTCCTTTTTTATGTATGTAAAGTTCTGATTCGAGTAAGAGCTTAAACAGGGGAGGACTCATGAATTGTGGTTTTCATTAGTTGCACAAAAAGGTGTGCTCGATTTCTACTCTCTTTAGGGTTGGAGGGATGGGGGTACCGACAACGATCTCGCTTAGAGACTCGTAGGATAGCCAGGGTTGGACTTCTCTTCGTGATGTGAAATTATCGGCAATTTCTGACAAATCTTTCTTCATTTTTAGAGCAAGAAGCAGAACTACAAGAAAACTTACTTTATCATTATGGGAATTGTACGGTTAAATTTTATCTGTGTCCTTTCCTTGGAGTTTGTGCTAATTTAGACCAAGAGCATGGTTAAATTCTACTCCCATGATTTTCATCTTTTGATTGATTTTGAATCAAATTTAAGTTTTTGATCTCACTTCGAATTTAGAAAAGAATGAAATTTTTTTATACATATTATGAGTAGTGAGTATGACTTTTCATCTTTTAAAAATACCACTCTAGATAGAGAAGAGCATTCTAAAACTTGTTGGATAAAGGTGAGACCACAACACATTAGCTAAAGTTATGAACCTATTGATACTTTTATTGCTTATGTGTGAATTTTATTACATCATTCTAATTTTCCACACAGGTGGCTTTGGTGGTGAGTAAGCAACTCTTGCTAAAGGTATTATTGCTGAGCAGATGAAAATGCCTTGCAATATCTTCTCAAGGATGCTTCAGATTTCTCCGAATGCTAAGTTGTCGTCATCACTGTGGGTATTAAGCGAAGGCATGAATTGCTTCAATGAACTGTCCTTAAATTAAAGTTTCATATCATGTTGGTTTAACATCATGATACAATTCAAGCATGGCAAGAAATATTATGCTTAACTATAACTGGTAATAAGTATTAAAATTTGATAATGAATGTCATACAACTTGTGATCGTATGACTTGTAAGGATCTAAAATATGGGTTTAGCAATAGAAAATAACATGTTGCAATTGTTATTTGTCAACATTACCTCCAAAAGCAAAAAAAAAAAGAAAGCATTTTCAACCACCAAAAAAGTGGTCGAGTAACTGTTAAGATTATAGAAATAAACTTAGCTTTCATGTAGTCTTCTGTCGTACAAATTCGTAATCACTACGATTTAGTTTAACGTGATAAAGCACATTTGTTTTGAAATGCGAAGTAGCAAGATATGCAAGACAGTGACTTCTTTCATGGTAATTCCTAAGTTGCTATTTTGTCAGTCATTTCCATTTTTTCTTGTCAATATAGCCTGATGTATGTAACTATGGGTGATTGTAGTGTATTCAATCATCTTCTCTTTCTAGTTTTAGGCCAACCAAATAGAGATTTAGATTTTTTTAGTCTGTGACTTCTCCCTTGCCCCCAAATATATAATTACCCTCTTGTTAAGTTTAGTTCAACTACTTCACATTGTAAATGTCAATTTTTTATTAAGATTTGACAATTCATCAACTTGGGTGGTGTAATTGGCTTTACCCATTTAAGTGCAAGGTTTTTACTAATCAATCATTATGGTAGAACAATTTTTTCACTCTAATGAAGTGTATATATATATATATATATATATTAGATTTTTTTGTGTATTTTGCTGCTTTGACTCAAGAGTTTAAACCTCCTATTAGCCTCTCAAACTTATTGAAAATGAATTAGTACAAACCTATTTCATTGTTCTTTAAAAAATAACAAGATGGCAATGCAACTTTTTAGATTTTTTTTTTGCCCTTGTTCTTATTCGCAAAAAATTTGAACTTCATTCAGGAGTTGTTGTGGAATATCATTACAGTAGATTTCATGGCCTTCAATGGTTACAATAACGGCCAGACAAATGGAAGGGCAAGTCTTTGAAAAAAGTTCCAAACATTGTGCTATGATTGTCATCTGTAAATCTTCCAAGTTCTTCAAGAAATAAACAAATGACATTGATTTGGAATATTCGAGTCTATTGATAATACAATACTAATATAATTATTGATCTCTACTGGTTATTGACTTTGGACAAGTGTTTTTGTAGACGTAGTGGACGAGTAGCCTTCTTCTTCATTTTTTTTTTGGTAAGTGGGCGAGTAGTCTTCTTACTATATGCTTGGTATACATTAGAATGTTTTTTGGTCAATAACTGCATTGGACTTTGTTGCCTTGTACTTGTTCAATGGAGTTTCAACAAATTTTCTCCTTTAGTTGTAACGCCAATTCTACCCATCAACAAAATACAATTGTATTATGAAAAAAAATAGTTGTATTTTAACATGTTAAGATCTCTCATATGAGTTGTTATAGGGCACAATCAAAATGGTCCACGTGCATGTGCATTAATTAATATATGTATATATATATATATATGAGAGAGATATAGTTATAATCTATATATGAATATAGATAGATATGAAAGAGAAAAAAATTTAATATCAGTCAAACTGCTAAAATTTAGAAGTTTCTAGTTTTACTTCACTTCATAATGAAAGGATAGTTTGGTAAAAGTGACAAAAAATAGATTTCATAACAAATAAGTTTTCTGAGCAGACTTAAGTTAAAATAAGTCCATATAGGAGGATTGGCCCCCAAATTTCTCATTTATGTATACACCACACGTATTGTATAGAAAACCTTAACTACTTGACAATCTTTTTGCGAAAAAAAGAAGTGGGTCTTGGGCCTTGGTCCCATGGGAAAATGGGTCTAGCTAGACTAGTCCATTGGTTCTTGAATTTCTTATTTCTTTTCTATTTTTTTATTCTCTATGCAGATTAACAAAACCTCACATTATTAGAACTTCATGATTCCTAAGTTATTTGACTAGATTAGCTTAAAATTACCCTAAAAATATACAATGATTAAGCTAAAATATAAGTTAGAATCATTTAAGAACTAAATTCCACACAATGATACCATAAACTAAACAATAACCCACTAAAATCATAGACATAAACAATTTTGGAATGGAAACATGCTCTTAACCAGCTAAATAGTTCAAAACATGTTGTTCATTATTTAGCTATAAATTTGATAGTCTTTCACTAGAGAAGGTTCAGGGCCACAAGCTACCTTTCTCAATCCACAAAGTTTTTAAGATGTACTCTCCTTAGTTTGCAGCATTATCATTTGCATATTTACAAACTAATTTTTCATTCACGTGGGAGATTGTTAGACCAAAATAGTTTTTGCTACCTAAATAGTTTTTGCTACCAAAATAGTTTTTTGGTTCCAAAAACTAATTTTTGTCCCAAAAATTAATTTTGGGTTGACCATGAACCTAAATTAAAGTGGAGCTCACTCATTGTTTTTAGTAGATTTTTGCTGATTTGCGTTTTATCTCGTGAGAAAATTAACGTAGTAAATTCACTTGCTCAAATTGAGTAAAAAGTAAATGAGCTTCAAAGTAATCCACTTGAAATCTAAAAATAGACTTTGGAACATATGACATATAAGACCAATCCCACTTTTGTTGGGCAAAGAAATTTTAGTTGATTAATATACTTTTAGTTTTCACTAAGGGAAGGGCCCAAGGGACACCACACTTTTTTGTGAATGGCAAATACCTAGATGGGTTATGGTTCAACAACACAACAACGCCTTGCCTTACCTTGCACAAGCCTAGCCGACCTGAGCCTAAGCTCACCCTAAGGTGTGGGTGCGAGTGTGATTCAACATTATTTCTTTGGGTAAAATTTCTTCACCTAATGGATCCTTAATTTCTTACCCAATTTTATTTTCTATCCGTTGGAATTCAAATTTCACACAGATTCATATTTGAATTTCACTTCGGTCCAAAAATTTGAATTTCACATCAGTCCAAAAATTTGAATTTCAAGTTTGTTTATGAATGGGAACCTTTGGAGCTTTTCTAAGTTGCATATGATCAATGGTGATTATTGCAAACGGTCATCTTTGCATTTATAAATATACTCAAACTTCATCTACATTAAAAAGTTGGAATTTTGTCATTATAACATAAATTATATTCATTATTCTAGTCATTATAGTGTTTGTATCAAGGAGTCAAAACCTAATTTGGGTTTGCGCGATACTCAAATTGCAGTATTTTGTCTATGTATACTCAATCATTATATCTTGGGAAACAGACACTCAAGACATCCATAAGCACCAGTGGAACCGAAATCTGTTTTAAGTACATAGTGTCAAATACTAGCTTTGATAATTTTCAAAATTCATTCTTGGTCTGCAATTGGATCAATTTTAATTACTATTTTGTTGCATAATTAGTTTCAAAAAATACAATAAATATGAGAGCGATGCTATACGGACTTTTTTTGGGACCTTATGTTGGGACCTTATTTTAGGACCTAATGATGTGACTTTAATGTAACCATTGGATTAATTGTGAGTTCAAATGTTAGATGGAACCCACAATCAATCCAATGATTGTACATCATTAGGTCCTTAAATAAGGTTTAAATAGCATTTCCCTAATTGTTATATATGATAAACATCCTCCCTATAATAAATTGTATGGGCTGATGAGAAAGCAATGTGTTGTCTGCAAATTAGTTGATGGCACTATAAACTTCAAAGGGGTACGAGAGAAGAGCTCATACCCTGAAAAAATTATGAATAGAACTGTTACTGTCCTATCTCGAAAAAGAGATAAGGTGCGGGCAACCCAGTTCATTATCTATTACAATAAAACTTAACAAACATTAATTAACGTGTGCAGTAATTAAACTAACTCATTTTTCATAATACAATAAATTGACATTTACAAAGCGCAGTGTTATATTGAAAATAGGACATCATACCCTTAAAATACCTTTATTAAACGTGTACAAGATGGCCCAAAATAGTGTATAAAATGATTACAAAACATCCATGCCACACTAGACTGTTTAGTAGACCACCACGTGAACCATGTACCTGAAACCAACACTCATTAATTATAGTTAGGGGTGAGCAAAACCACATGCTCAATGAGTATATTTGAGATATATTAAAAAAAATGCATAAACACTTAATAGTTCTAATCATATCTCACATACACATTTAATATAGAACTCACATCAAATATTCAACAACCAAAAAACAATATCCAATAAACTATTTTCCAATACTCTGTATCCAATAACAGTTAACGCTACTCGTTCCTTGTAACACCCCGTATTTTCTTTTATATATATATATATATATATATATATATATATATAGATTTATAGT
>CM042192.1:19141653-19157954 GCA_023539305.1 Ilex asprella | reverse complement strand
CTATTTTTTTTAGTGTGTACTTTTTGTCAAGTAAGTCTAATTTGGTGTACCCTCTTACAATTTACCCTAGACTTATTATCGAGGTTAGCTTGGGTTGGGGACGGGGACGAAAAGTTCCCGTTGGGTTAAAAAGCCACATCGAGAGGGCGAATGGGGTGAAAGGTCGGTCAGAGTCGGGGATATGGGTTGGGTAGAAGTTTTATTGTAAAAAACAAATTGATGGGGCTGGCTATTAAAGTCTTTTTGTCACATATTAGTAATATGATTAGCTATGTGTATGTTCACAAATCACACGAGGTTTCTGTAACTACAACGACAATCCACGGTGAAGGATAACAGATTAACCAAACAAGGAAAAAATGAAAATTACCCAAACATTATTGTTGATATAAAGTCAATTATCAAAATCTCAATCCAATACATGCCCTACACTAGTGGCATGCTTGATTTTGGTATCAGGGGTGAAATTAGTCTAATGATAACTATTTCTCCGGAAAGAAAGTCTGATGATATTTGGATTATGCTATGGGATATGGTCTTATAATTAGAGTGTCAAATAACAAATCACCACCACGTGATAGCTGGTACAAAATCAACCCTGATTAATATTAAAATTAAAAATGACCAAAGGAGCCCTGACTTCGTTTTAGATTGGACTAAATGCCAGAGTGCTTTCTATTTTCAAACTTCGGACCATGCATAGCAATGGCTGTGACTGGAAATACTCAATGTAACAAGTGTCTAGGGTTTAAAGCATAGTATGTGAGGCGAGTCTGCTCTGACACAACGCTGATAATCTAATGGATATGATCATAACTAAAATAGCAAGGCATGTGAAAACAAAATCTATCAAAAAAGAGACATGAGATTGAATTTAAACTAAGTAGAAACCAAACTACAATAAAATAGATCTACACTCATTATGGAACAAATTGGACTAATCTCCACGCCCATATTCAATTAACCATCAACTTGGTAAGGTTCCCCCAATAACTACTAGAAAATTTTCAAAGTAAAATGCATATCACAATTTTGATCAACAGTAATTTCTTCAGTCTACCGGTTACTGACATTGACTACCAGTTCAAGCCATTGAGAAAAGACCAATATACTTGTAAGAGGCAAAAACAAATGTACCTCCTACAAGTATGAAGGCTTGATATCTCTGGTAAAAGTGAGCTCTGAACTTGATCTCTCAGTCTTTCCGTCCTGTAAAACAAACAAACTGCCCAAGATCGAATTGTTTCGAACGAAGGCACTCTAATGCTTAAGTCAGTAATGAAATTGAGTGAATTGCAAAAAGACAAGGAGAGTTCAGCGTACCTTTCATCTTGGCTCCTTATGCCTTTTATAAGACTTTGCTTAGTTAGGGTTTCTATGATTTTCGATTCAAGGTGGTACACCTTCCTTCAATCTGGTAATTTTGGTCTAGAATCTGCTAAGATCTCTCCAGCAATTCCTTCTGTCGAGCCTATGATCACGCCCATTCGTTAAACCAGAATGCCTGAGTCTCTGGCATCTTTTTAGCATCACTTTTTGTTTTAACAACTCGGTCATGACAAGAACCGATCTCCTTTCTTTTCAACCAAGCTCACTAAATAGCTCGGTTGCTGGCTGACGATTAACTTATAATACTTTTCTCACGTGACTGGTCTTGTCATCCTCACGTGGGATAATTAAATGTTTTTACACGTGGCGTTAAGGGAGCAACCCCCCTTCATTTGACCCCAAGAAACGTCTGACAGACGTTTTTCGTCTGTCAGTCATTCATGCTCCCAAATCCATCATTGTGCGTACTTTTGAGACATCTCCCCTTGTTTTGATGGCGTGTCTTGTATTTAAATATTGCCTTTTAGATTTCAATTCACTCCTTTTATAAGCGACCTCTTTCATTCCTTTCTCCACTTTACCTTTTCAACTTCAAACTTCTTTACCTCTTTCTGCACCTTCATTGTCTTCTGCTATGGCTCCTCTTACTTCTTCTGAGATTCCTGCCCTCAAAGCCAAGTACAACATTCCAGACGACATTGACATACGAGTCGCTGCTAGTGATGAGCCTTCGATAGGTACCAGAGAGAGCATCCCTATCCACACTTGAGCGATAACAGAAGGTGGAGTTGACTTTCCCCTTAACCCCCTTCTTCTTTGGGTACTTCCTGCAATGAAGCTTTGCCCAATACAGTGTTGTCCTAAATTTTTCAAAATCGTCATGGGGGTTACTGCTCTCAACAGGTTGTTAAACTTAAGTTTGGGCCTTTGGGAGATTCTGTACTGTTACATTGTCAAGTCAGCTGGTGACAACTATTACCTGGCAGTTAGGAAGAAGGACCGTAATCTGGTGACTTACCTCTCAGACTCAAACAAAGGCCATGAGAATGATGTGGTTTTTGTTTCTGGGAATTGGAAGTACTTTGCTGGTGCAAGTCCTTTCCATCGATGCCCATATGAAGAAGGCGCACCAGGTGATTATGGTTTTTACTTCACTTCTTATTTCTCTTTTCTAGCATTTTTGCTCAAATTGTTTTATTTTTTGAAGGTGAGACTGTGAAGGTAAATGTCCCCGATCGGGCTGTCGAGATGGAGGAGCTGAAGAGAGTGTGGGGCTATAATGATTCATTTTTTTGCCATGTTGCTCACACATTGCTCGGGTACACTCCAACCTATATGTCCTTTATTGTCGTTTCACCCTAACCCAATTCTACTCTTGCCGAAGACCGCCAAGCCATTCAATCTGCTCAGGACTTGACTCCCCGTACCCGCAAACAATCATTACCTACCCCTTCTGGAAGAAACAAGACAGCAAAGAACTTTTTTGATTTTTTATCAACTGTTGAACCAACCGCCTTAGTTGAACCAACTGTGCCAATTGATCTTTTTGTTCTTTCAAACCCTATACTTGAAGAGGAGCTTGCACCTAAAGCCCCTGCTGAAGTTGCACCTCCCGAGCCAAACAATAAGGTTCTACAAGGTGATGAACCAGTTGATTTGGTTCAGGCCACTGATTCTTCTATTCATGCTGAGTTCGATCCTCCAATTTCTGTTCATTCTCCTGAAGACCATCATCATTCAATTCTTGAACTTTCCAAGGACCCGGCCCCCAAGAAACGCAAAATTGCAAAGTTTGAAATAATGCCATCCAATGTGCCTGATATTCCTCCTTTCTGACCTGTTCTTAAAGCGAAAAGGAGAGAAATTACAATGAAGGACTCTGATGCTGAAGATTTTAATGTCACTACAGAGATTGCTAGGGGATATTTCTTCCTCGAGACTAGCCGAAAATGAGGCTTTGTCTGATGATGAAATTACTCGCCAAGCAATCCAACATAGGGTTCCAGTACTTTTCCTCTTCCCTTTATCTTCATTGTTGGGAAGTAATCTTGTCCAAACTTCTCGTTTTTTCTTTTAATTTGTAGGGGCTTCAAAAAGTTCATGAGGTAAGGGCAAGGATAACGAGGAAAGATAAAGTCATGAAGGATGCAATTCATGCCCGAGCCTCTGCTTTAGCTAAGAAGGAGTCTACAGATGAGGAATATGCCAAGCTCTACGAGGAAGTCTTGGTTCGACAAGCTCAAATGCATAGCCTGACCGAAGCGAACAAGAAACTTTCAGCAGAGATTGAGTAGTTGAAAGAATCTGAACATGAAGCAAATGTGGAGCTCCCCCAAGCCCAGCTTGATCACGCCAGCCTCTTAGAAGAGTTTGATAATTTTAAGGTTGAGGTTAAGGATCGACATACGAACAAAGAATGGAGAAGGCAAAGAATGATTTGGCTCTGTAGAGCCCACTATTGGAGAAGGCCTATTTCAGCAAGGGTTGGCATGTTGTCTTGGCTGCTGCTGGAGTGCCTCAATCTTCTGAGTTCTATTCTTGCCACTCTCTTCGTAGCTCTTCCCAGCAACCTCCATCATCCTGAAGCACTTTAAAAGCTTCTGATTCAATTTGTCAGTCTTATTGGAAAGATTTTGTAACTTTTTAAAGTATGCCTTTGAAAGTTTCTGAATTTTGTAATTTTTTGAAATGTAATGAAAGTTTCATTCCCTAGTTCTCTATTTGGTATTTCTGTTTCTTTTTCAGTTTTTTTGATTTACAAAGTATTGCTCAAGTGCTCATGGCCATTATTCGGCATTTCTTTAATAAACTCGGTTCCAATCTAGATGAGTTTAGGCTCTTGTCTTTATGGCCCTTGCTTGGCCCTTCATCATGAGTTCGATGCCAACATAGGTACCTTTTTTTCTAACACTTTAGAAAAATTAGGCTCTAAAAGTTATGGAATAGTTCGGCACTTCTTCATGAGCCCAGTCCCAACATAGGGACTTTTTAACACTTAGAAAAAATTAGGCTCTAGAAGTTATGGTCTAGTTCGGCCTTTTTTTATGAGTTCGGTCCCAACATAGGGACTTTTTAACACTTTGAAAAAATTTGGATCTAGAAGTTATGGCCTAGTTCGGCCCATCTTCATGAACTCGGTCCTAACATAGAGACTTTTTAACACTTAAAAAAAATTAGACTCTAAAAGTTATGGCACTAGTTCCGCCCTTCTTCATGAACTCGACTTTTATCCTTTTTGTGAAATAGTCTGTTGCCACAAGGAGGAAACGCTTATTCCCAGGGGCCCGAGGTAGTGGCCCAACTATATCCAGACCCCATTGTGCAAATGGTCACAGGCTTGTCAACGGGAGCAACTCTTGGGCTGGCCTTCTCCATATCAGGGTCGGCCCAACCCCTAGATAACTTAGGTGTTTGCCTAGGGCCCCAAATTTTACAGGGCCCCCCAAAAAATTTACTCTTTTAGTATAATAAACCTATTTTTTTTTAGGTATGATCCAAATTTTTAAGGCCCAAATTTTAAAACTTCAAATTAATATTTAATTTTATTAAGCCAAAATTTTGGAGAGTCTCTGTAAAATTTATCTCTTTAGTATAATAAGCTTATTTTTTTAAGTTATAATTGTATTTTAGATATAATTCAAAATTTTAGACCCAAATTTTAATAGTCCAATTCAATATCTAATTTTGTTAGGTCCAAAATTATTCACTCTTTGTGAGCTTTTATTTAAGTTTTTCTAACTCTTTTGGGTGTGTTTGTATTTCATGCGTGCACATAGCTCATGGATAAAAAATGATTCTTTGTTATATTAAAATTATTTTTTACTCACATATTTTATCATTATATGAATTAACTGTACTATCTATTGAGAAAGATTTATTGTCAAAACTTGATAAATATTTTGCATTTCAAAAAATAAAAAATAAAATTAAACAAAATATTAATAGGGCCCCATATAAAATTTTCGCCTAGGGCCCCCCACTTTACCTTGGGCCGCCACTACTCGATATTGGAGACAATTTCTAGTATTTCTCACACCGCCTAACAAAATATTGCGCATCTTTCTGCATGTATGGCCACCAGAACCCTTGAAAAATGGCTCGGTGGGCTAACGATCTTCCACCAGTGTGAGCACCGCAGCTTCCCTCATGGATCTTAGACAAAAATCCTGATACGAACTTCAGATGGACACATTTCAGGTATGGTCCCTCGAACGATCTTTCATAAACCTCATTTTTCACAGACAACCAAAATTTGGCTACTTTTAGTTGTAGCTTGTGGGCTTCCTTCTTGTCCTCAGGCAAGTCTCCATTTTTCAAGAAAGTAATGATCAAGTCCATCCAACTCGGTTTGGGCTAAAATTAGATATTAACTCTCCTCTCATTCTCCTGATCAATGGTCGAGGTCAATGATGCTAGGGCGTCGGCATGAGAATTTTTTGTTCTTCCTACCTGCTGGATAAAGTATTTTGGAATCTGGCTTAACTCTCTTTCTTCAGTAGTATGATAGGCCATCATTCTTTCATCTTTTGTCATATACTCCCCTATTATTTGATTTACCACTAGTTGTGAATCAAAAAATATTTGGAGCTTATTCACGCCTAGTCCAATTGCTAGTCTTACTCGTGCTATCAGGGTCTCATATTCTGCTTCGTTGTTCGAAGCTTGAAAATCGAGTCTGATAGCTTTTTCTAGTACGCATCCCTCCAAGCTTTTCAATATGATGTATATGCCTGATCCTTTCTAATTGGACGATCCATCCACAAATAAGCTCCATTTGCCCCGGAATTTTGAATTGCTATCAACCCGAGACTTCTCGCCCGATTTCGAGTTCTGCTTGGGTTGGAATTTGGTGATAAAATCGGCTATTAATTGTCCTTTAATTGCAGTTCTTGGTTTGAACACAATATCAAACTCTCCGAGCTCTACTGCCCATTTAGCAATTCGACCAGACAAAGTCGGCCTTTCAAAAAAGTGCTTTTAAGGCTTGATCAGTGAGCACCATGATTAGGTGTGCCAGGAAGTAGTGTCGTAGCTTTCTAGCCGAGCTTACTAGAGCAAGTGTCAGTTTTTCCAACGGCGTGTATCTTGATTCGGCATCTAGAAGCATTTTGTTGATGTAGTAGACGAGACTAAGATTTGCTCGGTCGTTTCTCATTAGTGCTCTGCTTATTGCGTGCTCGGATACAACCAAATATAAGAATAAGCACTCCTAAGGGAATGGAGTCGTTAAAATAGGTGGTGGGAAAGCCAGGTATGCTTTCAAATTAGTAAATGTTTCCTCGCACTCCTGACTCCATAACGCTCCCTTCTTTCCTTTGATCTACTGGAAGAAAATGTCTACATTTATCTGAGGCTCAGGATATAAATCTTTTGAATGCAGCTCTCATTCCAGTTAGTCTTTGCACTTCCTTCATTATTCGAGGTGATTGTAGTTCTGAAATCGCCTTACTTGATCTAGATTTACCTCGACTTCCCGGTGGATACTTAGAAACCCAAGAAACTTTCCCGAACCTACCTCGAACGCACATTTTGAGGCATTTAGCTTCATTTTGTATCTCCAAAGTATGTCAAATGTATTCCTCAAGTCTGAGCAGTGATTGGTGGCCCTTTGACTTTTAACCACCATATCATCAATATATACTTCCATAGTGTTGCCTAGCATGTGGGAGAACATCTAGGTCACCAACCTCTGATAGGTCGATCCTGCATTCTTAAACCCAAAGGGTATTACCTTGTAATAGTATGTCGCCTCAAGTTTTATAAAGACAGTCTTTTCCTGATCTTGTTCGACAAGAGGGATCTGATAATACCCCTTATACGCGTCTAAGATGCTTATCCGCTCGTGACCGGCGGTTACGTCAACCAACTGATCTATCTTTGGCAAAAGAAAACTATCTTTTGGACAAGCTTTGTTGAGATCGGTGAAGGCAACACAAACTCTCCACTTCTCATTTTTCTTCTTGACGACTACTGTATTTGACAGCCAGGTCGGGTATTGAACCTCCCTGATGGTTTGGGACTCCAATAACCGTGTCACCTCTTCCTTTACTGCTTTTTGATGCTATGATGCCGACCTCCTAAGTTTTTGTTTGACTGGCTTGAAGCTAGGGTCAACGTTCAATTGGTGACATACCACCTCGGGCGGGACGCTGGGTATCTCAAATAAAATACTTGTCATCATCCTTGTCTAAAGGTACTTTAGACAAGTCTTCTATAGTTCGGTCGGTCGATCAGCTCCTATTCTATGCCTACAGGTACTTTAGGTTCTACCTCGATAGTTTGGTCAGTTGCATCAACCGACCTATCGAGGTTTAGTTGTTATTTCATCGTTCCGATTGCTGAGCTCCTTTCTCTACCTTCCTGCCATCCTTTTCTTTGACCGAGGCCAGTAAGCAAATTCTAGAACTTACTTGGACTCCTCGAATGTTGACTATTCCTTCTGTTGGGGGAAATCTGAGCATCTGATGGTATGTTGACGGTACCGCTTTCGTTACGTGTAACCAGGTTTGACCCATAATGGCATTATATGCCGAGGTCGTGTCCACTACTAAAAACTCAGTCATGACCCCAATGGGGCTAGTCTTCACTAGAAGTGTGATTCTTCCCTTTGGGAGAATCGTTTTCCCACTGAAGCCAACCAACGGGATATTAGCTAGCTTGAGATCATCTTGCTTTAGTCCGAGCTTCAGGAAGAGGTCCATATACATAATCTCAGAGGAGTTTCCTAGATCAATCAATACTCTTTCTACATCATAATTTGCGATTCGGAGTGTAACCACCAGAGCGTCATTGGGCGGCTGGTCTATCCCGATCAAATCTTGGTCGGAGAAACAGATTGTCTCAGTCGCATCTTCCAACTTCATCTTCTTGCTCCTGACTTCGGGGGACAATCGCAGCTGATATACTTCTCTTTCTTTTTCCGCTCTCTAGATATACGCCCTAGCAACATTATTTGTTGTCATTTAGGGATTTGTTGCAGCGTGGATCACGTCGATCACCCTCGTTACAGTGGTTTGGTCGGCTTGAGGCTTGATTCTTCCACCATTGGCTCGATTACCGTCATTCTCTATGTATTAAGCAAGGTGTCATGCCTAGACCAACTCTTCCAAATGTTGCTTCAACGACCAACTATTCTCCGTCATATGTCCCACATCTCAATGATAAGAACATCTAAAATTAGGATTCTTTTTTGTGAGGTCTCCAGTAAGCTTGTTAGGCCACTTGAAATACGGTTTCCCCTTAATCTGAGTCAATATTTTGTATATTAGTTCTTTGAACACTGTGTACTCCCACAAATGGGGATTTCGAGGGGAATCTTTCCTTTTCTCTCTTCCTCCTAGCATCTCTATTCGGTTCTACCAGTTTATCTCGACCGAACTGTTTTCTTCCTACCAGCTCCTTCCCCGCGTCTCTGGATAAATCGTCATCGACTTTAGCGTATTTCTAGATTCTCGCCATTAACTCCTCCATGTCTATGGCAGATCTTCTGGTAAGGGATTGATACAGGGAATTTTCCTTTGGCAACCCTATCTTGAAGAAAGCCACAACAATCTTTGGTTTACAAGTCTCAATTTCATTCATCGTTTTCCAGTAACAATGAGCGTATTCTCTCAAAGTTTTGTTGCTCCTCTTCTTCAATTTTAAAAGCACCCCGACATCTTTGGGTTGTCTGCTGCTCGTAATGAACCAAGTTGTGAATTGCTCAGCGAGCTGAGCCCATCCATCTACCAAGCCTTTCGGCAGACTGTTGAACCACTTCTTGGTTGACTCCCCAAGGCTGTTAGGAAAAATGGTGCAGAGCAACGACTCATTCCTCCGATGATTGGTCATAAGTTGTCGATAATGTCAGATGTGGGAGGCTGGATCAATCTTTCCATCATATAACTTAGTATTGAGGACTGTGAATTTGTTTGGGATCCGACATTTCTCAATCCACTTGGTCAGGGGGGGACTCCGTACCTTCCGTATTCTGAGGCAAAAACAAATGTACCTACTACCACTATGAAGGATTGATATCTCTAGTAAAAGTGAGCTCTGAACTTGATCTCAATTTTTTCTTCCTGCAAAACGAACAAACTGCTCAAGGTCGAAATGCTTTAATCGAAAGCACTCTGATGCTTAAGTCAGTAATGGAATTGAGTAATTTGCAAAAAAATAAAGAGAGTTCAGCATACCTTTCACATTGGCTCTTTATGCCTTTTATAAGACTTTACTTAGTTAGAGTTTCCATGATTTTCAATTCAAGGTGGTACACCTCCCTTCAATCTGGCGATTTTGTTCAAGAATTTGCTAAAATCTCTTCAACAATTCTTTCTACCGAGCATATGATCACGCCTATTCATTAAAACAGAATGCCTCAATCATTGGCATCTTTTTAACATCACTTTTTGTTTGAACAGCTGGGTCATGACGAGGACCGATCTCCTTTCTTTTCAACCAAGCTCACTAAACAACTAGATTGTTGACTGACGATTAACTTGTGATACTTTTCTCACATGACTGGTCTTGTCATCCTCACGTGAGATCATTAAATGTTATTACATGTGGCACAAAAGGAGCAACCCCCTTCAATACTAATAAGGACCTAGGTCACAATCAAGGCACGAGCCACAGATAAACAAGGTCTGGCTTGTGTGCTGTGGAGCCAAGCCAGAAGTTTTACGGTTAAATCTGCTGTTCTAAACTACTTTCAAATCAAACTCATACATAAAAGGTCAAAAGCTATTTACAATCAGACATATTATTTAAGTAGATTGCACTATTATGCATATCCTCCATGCACTAATGCTGATTCTTTTTACAGGTGAGAATCTCAAAATCAGTATAATACAATAACAATTATCCTTCAAAAGGCCAAAAAACAATATACAATCAGGCATATTAGTTAAGTAGATTGCACCATTATGCATATCCTCCATGCACTAATGGTGATTCTTTTTCCAGGTGAGAGTCTCAGAATCAGTATAATACAATAACAATTATCCTTCACAGAAAGGGTAACATCACAGATTGGATTAAAGATTAAATATTATCTCTCTGTCTCTCTAGGAAAACTTATTTAACAATTTCATGTTCAAACATTTCTTTTCAAGCTTGTACAAAATTTCGTGCATTCACTTGCCATTCCCTAAATGAGGAATTAAAATTGGCATTGATCTGTGTATACTTGTCCTCCTAAATTCTGAGTTGTATCAGGTACAAATAAATAATCACAAAAGGCAGAGAGATTAGACAACCAGCCAACCATTCCAACAATTTCAATTAGGTACCTTTTTTGTTGAGAAAATGCCAACTTGTATCACGAATGTTGGTCGTGACCAATGCAAGTTAATGCCACGCTGCCATAATTACCGTCTTGCTAATTCTTTTCGCCAACTCAACCTGTTCAGGCAAATATGATACACAAGTAGCGGTTGCCTCCGGATGCCGTAGGAATTGGAGATCAGTTAGTTACTAAGAGCTGAAACAGGTAGCACTCTTGTCTAAAAAACAATTTTTAGGGTCTTCACTTGGGCCAGGCAGGGACTCCACTTTCCAGCTTCAAAGGAAGTCATCAACCCTTGAGAGCTCAAAGGAACAGTTTCAGATAATATTGACTAGAACATCCCAACTGGCCGCAACAATTGACCAAGAAAACTTAACCACTTTCCAGTCTGCCAAAACTTCAACCAGCAAGTATACTTCCTTGGCGAAGATAATGGAATTATATTGCTTCCATTGATTTCTACAGGTAACTACCTCCACTTTGTGGCTTGCCGTTTCTTTTTGCTTTTCTTCAAAATTGTGGACATATGATCAATGGCTTTGTGGGATGATTGGGTCTCACCAGTCAACCATTGCAAAGCCTCAGCGGCTGCATCCTTTTCTGCAAGTTTCTTACTACTGCATGGCCGGCCGGCAAAATCCAATCCATTGAAAATCACAGTGGCCCGGAATTTGTTGTTTTTCAGTTGGGTTGTCTTGTAGGTGGGTGGTTGATGTCCTGCCCTGGCAAGTAAATCTTGGAGGTGACTCTTGGAATTATCACCACCAACACCATTTTTTGCAAGAGTTCCTGGTGGTGTCTCTTTTGTAACCTTCTTTGAGGGAGTTGGCACCTGGCGACCAAAGACAAATCTACCTTCACATTGGTCCTCTGATACGAGCAATCTTATTGCCGATAGGAGCTCATTGTGATCATGCATGTCCAACTTGGGATTCAGAAGCTGCATGCAAAGTACACCAAGGAAAGAAAGAAAACCTTAATCTTTTGGCAATTTACCCATAGCATCTGTGACCACATCTATTGCCCTCCTGCGTGCAGTGTGAGTGAGAGAGAGTGTGTGTGTGTGTGTGTGTCTGTGTGTGAGTGAGAGAGAGAGAGAGAAAGAGAGGGAGAGTTTTACCATGGAACACTTGGACTACAACATGATAGAATAACAGTAACGTTATGATCGTGTTTTAACTCTGTAGAGCTAACTCAGTGCCAGCATGATGTATATGCAGCTGTACATACCTTGTTCTGAATAAGTTCTTCAAGCTCTCTCTTTAAGCTTAGATATGTAACAGCTAAGGCAGGTTTCATAAAAAACTCCAAATATCCTTGTAACATTTTCAAATGTCCATCCTACACAAAACAAGTAAACATTCCAGCAAAAGTGGTGGGACACGTGATATAAATTAAAGGACAATCCAGTAAGAAGTATTGTGCTATTGAGTGCACATAAAGTAAGAAACTTACTAGGCCCCCTCTAGAAACATTTCCTCCAAATAAGAGAACCACAGAATCCGATATGGCTGTTGAATCTCGCAAAGACACTGAATTCACCTTCACCTTTTCATTGAAAACTAGCCATGGATATGGAATTTTAGGCTCTTGGGCATTCACAGAGTTCTGGGATGAGGAAAGAAAAGGAGGCAATTCATATAATTGTATTAGAATCAAAGATCAAGATTCACCACTGTTATAAAGGTATAAAAATGGATGTGCCCTGACTTCATGGGACACTACACCAGCTAAAGGAGGAACTTACCGAGTACAAAAGAACAGGACCATCCTCCATTGTTTTCAATTGTATGGACTTCTCTTTTTTCTGTGAATATATAGTTCCATTAGTGCTCGGATTATGTCATGTTTATAGGAAATAAGAAGATTACTAAAATCCTCACCTAACATGTTGATGGAAGAGTAGCAGAAAGACTCGTGCAATTAAAGTGCCTCATTAAAAATTAAACTTAAACAACATCAAGTCCAAATTCATGAGAACCTCAGTTGTACTTTGTATTTTCTCAATTTTCCTACTTCTTTCACTCTAAAGATTACCATTTTTATGAACAAACACTAAAACCAGGATGATTCAGGAGAAGCCGGCAACAAATATATCAAAAATATAATGATTATGGACACAGAACATCTTGGTTAGAAAGGCGAAAATAACTAGAGTGGAAAAATGAAAGTAGCCAAATTCTGATCCCATCTACTCAAAAAAAAGGAAAATTTTAAGAAACAAGAAAGCCCAAAACCATTCATGACTCACCACAACAGAACATATTCCAGGGAATAGACCCGCGCAGATAATGGCCTTAATAAAATGCTCATCGTGGCTCCATGCATTGCAACTTTCCATGCTATCAACCAGACCAGTGTCCTTAAGCAAAAAGAAAAACTGCTTCCGAAGAGAATCCATGGCTTTTAGAGTTTGAGCAGAAAGGAAATTTCTCCAACAGTACTCATAACCAGACTGATGTCTTTCAGCATCTTTCCAACCCTCATAAGCCCGGACAAGAGCAAGATGGTCACTGTAGTCACGGGCAGAGAATTGGGCCTTGGCAGACCCAGCAAGCTGCAAAAGGTGGAAAAGAGACTATGAAGGAAATTTTCTTAAACCCTACTATATGACAACCTTATCAAATAAAATAAAGGTTCTATAAGGACAACAGGCAACCAAAAAGGATACAGACATCAAATCTAACAAAAATACCACAGAAACTTACCAAGGCTCAGCACTGATACGTGCAAAGGGGATGCATGCCAATAAAAATTGGAAAGGGGAAGAAGTTAACAGAGGAAGTGACAAAGGAATTGAAATAGGTTTCTATTATGCTCAAATGATAAACCTGTAATTGAAGCACCAACTTGACCTTCAACAATAGAAATTGCCCGGCAGAGCAGGACTTGTCCAAATATGCCAACATTGAGGTTTGTTTACATTTTGAAAGGATTTGGGAAATGTAAAACCTTAATCATTGAGGTCAGGCGAAGAATATCCAATTCATCTCCAAACAGATCCAACTGAAATCTCCAGAGCATCAATTGATCAGTAAAGATAGAATTTCCATTCAGTTCGCGAATTCAATTTTTACAGAGAGAAGATCCATCAAGTCAATATGACCTTGACAAGTTTTGGGGTACTATTTTTGAGTTTTGACACCAATTACATTTTGAGTCCTTTGACCATTGAGTGCCAGCGGGTGCACTAATTGAAGTCCTTTTGAAGGTTGTTAATTTGTATGGACCATGTGGTGCACCATATTATAGTGTCTGTAAGAGGAATTGAACCCGTGCAAAATCTATGGGCAGTTCGAGTCTGCTTATCTCCAACTCATGAACTTAGCCGATTTTTTATTATGTTTATCTCATAATCATTTACTTATCCATCACCATTAGTAGCATATTTATCTATACATAATGTGGCTCTGGAGGCAATTCAACCACATCAACATGCAATTCTAGGAATAGTTGCCCTCGTTCTCATTCTCGTTCTCGTTCTCGTTCTCGTTCTCGTTCTCGTTCTCGTTCTCGCTCTATGCTTGCCAGCTTAATGTTTTTGACACTAGACACCATAAATGGGCTTTCTCCAAGTAATCAATCTAACAATCCAGTGCAACCATTGATTCTAACAAGAAAAGTAAATAAAAATGCAAATAAGCCAAAAAAAAAGGTGAAGAGAGAGCCTATGTTACATATTTTCCCCATTAAACAGATTCATGTTCGTTCTTCTGAACAATCAGAAAGATAGAAATGCTTCATATAATTCACAATATCACAATCATACAAGCACCTGAAGCTTGCAGCATATGTTCTATATTTCATGCCCCTAGCTAGACTTGATCGACATAATCCCTTCTAATAGAGCCTAGCTTTGGGCTTCTAGGAATGAATATTACGAGAAGCAGTGATACAAGTTTTTCATCCCTATAAAGAGCAAGGCAAAAAGTAAAGCAGTAAGATAAAATAAAACAGAAAACAGAAAAAGCATCTAACAGTTCAAAATGGTAAAGTACTTACATCCTTCTTGTCAAATGGCATCAGGAATGGGTCTCTGACACTTAAACCAGCAACGACAGTCATTATTGGATTCAGGCAGTTGAAAATAGCTCCTAATATGAGCATTTTCCCAAGTTTGGGCTCAACTGGGAGCATTGACAAGTTTTGTCCTGCAAGCAATCAGCATAATTTGAGGCAGTTCGTTTATTTTTATGGGATTAATCTTTTTTAGAACTCACCTATCATTGACCAAGGAATACAACGATAACAGAAAATGCATGACACTGAATTCAAGATATATTCCTACCCAACACTGTAAGATTTTCGTCTTCATCCAAAGCCCCAATTATCTTCAAATATTCAATAGCATTTTGAACCTACAATACAAATTTTACCAATTTAATGGCTAGGAAAAAAGTCAAATAGATTACACAATAATACAAGTAGTATGCATGCATTAAGTTCAGACATACAAACTGTAAGGGTTACATAACTTAGGAAAACAGCAGCACCGGACCTTGTTTCTAATTTTCATCAATATGCGCAATGAAAGACAAGCAAATTTTGGTCAAAACTTACCGATAAGGGTTCTGGTGGTTGCAAGGCACTAGATAGGAACTCTGAAATACTCCCAAGTTTTAAACTTTTGATTTGCAAACATAGAGACTGTAAGGGAGTTCTCAAAAGTTCTGGCAATTGATAATCAGCAAAAGCTTCATATACACATCGAGGATAGAGATGGTAACACTCGCCTGGTTGAACACGGCCAGCTCTTCCTCTTCTCTACAAGATGTACCACGAACGTAGCATCACTAGTCCATGTGATAAATCCCAATATAATAAGAATTTTCTATAGGAATCTATAAAAGCCTCAACCAACCAATGTGATTTTGTTTAACAAAAAACTAATCTAATTCAAACAAGGATCTCGAATAAATATCATTCTGTAAGCTGGTAACTCAAAAAACTCAATGTAATCAGAACACTCTTACTTGCCGTGCAGATGCCTTTGAGATCCAGGAAGGAAGCAAGCATGGGGTGTTATTCAATGCATCGTATGATGTCTCTTTTGCCTTGCCACAGTCAACCACGAAAACTACATCATTGATGGTGATACTTGTCTCAGCCATGTTTGTCGCTAGAACTATTTTCCTAATTCCATCTTCCGGGTTATCGAAAATTAACCTCTGTTATGAAGGCCAATAGAAATTAACAAACAACGGAAAATAAAGTAAAATAAAGCACTAGCTTAAATTACCATTTTAATGAGGAACATATATGCTATCAAGCTAGAGAGTGCTTATAACTATAAGATAAATTATGATCAAGTTTCTTCTTTCAGCGGGAAACAAGAAGATTTTAAACAAATAAAACCTCAAGCCACAGAAAATTGGTTCAACTTGAAAAACTGAGAAAAAAAAAAGGTTAAAGAAAAACTGGACAGTCAGTATTGTGCTTCACTGATTGTGACTAGTAGCACGCATGCAAAGCCAAAGTTAAAGCATAGTGTAGAGACATTAAAATCAAAACCAATCAAATAGATCTAGTCTCTAAGCCATTTCTATTTTTTTCTACAAAAAAAGTAACAAAATACATGTTCCCTTGTGTGTGTGTGTGTGTGTGTGTGTGTGTGTGAGAGAGAGAGAGAGACAGACAGACAGAGAGACAGAGACAGAGACAGAGACAGAGACAGAGACAGAGACAGAGACAGAGACAGAGACAGAGA
>CM042192.1:19124044-19141643 GCA_023539305.1 Ilex asprella | reverse complement strand
AGAGACAGAGACAGAGACAGAGACAGAGACAGAGACAGAGACAGAGAGTACTTGCTGCAATGCAAGACAAATGACTAACAAAATATTTTATGCACTCACCACAAACAACTTAAAGAATGTAATCGAAAAACATGCATGATACACAATCTGCATCTCAGTACACCGATGTGGAGGGAAAAGAACATGAAAGACACTAGCATCCCAAAGAAACATATTTACCGATGATATATCATTTTGTTTAATCCTCAAGGCATTGTTATTATTTTATTGATTCTCTTACTGTAAAGTCACCAAAAACAAAGTAAAGCAGAATACATATGTATACATATGAAAGGGGTGACATAGTTACCCAAAAATGAAAAAGAAAATTGCAACACAAAGTTAATCAAAGGATTCAGGCTGACAGTTAGCCTTGTAGGTTGTAGCCTCATAATTTGAAACAATAGCCAAAGAATAAGTCAAGAATTCAACCACCATGCTAAGCTACTTAGAAACAACAAGAAAAGGAAGAAAAAGATGAGAAATCTAGTTTTCTATTTCTATAGGCACTAGTCATTTGGTCGCCTAGATCTTGTATTTTGCCGGAATTCGTCAATTGTTCTGTACTCCTGTTGGCATCATTGCAAAAGGCTGGCAATGATGACCACCACTGTAGGCTAGTGGAACTAAAACCCTTTAAAGATCATTTCGATATCCTCAAAGTTATAAAAAGAAAGACTAGTTGCTAAAAAAGAATAACTGTTACGACTTACAAACCAAAACTTTAATAAAAGTCAAATTTTTAAACCAAAAAATAAAAATCGAAGCAACAGGTACATGGAAATTGATAATTCAAAATGTAAAACTCAAAGTCCCAACTGCATATAACGCCCTAAACATTAGGGTCGTCAATGAACTGTATATTTGAGTTACAAGACAAGCTTCAGTATAATAACGCTATGCTCATGAACCTTCATCCTTTTTTCACAAGGTAAAACTGCCTCCCAAAAACAAACATTAGCTTTTCTTTGGGGGAGGAAATTATTAATTATGAGAGTGCCTCTGAGATCCTACTATGGAAATGGCTGGTCTTCTGCAAGAATTCGTAAACAGACCACAGTAGGAATAAAATATATGCTAGGATAAAACTTGCCACCAAGTAAATTGCAAAGATTACCTGTTCTGAGCTGGCCATGGAACCATGGCATGCAAGCAGCAAAACTTTGCTTGGATCACCCAGGAGTGGATGAGCTTGAAGTTGATCTTTCAGAGAATTTATGTCATCCCAACCAGTCATAAACACCAAAATAGCACCAGGCCTTTCTTTTCTACATATATGGCAAAGCACATGCTCGATGAGGTTAAAACCAATTGAATCAGGAATCCAACATGAAGGCGACTCCTGTGTCCGTGCGTTATATTCCATAAAATCAGCAGCTTCAAGGGCATCCTATTCCAAAGTTTTAAAATGAATATTAATAGACATATAACCAAAAGCGTGAGTCAAAAAGGAGTGGAGTCCTCACAAAAATTAGATACCTCTACAGCTGAAGTAATTTGGCTCTTCCTTTTTCTGAGAGCTTGCTTTTGCATTTTCCACATCTTTTCTTGACCATAATTATCAATTTGATTAAATGGACTTAACCTATGCCCAGTCATTTCCAAAATATTCTCCAGAAAATGGCTTCGAACAGGATATGTAAAACCCTGAATGAAACAACCCGCACACACCCATAATTAAAAATGTCAGTAAAACATAAGCATGCCAAATACAAGTTCAAGTTTGCTCATTATTTCATAACCTAACTTCTTTACTGGGAAAATTTTCAAGCAATATTTAGATATCATCCTAGTCATTTACACTGCCACAGAAGTGCTTAACATGGACAAATAAACAGATATAGTTCAACAAATTACAAAGTAAGTTTCACAAGCAACAAACAATTCTGGGATGCTTCATTTCCAAATATTTCCGCTAAATAATAAAAATGGCAACATCAATATCCATCAAAAAAAACAAATCATGCTGAAAGTTTCACAAGCAAGGTTGGCAATAGCTTTCTAAACTTACAGGAATGTGTATCATGGGAGCAGCTCCAAAGTAGGAGGAGAAAAGCTCAGCATTCAGGGTTGCACTCATCAAAATCAACCTCAATTCTGGCCGACGAGGAAGCAGTTCCTTGAGGACGATGAGCAGAAAATCTAACACAAATCAAGCTGTATTAAAAAGATGTAGTGGAAATAGAGATATTAGAAATTTGATAAACCCCCCCAGGTACCTTCATTCATTCCACGTTCATGAATCTCATCAACAATAACGTGAGTTACACCTTTCAAATTCCGGTCAACAAGTAATCTCCTCAACAAAATGCCGGTAGTGCAAAACAGAAGGCGAGTATCCCTCCCTTTCATTCCCTCCAACCGTACTTTATATCCAACCTTTGAAGGAAAGGGAAAGACCAAAATAAAGATGACTTAATTAAATCTGCCAAGGAAAAACAGATTGAAAACCAGTTTTCACCATGAAAGAAAGATAAGAAATACACACACAGATGAGACAGATAAGAAATAAACTCACAGACTCTCCCAGTTTCTCCCCTCGTTCTGCAGCAACTCTTTCGGCAACAGCCATGGCAGATATTCGTCTAGGCTGAGTACAAATAATATTGCAAGCAGCTCCACGAGCAGCATCAATTTCAGACTCTAAGATGTACTGAGGAAGTTGGGTGGTTTTGCCGCACCCAGTTTCACCAGACACAACCACCACCTGCAACATCATCAGGAAGTACAATAGCATATCATCAAAAAGTTTAAAAGAGAATCAAATCAAGGTAGACTTGTTTCAAATAGTTGGGATTGGCTCCAAACAAGAATGACATCATCCCCACACACAAAAAAAAAACCACATATGGATTAAACTTTCTGGCCCCATTTTAGCTCCAAAAATCCTACTTCGCCATTCTATTGCATCAAACATCATAAAACCATTTACACCACCTGCCACCATGTTTTCCTCCCTACCGCAACTCATCCTATTCGTATTTCCCCCTTACCCATAGTCGACTGGTGCATTTGTTGGACTTTGTTAAAAATAGCAAATTCGTCTCAGTCCATTCCTCTCATTTTATCTCTGAATAATGCCACTTCTACAGTCATAAATGTTTATATCTTTAATTTTACTCTTCCTTTTCATGCTCCACATGTATCTCAATATCCACATTTTAGACACTGTTTTTTCAAGACTTGGGTGTCCCAGTTGTTTAAGCTATTTTTCATCTTTACAATACCCCTTTGCCCATAGTTAATCAATAATTTTTCCTTTCAATTTTATAGTCAAAATCAGTTAGACAATACCCCAAAACACTTCTTTATTGAACCATTCTGCCATAGTTCCACAACCATAATCCCAAAACACTTGTGTTTATAAATTTTACTGGCTTGAGAATTTCAAACATTCATTATAGCTTACTTTAAAAAATTGGAGAAATATCATTAGCGATTGGCATATTACAAGGAATCTCAACCGAGATGTTCTATTCAATTATTACCTCAGAAAGATAAGGTCCTAAGGGCCTCCTTCTGATCATGCAAGTCCACCACACCACTAACTGGGATTTACTTGTATGTACTACGATAGTACTTGCAATCATCACAGCTACAAAATACATCAATTGTAAATTTTTAATGCCAATATATCAACTTGGCACTCAATGCTACCTCTTAAACCCACGATCTGAGGACCTATCATAGCCATTCTCTAATTCAATCAGAAGTAACCCTACAAAGAAACTGTATCCTTCCTGCCAAACCTTTCTGTTTGTGGCCTCAACATGAAGATAGCTTCCACTATTAACCTTTCAATCATGATTTTGGAATGATATTTGTTTTATGTGCCGTGCCTCAACCACTCGTTCAAAGTTCACCATAATATGATATTGTCAAATTGCAACAATTGGTACAACTTTGAGTGACTCTTGTTTTGCATTTGTACACACCACATTCTGGCATAAGTGAGGAGCTTTCATTTCTTTTATGACAGACAACACTTCTATTAATGATATAAAAAGTACAAAGATGTTTTATTAAGAATCCTATCATAATTACGAAAGGTTGAAACCAGCAATTTGCACTAATCCAAACACAATTCATCCTATCCACAAGCCATAAACCAACTTTGAAGGATAAAAAAAACAGGAAGTTCCCTAAACTCTTTAGGAACTGATACCCATAATCAGCCAAGAACTTAACCCTTGGCCAAAGAAATTCCTTGATTCAAGTCTTCTATCAAAAATTCTATTATTTCTTTCCTTCCAAACTACCCCCAAAATAACCATAATCACAGTATTCCAAATAATGGATCAATGCTTATGGCCATGGGTCGATTTGGTACATCTCACGGGTACAAAACTTTCATGTTGTTTTGGGTCGCAGTTTGCTTTAAAGAAAGAGATGGTCAACGTTCTCACCACAATCTCTGCGGTAAACATGCTTCATCTCCACACACTTCCAAATCCCAATAGAATATCATATGATCCTTAATTCTTTCTTGTTCTATTCTATTTAATGCATTTTGTTTTACCTGATTTTGTGAAATGACATCCAACAATGCATCTCTCTCTTTGTATGCTGGGAGGCTTCTCCGAAATTCTTGCATTTTTTGGCCTTCTGAAGATTCCTAGGGGGGGAAACAGAAAGGTAGTCAAAATATCATTTGCATGTCTTAAATTGCAAATATTCGAGCAGATTCATGAAAGGAAGCATATTGGGATGATTTAATAGAAAACTTTGACGATAAAGAGATTAGTAAATAACCTCACAAACCACTTTTTCTTAGTAAACATAAAACCTCCGCTAATGTCCTTCTAAGATAACTATATTCAGAATCAACATGCACGAATATCATGAGTCCAATTAATGATATGAATTGAGCAAGTAAGGGTTCAAACTCCACAAGAGCAAACATGCTAGTGGTACTCATTTAAGAAGCACATGTAGTAAAAATCTCTAGGGCTAAATCATTTATGTTTACGAATGAATGGAAATAAAAGAAGGCAAGACATCATTTTAACAAGTAAACGAGATATGTGACAAATACCATCAGCTGCAATTCATTTAGATAATTAGGTCTGTAGGTTGGGGCATCTCTTAGTAGCAAAGATGAATAGGTGTCTACATGTTAAAGGTAACAGGCATTCACTGATATCCTCACACCAAGTACTTTCTGAAAATTTCATTCAGAATCTTTTAATTTACTCAAAAGGGATTAGGATGTAAAGATGCACAATAATGACGGTTCCAAGGAGGCCCAGAGGGTATTTAAATGATCCAGCACTAAACCTCAGCCATCATATTTAAATCTATTTTCCATGACCATGACCCAACAAGGGACAAGGTTTGCCAATATATGGCCAAAACCTACCAGGCAAACACAAGGTTCTTACAAACTACCTTCCCATCATTTCTCCAGATACTATACAAATGAAAGAATTAACCAACTAATCCAAAAAATGGTGTAGCTGTCATAATCCCACTGAATCATTAGACCTGAACTTATGAGAATTGTAATTGTGTTTTTCATGATGTTTCCCAACCTTTGTGTTGGTTTTCCTATTATGGACATAATATATGTGTAATCCCACTGATTCAATACAGTTGATTTTATGCATCGCGTAATTGTGCTTTTCGTGATGTTTCCTAATCCTCACAGGGGCGTCTCCTATTATGGACACAAAACAACAGCAAGCCAAACAAAGGAAAGAAAAAACGTAATTTTCATATTCAATAAAAAGTCCCCCCCCCCCAAAAAAAAAAATTTAGGCAACTATCAAGACAGAGTAGAGCTCCGTCAGTATCTTATCCCCGCTTCCACTACATCTACAACTAATTGACCAATGATATGTTGGTTTGACAGTATGAGGTATGCCCTAAGAAACTCAAAGTGGAAATCATTAGGGGATCAAAGCTTGGGATATGGGATCAAGGAACTCTGGGATGACAAACAACCACAAAATTAATGTTAGAAATAGCTCAGTATTATTTTTTCAAATATATCATAATTTTCCTAGAGAGTTGAATGCCTAAAATTTAGAAAATAAAATGACATTGAGCAAATCACTATCTACACAGCAAATGCAATCTAAATTTTTCCAAGACACGCACCAGATAGAGAGCAAAAGCTTTCATTAGGACAATAAAATGCAACAGTCTGTCAGGTTTAACAATAGAAAAAGAGCATAGTCCTCTATATTTTTCACAGTTAGACAGACCTGCCAATCTTCTTGTTTATTACGCAGCTGAAAGCTCTTCCGCCGAATAATTCCCTCAGCTACAACACTTCTAGGTGTCAATGGCTCCTTTTGCTCATGAAGTCCTCCTTCAGTAGTAAGATTGCTGCAACTGCTTGATCTTGAAAACCTTTCCTTGTTCATTGATTTTCTAGAAAGGTGTGCTTTGAGATAAGCATCTACTTGATTTTGCAATCCGAAAGGCAATAACACCTACAATTGTCAAGAACTTATGAAAATCACGAAAGGAACTCACTATAAAGAAATATAGAGTAGAAGAAATTAAATCTTTAAAAAGTAGCCACAGATGTCAACTCCTTTTAATAGCAATGGTTGGCGCCGTGCTTGAATTTCCTAAATGCATTTTTTGAAATTACTCCATAAGGTCTTTATAAGAAGCAATTCAATTATTTTTTCTACACAAACCTAAATAAAAGCACAAAAAGCAGGTCACAGGGAGGGAGTTCATCCAAGCAAAAAAAAATTACCTCCCTCTGTGGGCGTTTATCATCCAGATCTGATCGATAATTTGGCAAGGGGTCTTTACTAAACACAACAACTTTTGCATATTGACGACTGCAAAACAAAGGCACACTTCAAAATTGCAACAATCACCAGAGAAGATAAATACCTAAGTCAGAAAAATCTTAGCATACCTGTGTAAGCCCATTCTGGTTGCCAGTGCAGAAAGTTGCTCAAAATCACGTCTATCTTTCCTTTCCCTCGACACCACTTCTTGTTCATTTTTATTGCGCATAAGCATGGTTAATTTCCATTTCCACTCTTCAACATTATCAAAGGTTGAAGCACTCTAGTAATCAATAATGAACAATTAAAAACCAAAAATATTTTCCCTTTAGATGAGGGAGAGACCAAATAATAAAGGTCTATCATTTGGACATAGAAATCCTATTTTGAGAAGTAGGACTAAATTAGAAATTTTTGATTGCATAACTTAGTTCATGAGTAGCAATGAAGGACGATTAGTCTATCATTTTTCAAATTCTGAAAATTTTCTATTAAAACTACCTCCGTAAGTGCCAAATCAAACCAAATAAAGCCCCATCTCGTTTATTTGGGGTCACCTAAATGACTTGTTTTTCACCATTCGACTCCATCAGGCAACAATTAAATTACAATCATCTGTATCCTTCTTTACTGCTGCCTTCCATGTCAATTTCAGGTTTCCCCTTCCCATAGCATTTCCAATAGCGGTCATCATAGGATGGACAAGATGTCTGACCATGAAATGGATGAAAAAAAACAAGAAGACAACAAAAACAATCATAATATCTAAGGGGCACATGAGGACTTCCAATCCCCCCAATATGCAAAAGAGCGGAATACCATCAAAATCCTTAGAAACGGATGCCCACAACGATATCAAACCCATCTTACCACACATGAATCTCAATGTCCTTATCACAACTACTTATTTTATGAATGTAATGTTTCTTAGGTACCCAACATTCTACTTCGTGAAGTATGGCCTGATACTTATTTATCCTGAAAAGTTTTCCTTTCAATTTTACTGATAGCATTCTATCACAAAATATGCAAGAGACACACCTCCACAAGAGCAAATATACTCTGACTGTATGAACTACAGCATCTCTAACCTTACTAACTAAATGATGAAAAAAAGGACCCCTGGCTTCTCAATCCAATTACAATGCAATACCACTCTTTACATATATAGTTAAAAATGTAGTAACTTTTATGGTTATTGCCAACACCAAAATTAACAGCCAAATTCATACAAACAATCAAAATTGTATATACTTTTGTGTAGCAACCTTCCATTTCTTACAACCATTAGAAAAAGCATAATTTTACAGGAAGAATATTGACTAAGTGTACGTACATGAATAATCGATATAGTCCGTAATTCGTAGAATTAACATTAATCGCTTTTGAAATCACTTGCACCAACAGTTAGAAATTAATTTTAGGCAATGCATGCTAAGTCACTTTGAAATGATCATGAACCAGAGGCTACAAATCAAAGAGACCTCCTGATATTTGCAAAATAACATTTCAAATAGGGCACGGAAATGGAAGTTTTTACATGAGAAATGACATATTTACCTTAATTTGAGTGGCTAAATTTGGACCAAATCATGAAAAATCAAAAGTATACGATTTTCAAAGTTGAGAGAGAGGGAGCAATGATTATAACTAAGTATCCCACACTTTGCTCTAAATGGACGAAACGAGAAGTCTTAACCGTGGGTTTTTCTATTGGTTATTGGAGGTAAGGAGTTATAGGAATCTTGTCCAAGATTTAAAGCTTCAACAAAAGTTATTTTGCAGGAGAATGATATTTGCCTCGAATGGAGGAGCACTTAAGACTACCAAAAGAAAATGATCTCAAGTTTTGTGATTTTCTTTTATTAGGCATGTCAGTGTTGCCAAAGTAAGGTCGAGTTGGGCAACAGAGACCGCCCACTGGGTCGCTCAAGGCCACTTGAGCGGTCAATTTCCTGCCAAACTAGTTGGAACCAAAATCTCATTCCAGTGACACCTGTCCTCTCATCGCTCTCCCATTGTGTGAATGGTCGTTCATGAATTTTAGTTTACTTGGCCTCTAAGCTTGACCTAATTTCAAGCTTATAAATAGGAAAAACCCTTTTAGATATAGGTTATCTCTTTTGAAAGCCAAAATTCAAACTGTCATACCTTGAGAAATCCTTAAACAACCCTAGATCCCTATCCATCTTCAGACTCTAATCCAACTTCACACATGGGAGAAGAAGACCTTGTTTGGAGAATGTGCTTGATGCAGGAATCGAAGGATGGAAGGGAACTCTTTCTGGGAAAAAAAATAGGTTCTTCTTTCGATGTAGACTAAATTTTTTTCTAGCAAAAATTGAAAGTGATAATGCTTGGAAGTTGTAATATTCTATTGGCTTAAATAAGTGTTAATGCACTTTTGTAGATATTAATTGCATATTTTATATGGATTTATATGTTTCCTTTCACCAATGTGATTAATTAGTTTTCATGGTTTATTTGGTGAAAACGGATACTTATTACGGTGTTTGATTTTGTACAATATTCAAGCCCAACCAATTCATCAAGAATTCAACAGCATTGAAGGGTCAAGATTAAAGCAATAAGATTTGAAAAGAAATCAGCAATTAAGACCATGTGGGAGCTCAAATTAGCACTAGAAGCATTCAAAAATAGATTTGGAAAAAATTTTAGAAGGATAGGTTTTGACATTGTTGCTGTATTCACGTAATAACTTTATCCTCTGACTCAAATTAAGGCAATTTTCTGTAAATTATCTATAAATAATATTTTTTTATGGAATTTTTGTGAACCAAATGTTTACTAGGTCAAACAAGGCTTGAAGTCGGCGACGTTGGAAGGACATGATTTATGAGATGTTGCTCTCCTAAGATTCTTTGCTTTTGAAATCTTTTGGGTTTGAGAATATATAGGGGAGATGTAGGCACAAAATTTAATATCCTTCATCAACTCATTATCCTTCTTATAAGTTTTTTCCTTTGTGATGGATTGCTAAGCTTCGAGCTAAAATTAGGGGTGAAACTTCTAATAAGTTATGATATATGTTTTTTATCATTTCATATTCTTCAAGGCATAAATCGTTCTTATTGATTGTTTCTTACACTTGAGTAAGGTTTTATTTTTGTATAATTCTTTGATTCAATGTCACTGCTAAGCCCATCAAATGCTTGTGAATAACATAACTAGTCTTGCATATTTTGATCAATCAATTACAAAATTTATGATAAATAATTGATTGTTATCATGTATAGAAAAGTTTTCGCTCGTTGAAGCCCTTAACTTATCCTTAACTCTGCGTACGGTAAATGCTAGGAATTCAATGTGTGTTAATTTATCAAGTGCAATTGTTGATATTGTTTTCCACATAATCACTGCTCTATCTTTCGATTAGAATCACTTGTTAGTTGATTCTATATTGAGATATTAAATGGATGAGAATAGATATTATATGCTTCCTAAAAGTGGATCTAGACGCTTGAGTGTTTTTCACTATTCTTTTCAAACCTTGTATTTGCACTGTTATTCTACAACCAATTTCAACCAACTCTTTGAAATAATTTTTTTATTTATTTGTATTCCAAGTTCTACCATTGCTTGTGGTTCAACCTCAAAATCTCAAGAAATTATATTAATTCAGGACAACCTGCATTTGAGTGAGCAACCTTCAAATCATAGCAAAAAGTTTGTTTCAATCTCCAAGATACTTATGAGTGGAATCAGACAAGTTAGCATTATTTCTCAGGGCAACTGATAATCAAGGGTGCAGAGGAGAACCAGAGATTATCAACAACAAGACTTTTGGAGAAAAACAAGGAAATGTTTGGTAGCAAGGAATGTTCAGATACCATGGAGGCAAATGTTATAGATTTAACTACTCTATCTAAGATTGATTCAAGTTTTAGAAATGAGAGTTAAAATAAAAGTCATATATGTGAGAGAGAATATAGTAGATAGAGTAATTCAAATTCAAATGTTGTGTGTCTGGCATTCACTAGTATTTCAATGGATTATTTTTCATAGTAAGAGTCAGAGTTGCGGACGTCCAGTGAGATAGCCACAAAGCTGGAGGCCGAGCTACGTATAACTCTAAAGAGGACTGTCATGGCAGATGCTTATAAGGAGACTACCTGCGCGAGAGTAGAATCAGAGTTGTGGACGTCCCGTGAGAGAGCTGCAAAGCTGGAGGCCGAGCTATGTATAGCTCAGGAGAGGGTTGTCGTGGCAAAGGCTTATAAATAAACAACGTGCGCGAAAACAGAATTAGAGTTGTGGACGTCCCATGAGAGGACCTCAAAGCTGGAGACCGAGCTACGTATAGCTCAGGAAAGGGCTGTCGTGGCAAAGACTTATAAATAGACTACCTGCACGAAAGCAAAGTCAAAGCTACGGACATCCCATGAAAGGGCCGCAAAGTTGGAGGCAGAGCTACGTATAGTTCAAGAGATGGCTACCGTGACTGAGGCTCATTTCATTGAGATGAAGATGAGGAGGGAAGTTGCTGAGAGGACCATTGCAGGCACCTTCATTAATGGTTATAAAGAGCTTAACAAATTTCTCTGCTATTGATTTCTCTGTCTTCGTCCCATATGAGGCACCGGGAGTAGATAATAAATAAAATAATAAATAACAGAATTAATCGACTAAAACAATAAAAGACAGATAAAATGTGAGCCACTAGTTTGTACCCGCTATTGATACCAACTCTTCAAGTATTTGGTGTCCTATAGGTGGGCCAAGACTTTCCTGACGGAGTTGGAATCGCCTTCTCCTCCTAGCCTTCAGGATATTATCTGAATTTCTTTTAGGAGTTCTTGGCTTTCTTTGTCGTTCTGGTTCCGGCCAGGTGGCGGAACTTGTTCTCAATCAACAACGTACTGCCTCAACTGGCCACGTTGTATGAGCTCCTCGATCTGCATTCTAAGATCAAACCAATCGTCAGTATTATGGTCGTGGTCGCAATGGAATACGACAGTACTTGTTCGGGCTCCTACAGTTCGGGGCAGTCTTCATCTTCTCTAGCCAACGTACTGTAAGATCATCCTGTATTTGAAACAGAATATACTCCACAAGCATTGAGTGGCATGAAAGTTTGTCACTCTCTTAGAGACAGGGGACCAAAGCGGTCCTTGACAGAGATTCTCTTTGTCCTATTCCTTTTGTTCTCTACTTCCCGCTTGTCCTCGCGAGTGTCTTTTCTCTTCTCGCCCCCGTGGGAGGACTCAACTCATCTAGCCTTAATGACATTCTCGACATTCATGTACTTTTGTGCCCTTGACAACAACTCAAACATACTAGATGATGGCTTTTTTAAGACAGAGAACATGAAACTGGAGGAGCGCAAACCTACAATAAAAGGCGACCATGGTCACCTTGTCGTCTGGCTCCTCGATTTGGAGAGCCTCCTCGTTAAAACGAATGAGATAACTCCTAAGACTTTCATGTCGGTCCTAGTTGATAGTGAACAGGTGGATAACCGGCTTCTAGTGTCGACGTCCCCCAATGAACTTGGAGACGAAAGACTTGTTTAACTCCGCAAAAGAGTGGATGAAAAAATGCAAGAGCTTGGCAACCCACTGACGTGCGGATCCTTTGAAGGTGGTAGGAAAGACTTTACACATAATCTCATCAAGCACGTTGTGGAATTGCATGAGAGATTTGTATGTATCGAGATGGTCGAGAGGATCTTTGGTGCCATCAAAGATCTCAATGACGAGCATCTTGAACTTTGAGGGTAAAGGGTAATTAACAACATCCGCCACAAACGGAGTGTCAGTACGCCTTATCAGGTAGTCTAGTCTCTGACGCTTGTGTTTTGATGGCGTTAAGGGCATCTCTAAGCCGGTTTTGGACCGCCTTAATCTTCTCGTCCCACTGGTTAGGGACATTCTCCGTTGGATTGTTGTAGTGGTTTTCATGATCAGCATATTGACTTTCTCCCTCATCCTCTTGCATGCACAAGGCTCCACAGTAGGGGCGACACCTCCCAAGACGAGCATCAACTGAGTGATTTGTTGGTTCTAGTTTATCAGCAGCTGCATGGTCTGTAAAAGTTACTGCCCGACCATGAAAGTCGCCGCAGTGGATGGTTTCGAGGGTGCGAGGGGAAAGAAAGCCTCCTCCTGAGGGGCCGGATTGTTGTCTCCCGATTGTTGACTGATTGATCTAGTCGTAATTGCCATAGAAAGTAACAGGGTAGTAGAAAACTTAGTCATTTCTCACAGACAGCACCAAACTGATGATGTACAAAATAGTCTCGTACAAGATCAACAGTCGAGTGTGTGATAAAGTATGATTAATGGATAATAAATAAAACAATCAATGACAGTAATGCAAATATTGAGTCAACACACAGATATATAGTGGTTCTGTATGAGTGATCTACTCTACTATGGGAAATTGCAATAGTAGCCCGAGGATCTTTATTGATTAAGGAAGGTAAAAATGAGAGAAAGCTCCAGAAAAGGTGTATTCCAGGAAAGGTACAATAGTTAAGAGAAAAGTTATGTGTGTGTAGAGAGGTGTAGAGGTAGAGCTCAATATGTCCTCTTATGTAAAGAAGATTTATAATTTATAGGCATTGAACCTTTGTTAAAGCGGTGACATGAGAATAAAGGCACTAGTTTCTCGGGAGGATAGCTACAAAAGATAAGTATAATTAAGGTATCCTTGATCTTTGAGGGTGTTTATCCCAATGATCTCTCTCCCACGTGTTCTTTTCTTCGTGGACTCCTTAGACCTTAGGTTGGGTCGAATTGATTAGTTGGACTTGACCTACCTTTTAGTTGATCCAGACTTACTTGGTTTATTGGGCTAGGCACGGGTAGATTTGGGCTCCTCAAATTTCGTTAAATTTAATCTCACCAAGTGATCAAACGGCTGGCTTAGTTTTAGGCGGTGAACACTAAGCCACTTCCAGATGATTGCTGAAAAAACTACCGAAACTATAAAAGAATTCAAAGGATATTCCGATTTTTGCCCTCCAACTTGATGTAGCAACCAGTAAAAAAAAGACTTCATGTAGCAAGCTCAATTGAGTAAAGACAATTCATTTCCTCGCATACCCCATATTTATCTTCTCTTTTTCTAACATTTCTCCAGGAACCAAACAAAATCCAGTTCAAAATTTCTCTAAAATGCTAAACAAATTAAATAAAAAACCTTTAAAAAAAAAACCCATACACTTCATTCATTGAACATAGAACTCGCCAATATAGTAAAACCTAAAAAACGCAATTGAACTCTTCGAATTTAGAACTCACCAATTGCTTAGAAGACTCAACTTCACGATCAGACTCCTCCTCCGACGCATATTCATCATACGCAAACCGACCATAGCCCAAATTCTGCTGATAAAAGTAAGGCAAAGAAGAAGAAGAAGAAGAAGAAGACCCATTGCTCCTCTTCGATACAGAAACACCGGGGGAAGCCGCTGAGCACGTGAATGCGAAAATGGGTCTCGGACGATTGTGGTGATGAGATAGCTTTTGGTGCCTCAAGGTAGGGCTTTTGGGAAGGTGACGATTGAAGTGTAGACGAAATATGGTGGGTTTTGGGTGTTTGAGAGTCATGGCCAGGTATGGACTGACTCTGAGGTAGTTGTGACGGAGAATCGACGAGCAAGGCATCGCTGTGAATGCTCAGTCTGAAAGAGTAGGAGACATTTCTGTGGTTTAGGGTTCTAGAAAGGAGGTGCTTGGTTGGTTAGTTTTGCTCCACAGGGGAATTTGGTTGGCTGATATGAGCTGAGGATGCCGGACTAGTGTGTGCAAAAGCATTGCCGCTGATTTTTTATTCTTTTTAAATTTCAGACTTTTTATTAGGGCTGCAAAGCATAAACAATCTTAGTTTAAGGAGAGTGGCCTTCAATACATTTTTTAATTTTTTTTATATTCTTTATTTTCTTTTCATAAATAGAATTCAAGTAAGATTTATCTATATCTATATTAATATTTATACTACTAATGAAAGGTAGTTAAATGAAAAAAAAAACTGATTGCCTATTATATCCCTATAAAAAATATTAAAGGCACTTGTATCCTCACTTATTTAATTACCTAATATTAATTATATATTTAAATGACTCTTCATATACTTATATTTTCGCAAGAATTATTGTTTCATGTATTATTATTTTTTTCTAAGTTAATGACATTACCTCTCTTTCATTTACTTTTCATAAAAAACAATTGTTTACAATCAATTCATTAATTATCTTTACTATATGAAAAATAATATATTATCATTAATATAACTATTATGTCATTGATAACCATCATAAAGTTTATTTTCTCATTTATCTAATATGAACTAATTTGTAGTCTTGCAAACGGTACAAAATCCTGATAAGAAATATATTGATTAATTAAATAGAATTTGAATCATTTCATCTTCTATTTTATGGCTAATAATCAAATATTTAATCTCACAAATGTCAATCATAAATTAATGAAATAATTATACCTAGACCCCCTGAGGTTTGTCACTTAATCACTCAGACCCCCTAACATTTAAAATATTACACACAGACCCCCTGAGGTTTGTACACACGTAAAGCTTAGACTCCTGCTGTAAATATATCAGTTAATAAATTATACTTAGACCCCCGAAGTTTGTAGGTATATAATATTTAGACAAAAAATACTCTAAACAAAGATAGAATATCAAATATTTTAAATTTTATAATCAAAATTTATATTCTATTGTATCATTTATTGAAATAAAATTAAAAATATAAATTTATTTTTTTCTTAAAAAATCATATTTATCATACAATTATACTATCTATTGGAATAAAACTAAAAAAACAAATAAGAAGTCTAAGTCATTCATAATAGAACATGAATTTTACATCCAAAATTCATATTCTATTGTAGACAATATAATTGTATATTAATTAAGATTTTTTAACAAAAAATTGAATTTTTATTTTTTATTTTATTTCAATAAATGATACAATAGAACATGAATTTTGGTTGTAGAATTTAAAATATTTGATATTTTATCTTTATGTGAGACCTAATTATGCATGACATGCATATTAGCATAATTATGTGGGCTAAATTATAATTATGTGAAACTATTAAAGGATTAATTAAATTAAATCTTTCGTACACATGATGTGTGTGAGTATATACTTGGTATGTGGACCCTTTTGTGATGAATTAGTGAGACCCATGTATAGGAATTACATGTGTGGAAAAAAAATAGTGGGTCAATTTTTAAAAAACACTTTAAACTTTAGGGGAGGCAAACATAAATAAAGGGATTACATGCAACACTTTTACATGTGTTGGCATATTTAAGAAAATGTGTGTCTTGTGTGTGTGCATGTGTGTCGTGTGTATGTGTGTGTTTTAAGGTGAAGAGGGGTGTGTGTGTTTAAGTCAAAAGGTAGTGTGTGTGTGTGTGTATATGTGTTTAAATATGTTGTATGTGTGCGTGTGTTCTGCTGGAGGAAGCCGAAACAGTGACTGAGTTAGAGGGAAATAAAAAAAGGGAAAACTACATGTGAGTGTGGGTGTGTTGAGCCGAGATCAAGAAGGAAGCGAGAGGAACAAGCAAGTGTTTGGTGGGTACTCTTAGTCCAAGCCGAGAGAGAGAGAGAAGAAGAAGGTATATGGAATAAAATTTTAAGCATGTATGTGATTAATTTGAGAAGTACACATATATATGTGTGTGGGCTGTTTTAGTTAATTGTATGAGTTGATTTATTTTAACTTTAATGGACTGCTTTGCTTAGTTTAATTAGTGGTGGACTATTTTGTGTTATGTTAAGAACAAAACAGATTTTTTTAGAGTTTAATTAAGTGTATTGGTATACTTAAGGGGCTGTTAAGGAATAGGTATTAAATTAGGGGTAAGAAAAATGTGGAAGATGTATATGAAGATGATTAAGAGGTTTTCATGTGCTAGGATGGAACCGAAAAATTATGGGCATGAAGAGGAGAGTTGAAGAGTTAAATTAGGGGGCTAATTTGTATGTTTTAGCGAATGTGTGAGTTAGGTAAAAATTATTTTAAAAGAAATATACGATAGGAATTGAAGATGGGTGTCGGTAACGTCGGAATCGTGATTTCTAAATGTTATTATCACATGTGAAAATTTTTATCCAAACGACCTAGAATTTTGCAGGCAACATTTTTAAATAATTCTTGATGTGATAATATGAATTTTGAATGCAAATGAGCATAATATCCGGTACGAAATGTATGGGATGCCGGAAGTGCAATTTTTAGGATTCGAGGTCGAAATATATAAAAATGGACCCCCGGTCAGTATGTTTGACCTACTAAATCCTAATTGTGATTAATGTGAGTAATTATGAAGATTTTGGGAGAAAATGTGATCCCTAGAATAATAGTGCCAGTGAGTGAATGGATAGTGCAGTAATTAGAGTTACCAGGACACTTTGGGATGCATCATTTTGCATGCAATAGTGTATGATTAATTATTATATGTGATAAACATATTGATATTGTAATTACAAATTTGATAGGTGGAACATGTGAGATAGTTGGGGTTGGAACAGACACGGTGACTAAGGATCGAAATATCGTTTCGAAGTACCGTTTCGATCAGCTCAAAAACGGAAACGTTTCGAAAACACAATGGAAACGCAGAAAAAATATGAAAACACGTGGAAACATGTAGAAATACAAATACAATCCATTTATTTATAAAGATAAGCTAAATAGTTGATTAATTTAACATATTTATTTGGTTAACATCCATTTATATAAGAATAAATTTAAATTAGAGGAAAAAAAAGGTTTGACATGAGGCGAAAATCATTTAAATTAGAA
>CM042192.1:19082712-19114044 GCA_023539305.1 Ilex asprella | reverse complement strand
ATCAATGATTTATAGCATACATATAAAATTTAGAGAGTAAAGAATACGTATAAGTAAACCTAGCCTCAATGTAAGAGAAATGTAAGAGAAAGAGAAGAAATTCCCTACTTGAATCCAAGAGTTTTAAGCTAACCCAAGCTCCAAAGATCTTCTTCTTGTCTTCTCTTAGGGTTCCAAGAGGTGTGGGTAAAGGTGTAGTAAATGTGTAGAAGAAGAGAGGAGAAGAATGGTGTTCTTGAGAAATTTCGGTTTTGATTTCTATAAGGTGTGAAGCTATCTTGATCTTGGTGTTTTTCCCTTTCTTTATCTCCTCCTAGGGCTCTAGGATGTTTGTGGTGAGAATGAGATGAAGAATGGGACAAATAGGGCATGGAATGGGGTTTTAAAACCCAAAATTCTGACTCTTTAACTGTTTGGAAGGCTCCAGAGAAGTGGTACCGGTACTGGGTACCGGTACCATTTAGCTACTGGTTTTGGGGTACCGGTACCATTTGACTGCCTCGACTTCCAGTGCATTTTTGACCCCTTTAGAGGTCGAATTGGAAAATTTTCATTAGAGACACTTTTGTAGCCCTTGATGTCTACTATCGACTGTAAAAATTTCAGATCATTTGGATATAAGGATAAAAAGTTATGGGTAAAATTCTAGAAGGTGTCTCAGATAATTTTTACCCAAATTCACTCTAAAGTAGATTTTAACTCAGGAATGCTTTCTAACCTCTAATACATCTTATATTTCATTTTCCAAGGTTGTTCGACCTTTCGGATTCAATGGACACCTTATTTTGATCTAAAAGTATTTATAAATTCATCTAATCCTCATTTCCATGTTTCAACGTCTTTGAAACTCAAACTTTCCAATCAATATGCGTCTCTAGTATTTATCCTATTATTAAAATCTATATGGTTTATCCTTACCTCATTATACATATCCACACATTCACAAAAATATTTTAATATATATATCTATACAAATATATAAAAGAAAATACGTGGTGCTACAAACATAGTCCGAAAGCATGACAAACAGTTTTAAAATTTGAAAACTTTAGAGACAGTACCGATACGTTATGGTCCAAAAATTCAGGGGTCCTTTATTAACCGTTGATAACCCATCAACCCACAAAAATACTCGTGAATGCCGCATAACCCGACACCACATGATAGCATCTCCTAACCGGGATCATAAACCACAATTGTACTCCGAGTTCAATTATTTATTTGATCCAATCAAGGTCCAATATAACATGATTCATACTCTATGATTCATTTATATCATTAGAGGGAAAGAAAACATAGGCCGAAAGCATGATGAAGCAATTTGAAAATTTTAGAGAGAGTACTGGTACGGTTTGCCAACTAGACCGTAGCATACCGGTACGCAGTACTGGTATTGTCTGCCCTCTGTACACAATTGTATCGGTACGCAGTACCGATAATCTCTGCCCAGATTCGCCTATTTCACATGTTTTTCATTTCAAATCAATTCCAAACTTTTCCAAAACGAACCCAAACTTATACACCATATATTTGTACATCTAACATAGTTGATACAAGTTCTATTACATTTATTTACATAAATTTACATGTCAAAAACCATGTTTTTGCAAATGATTTTAAATCTAAAAAAAAAAGCCACATCTCGGCTTTTCTTCACCCTTGATGGCCCGAATGCGATCCGTCCACCGGCGTATAATCCGCACCTGAAATATTTTCCCCGTATAGGGTGAGCTACGCTCAATAGAGTATCTCCTACCGAGGCTATTCCCCACCTAGATGCATATGAAATGTACACATACAACAATCAATAACATTTATCCATTTTAAACAAGAATATGTGATTCAAGGTTGAAATTTTACCATGTCATTCGATGATATGAGATGACACTCACTCATGCACTTTAACCAGAGCTCTCAATGGCTCCCACAACACAATGCAATGCACGTGTGTAAAACCTTCATCATTGATGAAGCACATCCAATGCTTGTTTGAAATAAAAATCATGTGTTTATAAAACCAAGCATTGTTGTATGTTGCACATCCAAGAGTATGTTTATAAAACAAAATCTTTAACAAAAATTTTGTGTATTTGTTGGGCAACGGATTTTGAAATTGCACCACCGGCTCCGTACACCTAATTTACTTTTTTGGACTTGCACCAACGGAAGTGAATAAACTAGTAACCGGGTCTAGCACTCGAGGAATCGTCTAATCCTTCTTGCTATACCCGACACAAATTTTTCATGCAATCCATGTAACCGTGCGACTCTGTTGAACCTTGGTCCAACGGTACTGAGCTCACGTATCAACCACCAAATATGGTGTTTGATCAACCATGCATTCACTCACCCACCCTCATGCCTAGTGCCCATGAATGTGATGCCTCCATGCAAATGCAATGTGATACACAATTGTAGCATATACCATAGAAACTATATTATATGCGTACAATTCTCATGAACCATCACCATGCTAATATATCATATATCATAAAACATATGTCAACATGTCAGCAACAATGCCTAAGCATGTTACTTTAATTATATCAAAACAATAATTTCATTCACTCAAGGCATTTTATCAAACACCTTCAAGGTACCAAATCATGTTAAACAAATCTCATGCCCAAGATGTCACCAAGTTACAAGAAATTTTACAAGGAACTTCCACACATCAAAATCAAGCTAGAAATTAGCCTAAGCTATTTCTACACTCATTTTCTCATTTTCATAACAATGGACAAGTTATAGGTTATATATGTACATAACCATCCCCTATGGACACCATATGTTAGAAATAAACCAGAGCAGGAGGGAACCCTACCTCTTGGAGCGTGAATCGAAGAGTACAACCTCCAAGAACACCAACTAAAACCCCAAAACCTTGACTCTCCAAAGTCTCCTCTTTGTATCTTCGGTGAAATCCTCCATTCTTAGTATGATTGTGTAGCCCTAGTTGAAGAGATCGACTTTAACTCTTTGCTCGACGGATTCCGACCGACGGAACTCCGTGAATCGTAGGAAGAAAATTGAATTTTCTCTTTTCTCTCACTTTTTCTCTCTAACGTGTGAAGCTAGCAAAAATTTATGGAGATATTTCTCCAAAAATCAGATATTTAACCCTATTTATAATTTCTAATACTTGGTGCACATCATGCCAGACTCCCCCCACTTGTTCGGGTCCGTTTTTGTCCCGAAACGATTAATTTCATCCTGGTTTAAGTTTAAATAAATTTTATTTGAACTTTAATTCAATTATAAGAAAAATTTATAATTTATATTTTTGGGGAGCTTTATGAGGTCATTCAACACACAGTTGTCTCGTAAAACATAAAAAATCTAACTATCTTGGAATTCGACAAAATTAGTTAGGGTGACTAGATTTTGCGATACGAATCTAACGACGAAGTCCGTTGTGTCATATGAGCTTTAGAGAACACGTATTTCATACCACATTCTAATGACAAATTATCATTTTTTCATTTTTCGAAAAATGTTCAAATTTTCCTGAATTTTTACATTCTTCCCCGAAATTCACACACACCTGCACACGCAATCACATGCATATGTAACAATCATTTAATACTAAATGACTATAAGAATGTACCTCCATCCTCGAATAAAAAAAGATAATTGGTAAGTATAGTGTCTTGTCCTTCTTTTTGGCAAACAATACCGGAACGCTCCAAGGTGAAGTGTTCGGTCTTATAAAGCCCCTGTCCAACAATTCTTGTAATTGGACCTTGAGTTCTTACAACTCAGTAGGTGTCATCCTATGTGGAGTCATAGAAATGAGCGATGTACTGGGGTGTAACTCAATGGTGAAGTCTACATCCCAATATGGAGGTAATTCTGGTAGTTCTTTCGAAAAGACATCCTCGTACTCACAAACCACCCAAGGCAGACCCAACTCATGTCTCACCTCATCCTTTAGGGTAAGGTTTGCTAGCCAACCAATCAACTGCCCATGTCATCGAGAGTCATACACTACTTTAGGTAAAACGTCATACTTTTTCCCTGGAACTTGAAACAAACACTATTTGGTGTATAAGTAGTGACCCTCTTACGATCACAATCTATAACAACACGGTGTGCCGTCAACCAGCCCATTCCAAGGATGACATCAAACTCCGACATGTCCATGACTCTAAAGTCTATGCTGAGTAGAATCCCCGAGATTTCTAATTCATAACACCGACATATATGATCAATCCTCACCCTAGTTCCTAGGGGAGAACTCACATGCAATGGCTCTTCCAAAGTTTCAACCTCTAAGCTCAAATCATTCACACATGATGCAGCAATAAAAGAATGAGATGCACCAGAGTCAAATAATACCCTTGCCCATAAGCACGATAGTAGAAATGTACCCTGGATAACCAACTGATCTGTTGGCTCAGTTTGAGACATAATGGCGTAGACACATCCTTGGGTCCATGAAGCCCCAGCTTGTGAACCTCGACCTCGACCTCGACCCATGTTCTAGCCCATCTGGCCTAGTTGCGGAGTCCCCGCTCGAAAAGTGGTAGGGGCCTATGCGGTACCTTGGGACTGATACTGGATCCCTTGGGCCATGATGGGGTAAGGAGGAACAAAGTGTGTCTGTGCATGTCCCACTAAAGACTGGGATTGGGATGCTCAATAACTCTGTCTTTGTCACTGAGGACAATCTCGCTTCATATTCCCCTGTTGGTGGCAATAGAAACAAGTCTTTTGGCCTATCGGGTAGGAAGGTCTCTGATTTCTCCCACCTTGGGAGGATTGACCTTAGCCTTGGCCTTGATAGCCGCGACTCTGTGGAGTCGAAGTCCTTTGCTTCTTCCCCAAACTAGAAGAAGAGGATTGGTCCTCCTTTTTCTTGTCTTTAACACCTGCTTTTCGGATGTTCCGTATGTCATCCACCTCTCTCTCAATGGTCATAGCTGCCTTGACCAGCAAGTCAAAGTCTTGAAGAAGAAGACCCACAATTTTCCCTCGAATGGACAACTTTAGACCATTCTCAAACTTTCTCACTTTGGCCATGTCTGTGGCTACATAGTCGTCAGCGAAACGAGCTAATTCCGTGAACTTGGCCACATATTCTAACACCGTCATAGTCCCTTATTTCAGATTCAGGAACTCCTGAGCCTTAACTTGTCGAACAAACACCGAATAATATTTGCCCATGAAGAGCTCTCAAAACTCTCCCCAAGTCATTGCCTCCAAGTTATTCGAGGCCCTTACCCAATCCCACCATAATTGGGATTCTCTCTCTAGCTGAAAAATAACTAGTGTTATCTTAGTGGCATCGGAGTTGATCTCCATAGCCCCTAAAATCTTTTCAACTTGCCGGAATTAATGGTCTGCAACCATCGGATTTGCCCCTCCCATGAAGGTCAGAGACAGGCGTGCCTTGAACTTCTGGAGGTTGCTTGAGCCTCTTTGGCCCATATTTGCACTAACATGTGCAACAATAACAGCCGCAACACTAGCTAGTGCAATAGTAGCAATCGCCTCACCCATAGCCTCCACAAAGGCTTGGTGATCAAAGGTCGGTGGTGGTTGATTATTCCACCCACCGTCTTGACGTCCCCTTCCTCTATTTTTCATCTACACATATATAAAATAACAATAGAGTCTCACATAGAATCCCAAGATAGGGATCAAGTTTAAACTTTAGGGTTAATTGCAATAATAGTCCTCAAAGTATGAGGTTTATCTCATTTTGGTCCTCAATATTTCAATTGTACAATTTTGGTTCCTCAAGTATTGAATATATTTCTATATGGTCCTTTAAGCAAACAACGTCCAAATTTCTAACGATTTTTTATCATAAACTTGTCACATAATAGCTAATATATGGATAAAAAATAATTTTGATAGCTCTTAAATAAAATTTGGGTAGCTTTAAACAAAAAAATGTGTAATATAGGTAACTTTTGACCAAAATTTGGATAGCTGGTGGTAAAAACTGTATAATTTAGATAGGTATTTAACTAAAATTTGAGTAAAAATTTGATCAAGACTTATCCAAATTATTTTTTTATTCATATTTAAGTATCATGTGACAACTTTATTATAAAAAATTATTAGCAATCTACACATTGTCTACATGAGAAACCATATAGAAACATATTCAATACTTCAGAAACTAAAATGATACCATCAAAATATTGGGACCAAAATTGGATAAATTCCATACTTTAGGGACTTCAAGTGCAATTAACCCTAAACTTTAAGATTTCTCTTATTGTCTCACTAGTAGTGCGTATGTCACCCACTAGTAGACATTTACACCTTGAACTATCCCGTTCATCCCTTTTTTCGGAACCCAAGGTTATGTTTTCTAACCCTAGCATTCCTCTTTTTATATACATAGCACCATGCATATAATTCACATAACATGTAGCACATAACATGCATTCACAATGAGTGCAATGGTCTAGACCCAATGCCCATCAAGCCCTAGATAAATTGTATACCTAAGCTCTAATACCAAGTTGTGACACCCCAAAAATCTTTATTAACCGTTGATAACCTGTCAACCCGCAGAAATACCCGTGAATGTCGCATAACCCGACACCACGTGATAACATCCCCTAACCGAGATCATAACCCACAATTGTACTCCGGGTTCAATTATTCATTGGATCCAATCAAGGTCTAATATACCTTGATTCATACTCCATTATGATTCATTTACATCATTAGAGGGAAGGAAAACATAGGCCGAAAGCATGACAAAATAGTTTTAAAATTTAAGATTTTTAAAGTGTCTACCGGTATATCAATGGATAATTGAACCCGGAGTACAATTATGGGTTATGATCCCGATTAGGGGATGCTATCATGTGGTATCAGGTTATGCAACATTCACGGGTATTTTTGCGGGTTGATGGATTTTCAATGGCCCCCTGGATTTTGGGGTGTCACAATATGTGCAATGAAAAATTAAGTTTTTGTAAATTTGAGATGATATTTAATTCAAATACGCATGTACCTAATATGCTTTATTAATATTTGTATAAAAAAATTATTCATATGCAACACATGTGGTGCTTTGCTAGTTATGTATAAGTGGATCCATCACTAATATATGACAATTAATGTACCAAAGAAGAAAGTGAAAAAAAAATTATTTGAAAGATCTAGATATATTTTTTGACAAGTATCTCAAACTTTTATATTTCTTGTTTGGTCTATTAAAATTTTAGACAACCAATGTTATTTATATAGTTTTGAATCACAATATGATCGTCAAAATTTTGTAAATTTAACTTATATAACAAACATCAAAATTGGAAAATGTCAAAACAATTAGTGTGTGTGTATGTATTATATTTTTCCTTTTTCCTCAGTAAAATAACCAAAGTTCCTATCATAATTTTTTACATTTTTATCTGTGAAGTGTATTTTTGACTTATTTCTTATTCGATCATTCTTCACAAGGTGTGTTTCAAACTCAGTCCTATCATAGAAAACACATAATTTGAAAACACTTTTTAGAAAGAAAAAAAAAGCTGTCTCACCTACAATCATATTTACAAAACACTTTATAAGAGTGTGTTCCTAGAGCATTATAGTGGTATCATTGATAGAAGTTTTAATTAAAGAGAATTTGGACTCAAGCCAATTGGTAGATTTGATTCATCATGATAGGCTCATCAGAGAGCCAAAATATAAAAAGACCTTCATCATAAGAGGTTCTGTTATCAAAATATACAAGGGCCAAGATAGAGTTAGAAGAAAGATCATCATCAAGAGAAAATAATAGGTTCTATTATCAAAATATACAAGGGCCAAGATAGAGTCAGGAGAAAGATCATCATCAAGAGAAAATATGGATTCAATATCAGATTCTCTGATTTTTGAGTCGATAGAGGATACTTAGTGAAGAAACTAATCTTTTTTCTTCTTTTGGGAGTAATTTTTGGCAAAAATGTTCATTTTCTTTGCAAAGATGACAATGGCTTGTGATTTTGCCCTGAAATCTCTTTTTGAGAAGAAACCACTTTTAGCGAAACACTTTTTAAAAGTTATAGGTTTTGAAGTGAGATTTCTTGTTAGACTTACAGTCACATATAGAATCAAAAGACATACAAGGCTTCAAGTATTTCCTGGTACAAGCAAATCCAAGTTTCTTTCCAATTTGTTCAATTTCATTGAGAAACTTCTACGAATTACACAATTTTTTAAAAGCAACAATATAATGCTAAAAAAGTTCACTAAGATACATAGACTACAAGGTGATTCTTTTTATGTCTAGAAACTTGGAGGTTTCATTACCAATAAGATCAACAAGAGAGTTTGAGAAAAGCTTACTTCGGATTGACTTCATCCATGATAGCTTGGGCTTGCAATCATAATGTTTCTCTAAATATTTTCTCTAAAAAACAACATTTCATTTGTAAATATTCTTCATGAGCTTGAATGGCATGCTGGCTAGGAGTACTCAAAAAATCATTAAACGGGAAGTTCATGAATTCTTCAACTGTGAGTACTTGGCAAAATTGCAATTTGTGATACACTCCTAGAGAAATCCACTAAGCCTAAAGATGGCCTCGAAGTTGGGCCACAAATCGTTGTATAATAAGATATAAAGGTCAAGGTTGAATGTTGGAGTTCAATTATGCACCAAGAAAACATCTCAAATAACTTTACTCACCATTTAAAATGAGGAACATCATCAACAAGAATAGATGATGAATTATTCGAATGTGGGTACTTGGCGAGATTGTAGTTGGCGATATTCTCCTAAAGGAATCCACCAATCTCGAAGAGAACCTTGAAGTTGGGTCACAAACCATTTAATAACTAGAGATAATTTCATATATGGATATTTGGAGTTCAGTTGTGCACCAAGAAAACATCTTAAAGAACTTTTCTCACCATTTAGAATGAGGAACATCATCAATAGTATAATGTTTCTTGATATCAAATGGAATAGAAAGATGTAGGCGATTAACCTCAGTGGGTGAATTTAGTGGGTCATTTTACCAAGGTTCATCATGAGAATAGGAACAACAGAGGCAAAGTTTTTCAGTTGAGCAAGAGATTCACCATAGTCAGAATAGGAGCACTGGGGATACTGAAGGAGTCATAGTTTTCAGAAAAGTGGCAACAATTTTTTTTGCATCCAGAGCGAGAATATTTACAAAAGAAGGTCTAGAAAATGCCATAACTTTGGGATCATGTGGCAAATGGTGTGATTGTAGAAAAAGGACAAATATATGGTTTTTTGTTCTTGGAAAAAAACTTTGAAGAATGGTCCAAAAGGTGTTTGTGTAAGAGGAAAAGTGGTGAGTACTGAAGGTTAAACACAAATCTTAGGGTTCAAATGATCAACATCTTCTATTTCTAATGTGGAGGATCCCTAAAGGGGCAACCCCAGAGTGTTCATAGAAGATGATGAAAAAGATTTTAGTGTCAGGCCCTAATTTTTCCAATCAGACATGAACTAACTACTAACCATTTAAACCATGAGAGTATAGTAAAATAGACTATCAAATAAATTAAAAAAATAATCATTCAATTTCTTGTAACTAGAAATCCCAAAACATCAAACAATAATCCAAGTTTACATCCCAAAAGTTTCAAATTACGAAACAATACCATAACTAATTAAATAAGCATAAATAATCAATTTATCCCTTGACAGTCCTCAAAACAACTAGCATGAATGTAAACTCCCATCCCACTAAATCTCAAGATCTAAATCCACTTCATGATTTCCTTCCGCTTTTGCTGCCCAATTTACCTTCTCATCTACGTTCGTATTGTCCTCAACATCAAAATCTAAAAAATGTTATCTGTAGTGGTGAGCAAACAAGCCCAATAGGAAAAATTCCTCAAACCTAAACAAGGTTTGTAAAAATAAAAAATTGCAAGGTCTCAATTGAACAAAATAGCATATATAGTTTTAGAGATAAAAAGGATTGTGACGTTGTAACGATCTCAAATTTTGATATCCCAACAAACAAGAATTCATATTCGTGAATAAATAACAAGTTCCAAAGCAAACAATCCAGATAAACATATCTCATGTACATAAGTTGAATCACATGCATTTATACAACGCATATATTTGGCCCCCACTGATGCATCAGCATTGATGTAACTTCCTAGAAATAGTATACTAACCTTCTATCTCGATCACCATAAGCGAATAATGCCAATTCTTGAGCCCTCAAAAGGACCCAAACAACTCCACTACGAGTGATAAGGAACCCTTAAACCCCTTAAGGTAAGAAACTCACCTAAGCACTATGATATAAATTCGAGTACGACACACATTCATCACACCCACTCATACAAGAGATAATTCTACGTTTTTTTCATAAAATTCACGTATATCACAAATCCGATTCCACGATTATCAAGATAGAATAAATACGAGAAAACGTACAAGAGATCGCACAAGAAAATGTATTTAATGTGATCATAATCAATAATTAGGATTTTTTTTAATAAATAACTAATAAATCAGAGATATAAATCATGTATTTTATTCAAAAAATTAATCATGTGATCAAACGATACATGAAAGCATTGTAGATCTATTATTTATATTGTAATAATGATAAAAAAAGATATAATTATATACCTATAATCTATAATGAATAAGTTTGAGAAAGAATCTCTACCTTGATTCGTGAATAGAGATGATCCTAAATTGTTTTGATGTGATTCCTACTTGTTAATCTGTCAAGATCTCACCTCTTTTCTTCTCTCCAAACTTCTCTTGGCTTTCTATGGTTGAAAACCGCTAAAACCAATCTAAACTACTTCCCTAGGGTTTTTATAAGGTGAGAAAATAGTTGAGAAGACGCAACTTGATCATGAAGAATTGTGCATGCACGTTCGAATGAGGATCTTGGCATTCGAGCGGTCTAGTTGGTGTTTGAACAGTGTCATGCGCACTCGGATAGGAAATGCTCCCAATATCTTCTGTCCTTGATCAAATTTATGTTGTTGAATCTTAGATACTATAACCTAACACAATTTTCTAACTCCATTTTGACCTAGTTAGAAGTTGATTCATAATTTTTGTGAAATCCACTTTGATAGATCTTGAAGTCTATTTTCTAATGCCACAAAAATCAAGACAATTAGAGTTGGGAGGAAATAGTTATGGCCTATGCACTGACATGGTGTCATTTTCTTTCCTACCAAAATTTTCCAAAGTATGCATCCTAACCCAAAACATCTCAAATCACCTATCTCAAGGTTTTTCAATGCTCCAAATCCATTTTTGAAGTTTTTTTCATCTAATTAAATTTAGAACTTCACTAAATGTATTTATCCTAGGATGATCACCCCAAAACCTCAATCTTCTCATTTTATCTCAATTATTCCTACATTCACCATTTATATAGTTTGTTCATCACTGATTCATTATAAACCAACACAATACATTATAACCTTAATATAAATCAAAGTAAGTCCATAGGGACTTATAATCCACCCCCTAAAAAGATTTCATCCTCGAAACTAACATCAAGTAATGAACAAGTGGAGGCATTGTGCTCGCATTTCTAACTCTAGTTTCCATGTAGTTTCATCCACTCTATGGTGTTGTCAAAGTCCCTTTACTAATGAGATTACTTTGTTGTGAAGTAGCTTCTCCTTGTCATTTAGAATCTTCACCATTGCTTTTCATAAGGCACTCCTCTTGAATTTCTATCCCTTCCAAGTCCACCACATGTAATGTATTAGGTTCGCACTTTCGTAGTATAGACACGTGAAACACATCATGTACTCCCAGCAACTAAGCTAGATGTTTGAGTTGATATGCCACCTTTCTGACAACTCGAATCACTTCAAAAGGTCTTGTATACCTCGAGGATAACTTCCCCTTCTTCCTAAAAGGAATTACACCTTTTTTAGGTGACACCTTTAAAAACACATAGTCACCCACTTTAAACTCCATAGGCCTCCTTATCCTATCTGCATAGCTCTTCTAGCAGTTTTGAGCCGCACATAACCCTTCCTAGATTAGTTGGATCTTCTTCGTGATCTCCCTCACAATCTCTGGCCCAAATAAACTACTTTCCCCGGCTTCTACCCAACACGTTGATCCACAAAGATCTACCATATAGTGCTTCATAGGGGGTCATCCAAATACTATTAAGAAAGCTATTATTGTAAGCAAACTCCACCAATGACAAGTATTCACTCCAACTCCCTTTGAAATCCAAAGCATGCACCCTTAACATATCTTCCACAATCTAAATCACTTTCTCGATTGACCATCCATTTGGGGATGAAAAGTGGTGCTAAAATGCAAATCTGGGGTCAAAGCCTTCTGCAAGCTTTGCTAAAACTTAACCACAAACCTACTATCACGAACCAACACAATAGATAGAGGTACCCCCATAAAATTTCACTATCTTCCGAATATATAATTGGTTAAATGTCACTAATGTATCTGCCGTCTTCATAAATAAGAAATAAGCAGTCTTGGTAAGTCTATCCATTATTACCCAAATTGCATTATGCCTTTTGGTGGTCCTAGGCAATCCAGACACAAAATCCATCATGATGTGATCTCACTTCCACTCGAGAATAGGAAAAGATTCTAGTAATGCTCTTGATTTCTGATGTGCAATCTTCACCTATTGGCAAACTGCACACTTAGCTACAAACTTGACTACATATCTCTTCATCCCTTTCCACCAACTGCACACTTAGTTAAATTCTTCTAAAACGTCAACCATCTTCCACTTATTTATCGCCACGAAATTCATTGCTCCACAAAACTTCATACTAAGTGCATCTACTATAATATTAGCCTTCCCCGAGTGATAATTTAAGATAAATTCATAATCCCCCAAGTACTCAATTCAGTGCCTTTGTTGAAAATTTAGGTCCTTCTGAGTGAAGATATACTTAAGGCTCCTGTGATCTGAGTACATCTCTCCATACAAGTAGTTATCCCCATAACTTGACAGCGAACACCACAACTACAAGCTCTTATTCATGTATAGGATAATTGTGTTCGTGGATCTTCAACTATCTTGCGTCATAAGCAACTACCTTCCCTTTCTGTATCAATACACAACCCAAACCCCATAGAGAGGCATTCGTGTACACATCGTATCCCTAATCACTTTCAAGAATAATGAGTATTGGTGTTGTGGTCAACTTATCATTCAAAATGGTAAAAGCTTGTTCTCAATTCTTATCCCATGAGAACTTCTTCCCTCTTCTTTGTGAGGCGGATAGTAGGCATGACTAAGTCAGAAAACCTTTTCACAAACCTCCGATAGTAACTTGCCAAACCCAATAAGCTATGAATTTCGATTAGGCAGCTTTTATCATGACAAAGCAAGAATGTTCAACCTGTTTAGGATCCCTTGGTTTGGCTTACGTCGACCATAACTAATCGATTTGGTTATCAAATGCCTAACAAGGCTCACATAAGGGTATGACTATAAGAATTTTATTGGCATTTCTCTTTAAAAAAATGTTTACACTCCCAAAAGAGTTCAATGCTATCTTCATCTAAAACATAGGCAAAAGGATTAGAATAGTTCTGTCAGAACGATCCAGGAAGCTACATCTTATGCTCCCTTAGAGTTTATAACACCAACCGGATGTGAAGTGCATGATCTTTATGTGTCTTTGAATAAATCAGAATGTCACCAATGAATACAGTGACAAACTAATCCAGGTAAGGTCGGAATACATGGTGCATCAAATACATGAAAGCTATACAAGCATTGGTTAATCCAAAATGCATCATTGTATATTCAAAATGGTCATACCATGTGTGAAAAATTGTCTTAGAAATATCTTGCTCTTTGATTCTCAACTAATGGTACTCAATATGAAGATCAATCTTAGAGTCATACTTTAAACCCCTCAACTGATCAAACGAATCATCGACACGAGATAAGGTGTACATATTCTTGACCATTGCCAGATTTAACTTTCTAATTTCCTTGCATAGTCTGGGTGTCTCATCATGCTTCTTTACAAAAAAGACTGGTGCACCCTAAAGTGAAGTACTTAGATAGTTTAATCCAATTGCTAGTAACTGATCTAATTGTTTCCTTTGCACCTCCAACTCCAAAGGTGCCTTGTGGTAAAGAGCAATGGATATGGGCTCTTTACCTAGATACAAGTCAATAGTAAAATCAATCTCTCTTTGTGGGGCTAATCTAAGCTATCTAGAAACACATTCGAAAAGTCCAACACCACCAACATGAAGTGAGACTAGGGTTCAACTTGTTTGCCCCCTATTAAGTTTGTTAGGAATCTCAAACTACTCCCTGCCTAAACTTTCAAAAATTGGTTGCCCCATAATGGAAAATGGTGGGAAGAATTTTGTTTGTTTGTGAAGCTGAATACTACCCCCCCCGGTAATTGAAAAATAACCCATTTTTGAAAATAATCCATCACAGAATGGTAGACCAACAATATATTCATTCCAAATATCACGTCTTATCCTTTCATCTCCAATACCACAAATTCTACACTCAACTCTTGCTCCCCAATCTAGAGCACACAACCTTAACATTATCCGTGTATCCAATTGTTCCCTTGTACGAAAATTGACACAACATATCTTCTAAGTTATCAAATTCCAAACCCAATGTCATAGTACATATAGTGCATATAAAAGAGTGTGTAGCACTAGGATCAAATAAAATACGTGTCCAAGAATTATAAAGTATAACAATATATTCTGCCATTGCGTTGGAAACATCCTCGTCCTATTGGGTCATAGCAAAGACTCGACTTTGATGGTTGTCACTTGGTGATCCAACTCCTTGGTTCCTCTACTACAATTACTTCTACAATCGAGGCTTGTTCTAATTCGGTTGTCCCATAGCTTGGATGTTATACATAGTTAGGTTAACCCTCAAGTTGAAGAAATAGACAATTGTTCCTAATGTGCCCTATGCTCCCATATCTATAGCATGATCAGAGATCCACACATGTTCTCTCCTAAAAGCTTCTAGTTACTTGAACTGGTTGATTCCTCTGCCTAGTAGCCTGAATTGGGCGGCGATATGAAGCCACCATATGCACTACTCCATTACTACTACCAGTCCTAATTGGGCCTCCCCTCGATAGAGTTTTTCGCCACTGGGTCTCTTCCATTTCTCTTTTCACCAATGCAGCTCTATCTACCAAATCTCTATACTCAAATTTTAAGAGCAACAAGCTTCTCCTGAATAGTAAGGCCTTAGACCATGCTCGAACCATTTAGCCATCTTGGCATCTATGGGTACAAACTCCATAGCATAATGAGATAACTCATCAAATTTGCCTTCATACTCAGTTACTGTCATGTTGTTCTATCGTTGAACTAAGAGTTTACACTTACCTTTTTCTTTGATAGACTCTTACAAGTACTTGTATTGAAATCCTAGTCAAATGCTTCCAAGTTCATGGTATGCATGCTCCTCATCCTCTTTCCTAAGTCCCACCAATGATCTATCTCCCTTTCTAGAAGGTATGTAGCCAAACTGACCTGGAGATTCTTAGTAATCCTTATGTTGTAACACATATTCTTTACCCTACGGATCCACTTATAGCATCCATTTGGTTAGCGCTCCCCTAGAAAGTAGACGGGTGTTGCTTAGAAACTCCCTCAACACCATCGTATTTCGATTCTCATTGTCATTTGTCTGTCTTTCTATCAATGGTTGTGCAACTCCATTATGGTTGTTGTGTCTCGTTTTGGTGTTGTACTAAAGTGGTTAGCTCTTTCAAACATTGGTAAATACCGTTCACGACATCTGGAGGTGGTGGGGGTGGTTAGTTTTTAGTTGGCTATGCTAGACGTCCACTTGTTACATCTTACATCAAAATCCTCTAGTGACTAATCCACAATCTGCAGCTACCATGTAAGACCTAATTCATGCACTCTGATACCAACTTTGTTCATACTCAATTTCTCCAATCAAGCATGAACTAATTACTAATTATCCAAAATATAAGAGCATACTAAAATAAACCATCAAATAAATTAAAACAACAATCATTCAACTTCTTATAACTAGAAAATTCCTAAAACATCAAATCATAATCCAAGTTTACATCCCAAAACTTTCAAACCACAAAATAATACTCTAACTAACTAAATAAACATAAACAATCAGTTTCTCCCTTGACAATTCTCAAAACAACTAGCATGAATGTAAACTCTTTCACACTAAAACACAAGATATGGATCCACTTCATGATCCACTCAACTCTTTCCAATTTATCTACTAATCTACATTCGTATCATAATCAACACAAAAATCTGAAAAATATTATATGGAGGGGTAAGCAACCAAGCCCAATAAAAAACTTCATCAACCCTAAACAAGGTTTATAAAAATATAAAAAAGGCAGGTCTTAATTGAACAAAATAACATATGTAGTTTTAGAGATAAAAAGGTCCGTGTCATTGCAACGATCTCAAATTTTGGTATTTCAACAAACAAGAATTCATATTCATGCATAACTAGAATCAATTTCCAAAGCAAAGATCAAGATAAACATATCTAATATACATAAGTTGAATCACATGCATCTACACAACGAATGTCTCTGGCCCACGCACAAACACCCAAATCATTCAACCACTACTCGCATGTATACACCATTTTAAAAAAGCACATGTATCGATGCATTAGCATTGATGTGACTCCCCAATAATAATATACTAGCCCTATGTCTCAATCAGCATGAACAAATAGTGTGAATTCTTGAGCCTTCACAAGAACCCAAGCACCTTAAATCACCTATCCCAAGGGTTTTCAACTCTCTAAATCCATTTTGATGTTACTTTAATCTAATTAAGTTTAAAACTTCACTAAAGCTATTTCTCCTAGGATGATCACCCTGAAACCTCAATCTTCTCATCATATCTCAACTATTCCTCCAATCACCATTTACATAGTCAATTCATCCTTGATTTATTTTACATCCATGCAATACATAATAACCTTGATATAAATCAACATAATTACACAGGGTTTATAGTTAGTGTAGACTTGTACTCATTACAGAAGCAGGAAACCGCCCCAACCAATGGAAAATGATTAAACATAGAAAGAAATTAAGGAAAAACCATAGTAGAGGTTGGCTCTAACACCACTATATACATGTATATACAACAATAAGAAGTGAACAAGGAAGAAAAATACTAAATACACACAAGAATAGAGAACACTAGATAATATTATACGAAGGAGAACAAGGAAGAAAATACTATAAAAGCATGAGAATAGAGAACATTAGACAATATGAAAGGGAAGATGTTTGATACAAAGGAATTAGAGGTCAGGACACATCCTATGTATGCCTCTCATGGTAGCCTTATTTTGACTTGAAAATAATTAGAAGTTTGTCTAACCACCCTTTTCAAGCTTAAATACATCCGAAATTAAGTTTGACCTGAAAGTCAATTCGCGTGAAACTTAAACTTCATGATCAATCTTTCAACAACTATTCAAGATCTCTATTATCATTTTAGAAGTACTCTTAATATAATATTCTTCTTATGTAATTATAGTATGAGGTCTTACAAAGAAGCCATAGGCAAAAGACAATTATGAAGAACTATAACGAAGGAGGTGAGAGTCAATTGGAGAATCGAAGGAAATTCAAGTAAGAATCATAGATCTTCACAAGAAGACTCTTAATATAATTTTTTATGTAATTATAGTACAAGATCTTACAAAGTTCTCTCAGAAGCCATGTGGAAAAGAAAATTATGAAGAACTAGAATGAAGAAGGAGAAAGTCAAAGGAAATTCAAGCAAGAATCAGAGATCTTCACAAGAAGAGCAGTCGATTTGGGATTCAAGAAAAGTCCTAAGTTCTTCAAAGAAGACCTTTAAGAAAGAAAGAAGAACCTGTAAAAGACAAATTAAAAAGGAACAACCCAACCAAAAAATTCCAAAGGTTGAAAATCTAGAACCATGAAGCAAAGATTGAAAATTCAAATCGCTAAGAGCAATTAAGGATTTCTGAAGGCTAGATGATTACAAGAAGCTGCCTCATTTAAACTGACAATATATGCCCACATAAGTAGTTTCCATTTCCCAAAAAAATAATAAACAAAAAGTAACTGAAAACATGACGCAGAATCAAACCACGTTGGAAAGACCTAATTAGGGGCAACTAATGTGGAAAAAATTAAATACCCCATTGAGAAAATTCTTACAAAGGGTGCCTGTTTTGAAAGTTACCTGATTAACCATCAAAAGTGCTATTTTATTATATTTAATGATTGGTTAATTGCATATTATTTGTTATTAAATGAGTTAAATTCCTTGGTTTTCTAGTTTAATACTTTTTCTAGCTGTTTGGTTTATTTTGCAGGTAAATTGATTGATTTAAAGTAATAATGAATAATGCAAGTAAAGCAACCACTAGAGGAAGAATCATAACTGATAAGGATTGAAGAGTCAAGATTGAGATAGGAAGACTTGAAGATAAATCAGCAATTCAATCCTTATAAGAGTCCAAGTTTGAAGAAAACTCATTTAAAGTTGAATTTGGAAAGTATTCTAGAAGATAAGGATTTGACACGTCTTCAGTATTTTGGTCATAACTTTTGACTCCGATATCTGATTGATCTGATTTTTGCGGGGTTGGAAAGAAGACTCCAAGGGCTACAAAAGTGTATTTCACGAAAATTTCGTGATTCAATCTCTAAATATGTGAAATTCCAGCTCGAAATCTGGACAGATTTTATACCCGCGAAGCAAAGATTTTATGCACGGAATTTGACCTAACAAGACTTCTATTTGGCAAAGGAATTTCTTCCAAGCCAACCTCAGATCTCCTACCAATACCTAGGATTTATTTTATTTTAAATAGGGGTTCTCATCTTAGGATTAAGGATTCTTTTTCCATCTTTTTATTTTTGCATTCTTTCTATCATGTCCGGCTAGAAGGCTAAGCTAGGGCTAGGGGAAAATCTCTCAACGGAGTACGGTATTTTTATTGACTTTTGTACTTAATGATTTATATTATTGTGTTAATTTAATTCCTAATATTTTAGCAAAGTGTTTATGCTGTAAAAACTCCTGAGTTGTTGTGCCACGTACATCGATTGCTTGAGTTTCCCTGCGTGTAAATCACTGGTTATTCCATGCTGGTAGAATTAATATGATTTCATAAAATAATATGATTGAATGATTATTCAGGTTCCTGATAGTCTTTTGATTATAATCTTTGGATTTATCACTTGATTTGTTAATTGGGTTAACCGACATTTAATTCCTATTTCAAGTCAAGTCTTCGAGTCTTTAATTATTACTGTATGAAGTTGAGAGGGAGTACCTAATGCTCTAGTATTTTTATTATTGTTTTATTTACCAAAATCAATCTTTGTCATCCAACAACTCTTCAAACAAACTCTTTTTCTTTTAAAGTATTTTTAGTTTTTGTGTGATTGTTTTCTTGTTGAAATTCCTCGTGGGATCGACCTCGGACTTCCCGAGAATATATTACTCTGCTCAACCTGCGCTTGAGTTTACACTTTTAAAGTTGAAGCAAGTTTTTGGGCTAGATGATTACAAGAAGCTGCCTCATTTAAACTGACAATATATGCCCACATAAGTAGTTTCCATTTCCCAAAAAAATAATAAACAAAAAGTAACTGAAAACATGACGCAGAATCAAACCACGTTGGAAAGACCTAATTAGGGGCAACTAATGTGGAAAAAATTAAATACCCCATTGAGAAAATTCTTACAAAGGGTGCCTGTTTTGAAAGTTACCGTTGAAGGAGTTATTGAACTTCAGAGTGAACAGGGAAAGCTCAAAGCATATTCAATCCTTGTAATCAACTCTGCCCCACCTAGTTGACTCATAAAGAGAAGTCAAAAGATAATGTTATCCAATGTTTGAAAATCAAAAGGCCTCCTAGTCAAAGTCAACAACTCACGTTCGAAGGGAAGAAGGGCTGAGACCTCTTATAAAGGAGTCTTAGCCTCTCTATCAATTTGTAATTTAAAAGACTCCCTCTGTAACGCCAAAAAATCGGGGGTTCTTAATTTAACAAAATTCGAGCAAAGTCTCCTTTGTACGGGGAGCTCTACCCAAAACACAACCTGTACAATTATACTACATTGACCACACCGGGTCCATTTATGGATAAATATTGACCACACCGGATCCATTTCTAAGTAACCATTCAAAATCATGAGAGCGACTAAATAAATTTCATAACCAAAAGAAATGCATTCATCATTTACAATAGATACAATATCGTCCCAAAAGAATATGCCCACTATGGCATTTACATCCCAAAAGATAAACTGAATTCTTGCAGAGGAATAACAAAAGAATATTAGCCTTCCCATTGCCTCAAAAGAACATTCCTAGGAAAATAAAACAAAAGATCATGTCGCTCTAAGCGTCCGTCTAGGGATCCACATGCCCGTCCGTGGGAGTCTATCAAGGTGCCGGTTCATCAAAACCTAGCCCCTTTTCTAGTACATAATCTGAAAAATATTTATGTGTAGGGGGTGAGCACGAAACTCTATAGGAAAATCCTCCCAAACTTGAGCAATGTTTAGATGGTCGGTCTCATTTTTTAACATATCATATATACATTTAAAATAAAATAATGACATTTTAAAAAGATCTCAAGTTTAAGTAACAACAGTAATTAAATAAATAAATGAACACAATATACCATTAATAATCCATTCCACCATAAACCGTTTCTCACAAGTTCTTGCGGAATCCCATATTTCCCAAAATTGTTGTAGAAACTATTTTTGGTACAATGAACAATAACTCATAACTGTATTCGTATCTCAAGTATGAAGCAAGATCCCGCATGATCACCATCGAAAATATCACAACCCACATACACATACACAAATCCTCGCAAGGATATCCAATCTTTAGGAAGGGCGTACGCCAACACTATGGCAGTGACGTATCCAACCCAGACATTAGTATACTAACCCTTTTCCACGGTACCTTGTGAGCAATAGTGATTTAGTTCTCGCAAGGCACTAACCTCACTACAAGTGGTAGAAAAGTTCATACCCTCACGGAGTACGAAGGCGTCTACCCACTTCACGATACCCGGTCAATAGCAGCCCATGTTCATCTAAACAACCACACAAGAGATACAATACCAACAATTATCTCACATAACAACAATTTCATAAATCCCTAATTTACTAGCAAATTCCAACAATCCACAATTCTTACAAGTGATATTCCCACTATAACAAATTTAATAAAAAAAAATACAATTTCATTTTAATATTCAACACAAACCACTAGAATTTTCAAAACCAAGATTAAGTGAATATAGTGGGAGAAATCCAAATTTCTAAAAATTTAGGGTTTTAAAGCAAGATCAAGAGATTTCATGGGTATTCAATCCTAATTTTGTGTAAAACATGATAATATTTGCAATAGGACCAAGAAACAAAGAACTCATAGCAAATACATATGATTAGGAGTCCAAAACATACATATATATTAACCCTAACATCAATGAACAAGAATGAGAAAAAATCTACCTTGAATCAAAGTCTCAAACTAAAATTCAAGCTCTAGAGACCTCCTTTCTCTCTTTCCTCCTTTCCTCTATCTTCTCCTAGGGTGCTAAGAGGTTTGGGGTGAGAGATGTGAAGAAAAAAAATGGAAGCAAAGGGGGCTGAAAGCTGTGTTTTAAATACAGCAGCCCCGAAGTTACTGTTCACAACTTGTTTAAGTTGTCTCCAAAATTACGATTTTGCCACTAAAAATCTCCAATTTGCTCCATATGACTACCCTAAGGTTTTTTGACGTTTCGGATTCATTTTTAATGTTATTTTAACCTAAAAACATTTATTTTTATGATTTATCTCAAAATTAAAATAAATTTACACTCGAAACACTAAAATTACTATTTTATTCTTCCGAACCGCTATAGGTGCTATTTTTACGGTTTCAATATACATATGGTTTATTCTTAAGTCATTACATATATAAGAATCACTAAAAAAGTACATTACTATATTAATATAAACATATGGGGGTTTACACCTGTGACGACTCGTATATTAATTAATAATTGACACGCTAATTAGGTCATCGATTATAATTTTGTATAATTAAATTTTATGTCATAAGTAATATTTTTTTAAAAATAAAAACGAGTCGAATGACTATAATTTAGGTCAAATATCGTGATCATAATAAAAAAATATATTCATATCTAAGTATATATAGAGATATTTGTATTGTGCTAGATCTTTGCACTATGCTAGATTTGTACAAGCTGTAGGAAACGTACATAAAGAAATGACAAAAAAAATTTGAAAATAACCACTAACACGCTAATTAGGTCGTCAATTATGATACTACATAACTGAGATTTATTTTAAATATATATATGTATTATATATGAAGAAATATTTTTATGAACAAATGGACCTCAAATAAAGATTTTTTTGCATAAAAACGAGTCAAATAACTATAATTTAGGTCAAATATCGAAATCATATAATATTTTTATATCTTTATATCTATATGTGTCGGTGAAAAAGGACAAAGTCCATTTCTAAATTTTTCTAAGAATCGAAAACGTGCACAAAAAAAAATGAAATTTGCAAGAAATGGACAACTGTCCAGAGGCTACTGTTAAATCCTTGGAGCCAAGGAAAATTTGGCTATAAAAAGCCAAGCAAATGCCAAGCAATTGGCACGGCAGACAGGCAGAGAGGAAGGGAGAGAGAGAAGGGAAGGAAGAGAAAGAAAAGAGAGAAAAAGGGTCAAAATTTTGTTGACCTAAGAGTTCACGGTTACGATCAAAATTTTAGGTAAGAATTTTTAGTTATTACTTAGTAAATTTTATTAGTTCGAGTTTCTTAAAGTTGATCCTCATTTCGTATTTTGGGATCAAATTTAAGTATCGTTATTTTTCGATAGTTATTCCATAAATTATTTTAGCCTAACTAAGCTCTTATTATATATTGTTATTCTAAAATATTATTTCGATTATTTTGTTACAGTACACGTTATCGAGTAGAGGTCAAGACAAAGGTAGGGTTTCTTTTATCTTTTACTATCATTGATGCCTGTCATGCATATTTGGGGGCTTCATATTAAATATATTTTTTTATGAATTATTATATTGTTTTAATCATGGGGTCAAACTGGGGTATTATAAATAATGAAATCGTGATCATGTACATGTGTAATTTTTATTTATATCAAGACCCTAATTATCTTGTGAAACCACGTTGCATAATAAATATTTTTTATTATTAATATTTAATGTTTGATTTGTTGTGGGGTCTGATTACGATACAACTTTATTTTGTGATTTTGATGAAATTACTATAAATGCACATAATCGAAGGCAGAGGGTTAGTAGATGCATGATCCTTGCGAGGATTCACAGGATTCCTACTAGTCCTTGGGTTCACTGGTTAGTAATATCGGTTGTCGTGGTAGCCTGTGTGGCACCACATAATTCCCGATATTGGTGTTTTCAGAAAAGCAAGAAGGGCATTGGGTTCCCTAGGGTGCAAGACCCCAAAGTTTTTCTTCGGAGGCGGTTCATGTGTGAACCAGAAAATTGACGGATTGATGTGATCGATATGTGCTGTTATTTATTTATTTATTACTTGAGTTATTATTTTACCTTATTCTTGCAATTATCTGTTATTTACTTATTTTATGCTTTTTTTAAAAAAACATTGATAGTCATTGATAAACGTTATCCTACTGAGCTGGTGAGCTCATCCCTCTCTAACATTTTTCAGAGATATGAAACTGGGAAGGAGGATAAGCTGAAAGAACTACGGATAAAGTCTGCTATTATTATTTCTTTTTATGTTGTATGCAGAATATTGAGATGGTTATGTAAATATAATGTACTCGTACGCGGAATACAATAATATGAAGAAGGTTATCATAAATTCGTTGTAAATTTTTTTTAATTTATTTTCTTTAATCACGCCCGGATATTTTTTTTAGGAATAAAAATTTTCGGGGTGTGACAACACCTTCAAAGTCTAAGAAGAAAATACAACACTTTACTATCCAAGGAACACCACAGTGTAAATTTTTGGTCAACTTCGGAGAATAAACTGTTTTGACTCAGGTATTTCTAGTATGTGTGACCTATATGGTTGGAAAGATATACGAGTTAGAGTTCTAACAAAAATAACAATGCGCAATTTGGACTTTCCAACAAAGAGTTATGATCAAATTGGTGAAAGGTAGTCTGCCGGACTGCTTGGTTCTTCTATACTTGTCTAACTCGATTTTGGGTGTCTTTTGTCACAAATCCTATCTCATACCCATCTCCAGTATAGGTAGTATGACTTGCATAAGGATCCATGTCTAGCATCATTCATTAACCAAAACCAAATTATCATCCGTCTCCTAGAATCATCCATAACAACATGATATAGAACTAGTATATCCATCAAAATTTTTCTTCCATTCCTCTAAGCTAGCTCATTGATGAGAATACAAAATTTCATATTTTTCTCTTTTATTATTTAGCCTTTTATACTTATTATTCTTATAATTTGATGTAAGATATAAATAGAGACGTTAAATGCAAAACGAAGCTAATTGGACGATTGTTGATAGTTTAAAGATGTGGGAGTTTACACCCTCTCCCCAAAAGGCGTAAAGGTAAAAAAAAATTTCATTGCAACAATGATACTATGTTAGTATTGTCAAGTGGTATCACTAACCAATAATGTGAAAATAAATAGAAAAATGGTCTCCACACAAACCAATAACTACCTGTCTGTGTAAGTCAATAACTACCCACTTTTTTTTTCCATGCAAGTCATAATTACCTAAGTCGGGTTTACTTTACCCATTTGAAGTTTTATTATTGGTTGATGATACCATGTCATCAATATTGATATAGTATCACCGTTGCATTGAATATTTTCTCGTAAAGGTTTGGGCAATTTTTGTACCCACAACCTTTATAATATTTTATATGTACAAAATAGAAAATTAATTTTATTCATGCTAAGATACTTTTTATAATAGTATAGATACAATAGAAAAATAAAAATTGTCTATACATTTGTAATAGGTAGCAGAATTGCATTTTAATTTGCATCAAAAACTATTCTAGGCTAAATGTGACTAAATTTCATTCATATATTGGCCAATGCCTATTTGACCTGGTTCATCCAATTTTGGCTTCCAAAAGAACTTTTAATATGTGCAATAGCGAGTTGTTAATAATTGCATTGGCTAAACCATTTTTTTATTCTATTTGGAATGCCTCCATAACCATGTTCTTATTTCATATTTTTCTTAAATATGTAATCAAATATTCTAATTCATAATCTACATTTGCAGTGGGAACAAATGACAAGTCCTCCCATTTTAGCTGACCATTAAATAGAACGATGTCATTTTGCCCAAAATAACACAGTTTTGGGCAAATGTGCCTCTTCCCCGAATTGTAGCCAAAAGATGTCTATCAGGGTGTGTTTGATTTAGGTATTAGGAAGGACTAAATTAGACAAACTCATCCATCTCATATCTATTTATCCGGAACTTGGACTACTTATAGTGATAATGCCTCCTGATCTCATGTTTGATTCAAGTATAAATAAGTAGTGAATCCCACATTTGTCTCATCCAATACTATGTTTGGATGGAGTATTGAATGTATAAATATTAAATTATTAAAGAACCATTAAGATAATTATATTCTAGAGATTCTTGACGATGAAAATATTTTTTGCCAAAACATACCCCAATTGGACTATTTAACCCACCAAATAGGTGGACTTATTTAAGAAGGTGTATGTGACTATAAATGCATTATTTATCTGGGCTTGGATTATTTTTAAGTAATAATATCGGGCTCAAAATATATCTACATAATAAAGTAAATAGATTATTTGTCTTGAGCTTTTCACGACTTAGATAGTTTGAAGAAACTATTGATCTGACGGTCCTAATGCAAAATCACCCCCCAATTTTGTAACACCCCACATTTTCTTTTATATATGTATATAGTTATATGGTAGATAATTGTTATGAAAATGAGAATATGTATAATGATGTAAGAATGAATCACATAGGTTAAAACATTAGAAATGAATAATTGAGAGACAAATGGATTTGGGAAGTTTAAGTTTCAAAGACGTTTGGGATTGGAATTAGTTATTAGATAAGTTTTTAAATGTTTTTAGGTCAAAATAATATTTTCATTGAATCCGGAAGTTCGAAAAACCTTGGGAGAGGTAATATGAGGTGCATTGGAAGCTTGGAAGTACTCCGGAATAAAAACACAAATTTCGTAAATTTCGGGTAGAAAATATTTTAGACACCTCTTAGTATTTTGGCCATAACTTTTTATCCTTATATCCAATTGATCTGAAATTTTGACAGTAGATAGTAGACATCAAGGTCTACAAAAGTTTCTATGATGAAAATTTTCCAATTCGACCTCTAAAGGGGTCAAAACTGCACTGGAAGTCGAGATAGTCAAATGGTACCGGTACCCAGTACCGGTACCGCTTCTCTGAAGCCTTCCGAACAGTTAAAAAATCGAGATTTTGTGTTTTAAAACCCCATTCCAAGCCCTATTTGCCCCATTCTTCATCTCATTCGCACCACAAAACATCCTAGAGCCCTAGGAGGAGATAAAGAAAGGGAAAAACACCAAGATCAAGATAGCTTCACACCTTATAGAAATCAAAACCGAAATTTCTCAAGAACACCATTCTTCTCCTCTCTTCTTCTACACTTTTACTACACCTTTACCCACACCTCTTGGAACCCTAAGAGAAGACAAGAAGGAGATCTTTGGAGCTTGGGGTTAGCTTAAAACTCTTGGATTCAAGGTAGGGGATTTTCTCTCATTCACTTACATTGAGGCTAGGGCCTATATATATGTAATCTTTTCACTTTAAATTATACATGTATGCTATATAATCATTGTTTCTTAATACCTTGTGACTACTACCATGATTTAAACAATATTATTGTTTGATTAACCCTTGAATTCTTTTTCTTGCTTAAAAACGATAGATTCCAAGAGAGATGAACTTTTCTTTAAAATTGTTCTTAATTATTGATTTCAAAACTTTAGTGTTGAATATTGTACAACAAAATAATATAAATTATGATCTCTTGCATATTTTCTTGGATTATTCGATTATATGACACATGTGAGAAAAAATTGGGGATTTTACTATATTTGTGAAATTGTTGTGAATTGAGCATATTCTCGGTTTCCTCATTGTACGGGTGTTGTGATGGAATTGGATTACCTTCGAGAGATGCCGTAGAGTGTTAGAGGTTAGTCTACCCCAATGGGGGTGAGATGGTTTCCTAACACTTGTAGTGAGTTGTCATTTGGTAATGCAACTACTATCGTTCACTGGAGTTCGAACAAGGGATAATATACTTTTCCTAGGGAGGGACTCGTCACTGCCATTGTGATGGTAGACGCCCCTTTCTAAAGTGCTTGTGACTGTGATTGTGATTGTGATTGGTGGACTAGGTATAATCGTGGGGTAGATTCATGGGAAGCAATCATCATACATGGTACGGGGATGAACCAAAAATACGTGGAATTATGAGTTGGGTCGTTCTTGCCGATGCATTGGTATGGGACAATGCATGGGGGAGAAGCCCTTTTTCTAAAATAGCTTAAATTGGAATATTAGTTATTGTTGCTAAACTCCTTTTATTCGTTTATTTGAGTATTGCTACTGTTTAAACTTGAGATTTCTTTTAAAATGCCCCTGTTTTATTTCAAAGGTTATATATGTTATTTGTGAAATGAGACCGACCGTTTTCTATGTTTTAAAATCTTGTTTGAGTTTGGGAGAAATGTGGCTACAGAGTTTCGTGCTCACCCCCTACAAATTATATTTTTCAAATTTGGTGCTAGAGGAAGATCTCGGCCTCGACGAGCGGGGACATTGAGAGGCTCCACTCGAGGGGAACCTAGATCCCGAGGTGGATATGTAGAGCTGTAGCTTCTTTTGTACTAGACTAGGACATTCTTTTGGGAACATTGTGTAGTCTATTTTATTTTGTATTTCCGCTGTAAGATTTACTTTGATATTCTTTTGGGGATGTAAATGCCATTGTTGAGCATATTCTTTTGGATGTTATTGTATATGCCTGAATGATGAAGTAAATTCTTTTTGGATGTGAAGTTATGTAGTTGCTCTCATGATTGTAAATGGTCTTTAAATAGTAATACTGCCAAGGTGTATTTTGGGGTGTTACAAATTTTTTGAACAAAACTTTCATTCCTTCCACAATTCTAAAATTTCTATCTCTCTTATAACCCCCCATCTCAGTCTCTCTCTATAATAGATATCATTCTACGCATTAATTAGGTCATTTATTATTATTCTATATAATTAAAAATTATTTTTAATAAACAAATGGATCTTAATATAGATTCTTTACATCAAAACGAGTTGAATGACTATAATATAAGTCATTTTTTATATTGAAATAAAAATACTATAATATTCGAATAGTATAATAGATGAATAATATATATGTAATTCATGATATATCTATTTACTAAGGGAGTTAGCATTGTTTGTCTTGAACTTTTCGCGGCTTAGATTATTTTAAGATTATTGATCAAATGATCAAAACTCCTTCAATTTTTTTTCAGCTCAAAATTTACAAGAATCCTTTCATTTTACTTGATTTTCAGTTTGAAGTAATTATGATTAGGACTCGAATTGAGCTAAATTTGATGTTCGAGTATAAAATATATATTCTTCCTTAAACTTAACTTTACTTGAATTTTACTAGTATTCAAGTTGAAGTCAAATTGAAATTGATTGTAAAAATAATAAAGAATAATTAAATTAAAAAAATTATGGTGTCAATGTGAACGGAGAGTAGATAAAAATTAATTTGTAGGTTTAAGATAAAAATATTAATTGAGTCGAACTTAAATTCAATTTTCGGACGTTATTATGATTAAGACTTGAATTGAGCTGAATTTCACTATCGAGTATAAAGTATAAATTCTTACTTAAAATTAAATTCGAATGAATTTTACGAATATTTACGTTGAACTCAAATGAAAATTGATCTTAATTTCTCAACAATTTTTTTTACATTTATGAGAATTCGCATGAAACTTTTGGATATTTTACTTACAAAAGTTATACGAACTTCCATTGGAAAAATGGTGCAGAGATAGAGTTATGAATTTTAGGTAGAAATTTGTAGTAAAACAAATAGTTATATTTTTTTGAAATTTGAGATAAAGTTTAGTAAAAATGTTAAAATTGTGGATGTTTGATTAATAATAGTTATATTTTCTCAGATTTTTGAATAAATATGTTACAGAGTTGTAGTGTGACTTTTGTTATATAAATATTTGATTATATATTTTGCATATATTGAATAATATCAATTTAATAATTGTATTGTTAAAATTATATTATATCTAATTTTTATTTATAAACAAATATTTATAATTTTTACGAGTAACATAATACATTTAAGTACGAAAAATTATCAGTATTCAAATATGAGAGTAAAGAGGATAAGATGAGACATATATTTTTTTAAATCCTTTTTTCTTAACACCTAAAGCAAAAACACCTTCACGCAATAAAATTATCCCCCAACCATACACCTCCTCTACCTTATATCCATTCTCGTAATTTTACGGACACTCTCGAAGTCTCCCCAAAACTCCAAACCCCTCTTACTCTCCCTCCTTTGCTCTCTATTCTAGGGTTTCTGTATCATTTCCGCGCACACTCGCACTTTTTCTCTCACGAACTCACTCTCTAACACTCTGAACTAAGCGATCTGATCAACAATGGCTGCCCCAGCGGTCGTCCAAGCCCCACGCTTAGGCCCTTCGAAGACCGAGACCTTCACGGACAACAAGCGGAAAGACGACGTCCGAATGGCTAACATAGCGGCGGCGCAATCGGTTGCCAATGCTGTCCGGACGAGCTTAGGTCCTAAGGGTATGGACAAGATGATCTGCACGGCTTCTGGCGAGGTCATAATCACCAATGACGGCGCAACCATTTTGAATAAGATGGAAGTCCTCCAACCCGCCGCTAAATTCCTCGTTGAGCTCTCCAAGTCCCAGGACGTTGTAGCCGGTGACGGCACTACCACCGTCGTCGTTATTGCAGGCGCATTGCTCAAACAATGCCTCTCTCTTCTAAGTTCAGGTATTCATCCTACCATTGTCTTTACTCACTTCACAAACTGTTATGAACACAACTTTTGTCGTTGTTTTGCACAAAATGGCTGATCTTGTAGTCGAACTCATAATATCACGGTTGGTAGTTGATACTCCTTGCACTGAATCCGGTCATGGCCTCTGAAATTAGACTTCAACGAAAGGCTTCCAAATATTAAAAACATTGAAGAAAATTTTTATAGGAGAGCTTGGGAGCAAGAAGTACCCATATGGTTTCTATCCCAGATCTTTTTTGGGACTGACTCCCTTAGCACACCTTTGGCACTGTCATTGATAAAATCTCTTGAAGTATTAACTGCAATGGGGACCCAAAGATGAACATTGCAATTGAAATGGAATCATTTCATCTATCTAGTTGGGAAATTGAGATTGGGTCAAGTGAGACAATTTTGGACTTCTTGCGAATGTGTGGAAGTTTTATAATCACCCACATCCCCGATAAGTCCAAAGTACTATCTTGAATGTGGCCTGAGCTCGTTATCAGAAAAATAAAATTATTTGTTTCATTTGGATTCCCAAACAAACTATGAATAGAAATGAAGGAAATATACTTTTAATACACTTAGTAGTGAAGTGGTGGCAAAGTTCTGTCTTTTGATATTTGGATGCTTCTAGAATTTGAGTTTTTTTTAGACTGAATATTTTTTATGAATGTTGAATCTGGTATCTCTCTCCTTCCCCCTTTTTTTGTGCTTAATGTCACCTTCACTTAAGGTATTTTTGTGGTGGTTTTTTTGGATTTTTATCATTCATGGTTGTTGGTGATGATCATTGTGTTTGTTGTTGTAGGATTCCAATTCTCCTTCTGGAATCAAATTAAGGACGTTCTGAGTGATGACATGATGATTTTAACTAGTTTGATATTAAAACATGCGTTTGATAAAGTTTTCGTTTTTATGTTTTTTTAATAAAAAAAAAGAACTAAGTTTTGTTTTTTTTTTTGTGATAAAACTTAAAAATATAAAATATGTTTGATAGACATTTATATTTAAAAATTTATGAAAACAAAAATAAAAACCTGTTTGGTATTATACAAAAAATTCACCGCCCAAACTCCACCACCCAATCCCACTGACCACCCCAAACCACCACCCAACCCCACCATCGAAACCTACCACCCAAGCCCCACCACTGAAATCCATCCCCGTCCCCACCACTGAAACCCACAAACCACCCCCA
>CM042192.1:19063199-19077712 GCA_023539305.1 Ilex asprella | reverse complement strand
AGACTTCTCTCCTACTATTTCTATGTTACTTCGACTCGGGGATCGACCTGCCCGGACAAGTCACGGGGGTAGCGCCCCCGATTTTTTTTTTTTTTTTTTTTTAGCTTTAGCCCCTTGGCTTTCAATTTGGGGCTTTTCCCTCTTAAAAAACCCTAGGTTATAAATAGAAGTCTCCTTCCTCATTCTTGCCCATATCATTCACCTTGAGATTGAATCCCTTCTTGAAACCCTTGAGCCCAAGTTGCACTCATTCCATTGCAACTTTGGGGGAGTGAAAGAAAGTGCTCTCTTTGAAGTTTTTTCGACAACTAAGGAGTTAGATAGTTGAAGTCATCTTCTTGAGCAATGTCCATTGAAGGCAGAAGGTTTGTGAATCCTGGAGAAAAGGAGATGGATATGGAAGCCCTGCTAGATGCCGCTGCCATTGGCACGCTGCTTGGGCCACCTGATGCTGTCCGCGTGACAATTGGCGCAAGGGGGACAGATCCGGGTAAGATTAGGCGAGGCGTAGCAACTGGTTGGGTGAGGAGCCCATTAGGCGAGCAGACCAGGAGAAGAGGCGAGGCTGCTGCTGCTGCGTTGGGCGAGCCAGTCGTGGCGCTGGGCGAGCCCACTATGTTGGACGAGCCTGCTGTTGCACCAAGTGCTCGTGCGGGCACAGGAGGTGGGCGAGCTTAGCAGGTGGGCGAGCATATGCTGGGTAGAGCTGAACAGATCCATCGAGCACTACGGGGTGTTGATCCAGGCGAGCTCAGGGGGTTGGGCGCTCCTATAGGTGATATGCCAGCTGGTTTGGGCGAGCCTAGGGGTTGAGGCGCCCCTCTAGGTGTGGCTCCAACTGATTTGGGCGAGCCCAAGGGGTTGGGAGCCCCTCTAGGTGCGGCTCTAGCTAATTTGGGCTAGCCTAGGGGGTTGGGCGCCCCTCTAGGTGATGGGTTGTTCAAATTAAGCAAGCAGAGGGGGTCAGACACCTCTCCCGGTGCTGGGTTGTCTTATTTTGGCGAACAGAGGGGTTTGGTGTCCCTTTGGATGCTGGGTTGACTGGCCAAAGTGACGGGGAAGTCTTGTCTTCTCAATCGCACATTCCTCAAGAGCACCCAGGCAGTGGGTCAAGCAATGCCTCACACCTTCTCACCAGAAAGCCCAAAGGCAAAACGGTTCTGGACGGCGATGTGTCCAAAGTGAGTTTCCTTTCTAGCTTGCTCAATACTGATGACGATATTCTGAGAATTATTTCTGCTTATCATATTCCTCCCACTGTACTATGTTGTCGGGCTGAGACGGGTGAGTCTGCTAGTGATGACTCCTCTGGTGATATCGTTATTTATGAGGAGATGCTTGAGGCTGGGCTCAGGTTCCCAATGGCTCATTCCTTTTGTGACATCCTGAACTACTTTTCACTGACACCTGGGCGGTTGGCACCCAATGGTTGGAGGATTCTGCTGGCCTTTCTAGAATTGTGGGAGAGGGTACACCATGAAGATGCCTCTCCTACCGAGTTTCATGCAGCTTATTACCCGAGTGAGACTCCTGCTCCCAACCGGGGCTGGTACTATTTCACTCCGAGGGGAGGCAAGTTGATCACTGGGCTACCTTCCAACTGCCATAGTTGGAAGTCTCATTTCATTTTCGTTGGTGGAGAGTGGGCTTCCGATATTGACAGGGCATTGGTACCATCAAGGTGGGTCGCTCCAAAGAAAATTGGTATGCCCTATCTCTCTACCCTTTTCTTTCCATACTCCTTGCAGGTTGTGTGCTCACCACACTCCTTGCAGGCTCTCCTGTGCTTTCTAAGGATCAAAAGTGGAAATTAGAGGTTGTGCGAGCTTATCCTACAAGGGACTTTGGAGCTCTTATGCTTAAGGATGGAGTCAATGTTTCCTCTTCGATTTGTGCAAAGGCTGCCCCATCTCCGAAGTCCGGCGACTCCTCTTTAAAGAGGAAGGTTGAGTTGATTCATCTATACCTTCCTTCTTTACCTGGTGTTCTCCTAATACTTTTTTTTTTGCAGCGAAGTACAGGGGAGTAGTTGGGTCTCGCCTTTTTAATAGGAGCCCTCCTCCTTCTAAGGTTGCGAGGACGGGTGATGCCTCCCAGGCGGATTCTCCTATGGTGCCTCATGAGATGAGTTCTCCTCAAGCCACCCCTCTAGCGGAGTCCCGAGCGTGTTCTCATCGAGCAACCCTTCCCATGGAGCCTCGGGCCTGTTCTCATCGAGTGACCCCTCCAGTGGTGCCTCCCCAGACCCCTTCAGTTGCTACTGCTATCCCAGAGTCTTCCTTGCCAGCTACGCCTTCTGTCCTCCTTCGGGTACTTCTACAAGGGCACCAATTTGGGCTGGTCCCATGCTAGGTAATCCGCAAGTCATTGGGGAAAGGCTTGGGAGGTTTGTGTTTTCTCCAGAAGTTGCTCAGATTAGTACTCTGGGCGCCGAGGGGATTATTAACGCATATTTGGAAGGCACGGCTCAGGTAAGGGTCTGCTATTCCCTTTCTCCAGTCCTTTCAAATGAGTTTTTCACTCCTCTATCCTTTATCTTTTCAGGCTGCGACCGCATCTATCTGCTTACTTTCAAGGACCCTTCATCATGATCAGCAGAGTAATGAAGTTATGAAAAGGACACTCATTGCTTCTGAGAGGAGGATTGCTGAGCTTGAAGTTGCAAGTAGGGCTTCCGAAGCTGAGCTAGTGGTGACCCGTGAGAAGGCCAGGCTCTAGGAGGCAGAGCTTTCGGCGTCCCGTGAGAGGGTGGCCGGGCTCAAGGCTGAGCTTGTTAAGGCCCGTGAGAGGGCCATGCTCAGTGATGTTGAGCTTTCGGCGACCCATGGGAGGGCGGCCACGCTCGAAGCTGAGCTTGCAGAGGTCCGTAAGAGGGTCATGCTCAGGGAGGCTGCCGCTGGGGCAGAGGTGAAGGCTGCTCTTGATAGAGCTTTACAGGTTGAGGAGAGGGCTACCCTAGCTGAGAAAGACTTGGTGAATGGCCTTGCGGATGCCTTCATTGATGGCTATGATGAGCTTCGAGGGAAGATCTCTGCTGCCTTCCCTGACATTGATGTTTCAGGCTTCTTGCCAACTGAGGCTCCAGACGAGGATGATGGAGGATCTGACGAGGCCGAGGATGATGAGGAAGAGGAGGACGACGACGACCATGAGAGTAGCTAGAGTGTTGGGGACCCTTTTTTTTTTTTTTTAGAAAGGCAGTTTGTAGGCTTACTTAGGAAGGCAGTTTGTAGCCCTACTTTTGTACTGGTACTCCTTGAAAAAATGAAAATGCGAAGATCTTTTTTGGCCTTAATTTTGAAAAATGCAAAGATCTTTTTTTTTTTTTTTAGTAGAATGTAGCAAGTTTTATTCATCTATTGCTTATGTCAAGCAATATTGGGTAATAATTCCCAAAAAGTACATTTGAACATTGGGTAATAATCCCAAAAAAATTTAGAAAATCAAACCATAATAATCTCAAAAAAATGTAGAAAATCAAACCAAGCCCCCAACTTTATTAATTTCACTCTCTCAAGGTGTCACTGGAAGAACCTCTTCAAGTGTTCAGCATTCCACGGATGGGGTAAGACCTTCCCCTCGACATTCTGTATCTTGTAGGTTCCTGGCCTCACCACTTCTATTACGAGGTAAGGTCCTTCCCAATTTGCTCCCAGCTTTCCTTCGCGTGAATCCTTTGTAGCGAGGATCATTTTTTTGAGCACCAAGTCACCCAGTTGAAAGGAACGATGCTTCACCCTCGAGTTGTAGAACTTCACCATCCGGCGCTTGTACTCTGCATTGCGGACCACAGCCGTCTCCCTTGCCTCCTCTATCAAGTCGAGGTTGATGCGGAGTCCTTCCTCGTTTGTGGTGGGGTCGTGGTTTTGTACCCTTAGAGAGTGAACCCCGATCTCCACAAGGATGACTGCCTCGGTTCCAAAGGCAAGGGAGAAGGGAGTCTCTCTAGTGGGAGTTCTCGGCGTGGTTCTGTAGGCTCATAGTACGCCCGGGAGCTCGTCAACCAAAAGACCCTTCGCTCTTTCAAGCCTTGTCTTCAAGTTGCATAGCACCGTTCTCACCATGACTTCTGCTTGCCCATTTGCTTGTGGGTGCACTGGGCTAGAATGCGGTTACTTTATCTGAAGATCGGAGCAGAATGAGTTGAGGAGTTTGTTATCGAATTGTTTCGCATTGTCACTCAAAATGGCGTAGGGTATCCCGAAACGGCAGACCAGGTTCTTCCAGATAAAATTCTTGACCTTGGCGTCTGTTATTTTTGCTAAGGGTTCGGCCTCTGCCCACTTGGTGAAGTAGTCAACTGCTACCACCACGAACTTGCACTGCCCTCTGCTGAGAGGTAGGGGCCCTAGGATGTCGATACCCCATTTTGAGAAAGGCCACGGACTTATGATGATTGTGAGTTCTTCTGGCGGTAGCCTAGGTTCAGTGGCGAAGCGTTGGCACTTGTTACACTTCTTAGCAAACTCTTGTGCGTCCTTCACCATGCTAGGCCAGAAGTAGCCTTGTCGAAGTACATTGTGAGCTAGGGAACGTCCTTTAGAGTGATTCCCACATATTCCCTCATGGATCTCCCGCAAGGCATAGTCAGCTTCTTCAGGTGAAAGGCACCGCAATAATGGTAAGGAGTAGCCTTTCTTGTAGAGAATGTCTTGTAATATAGTGAATTTAGAAGCCCTCTCCCTAAGCTTCTTGGCCTCGAGGGGATCATCTGGTACTGTACCTTCCTAGAGGTACGCCCTTATTGAGGTCATCCAGTTTGATTCAACGGAAGCACAGTTGACGTTTACATCTCCCTCGTCTAACTTGCTTGGTTGAAACTGATGACCGATAAATGCTGGTTCTGGAAGGTCTTCAGAAGATGAGGCAAGTCTGGCAAGTGCATCTGCGGCCATGTTGTCCTCCCTTGGGATGTGGCAGATTTGGAAGTACTAGAATTCAGCGAGCAAGGCTTTGACTAGGGCAAGGTACTCCTGCATCTTGACACCTTTTGCCTCAAATTCTCCATTTACTTGGTTGACTGTCAGTTGGGAGTCACTATAAGAAATAAGATGTTGGGCTTCCATTTCTCTTGCCAACCTTAGGCCAGATAGAAGAGCTTCATATTCTGCCTCATTGTTGGAGGCAATGAAATGAAGCTTCACTTCGTACTTGATGGGGGTGCCGTCGGGACTAACCAAGATGAGACCTGCTCCACCTCCTTTGGTGGTTGAGGAGCCGTCCACGTAGAGTTTCCAGAGTGGTAGAGAGTAATGGTCGGAGATCTCTATAGGAAGGGAGGTTCTAGGCTGGGCTCCAGTGGATGTTTGGGCGCCAAAGGGGGTCTGGACGCCCAAGGATGTTGCCTGGGTCCCTATCTGGGTGCCAGAGGGGGTCCTGACACCCAAAGGTGTTGGCTGAACCCCTGTTTGGGCTCTAGAAGGGGTCTGGGTGCCCAAGGATATTGTCAGGGCGCCTGCCTGGGCACTAGAAGGGGTCTGGGCACCCGAGCCCTCACTAGGCATCTGGATGTTATCCCTCGGTGAGGTGGAATGCTCATTACTCTTCTCCTCTGCTGGTGTGAGCTCCGCAATGAAATCCGCTAATGCTTGTGCTTTGATAGCTGCCCTTGGTTGGTATTGGATATCAAATTTCCCAAGTTCCACTGCCCACTTAAGTAGTCTCCTGGATACGTCTGGTTTTTCTCGTACTCTTTTAAGTGGTTTGTCTGTGATGACGATGATGTTGTGGCTCTGAAAGTAGTGTCGTAAGTGCCTCGCTGCTGAGATAAGGGCGAGCGCTAGCTTTTCTAGCCCCGAATATCTGAATTCTGCTCCCCTGTATGCTCTGCTCATATAGTAGATAGATCTTTGCACTCCATCATTGCTTCTGACAAGGACTGAGCTTACTGCCGATGGGGAGGCAGAAAGGTATAAATACAGAGTTTCTCCTGGGGTAGCATGTGAAAGAAGGGGAGGTGTAGCTAAGTAAGCTTTGAGCCGTTGGAAGTCTTTTTCTGCCTCGGGTCCCCATACGAAGGCCTTTCGGAGAATTTTGAAGAAAGGCAAACACTTATCCGCGGACTTGGAGACAAACCTATTAAGTGCTGCAATTCTTCCGTTGAGGCGTTGGAGCTCCTTGGTTGAGGAAAGGGACTTCATGTCAAGGATTGCCTTGATCTTATCAGGGTTAGCTTCTATACCTCTCTGGTTGACCATAAAACCCAAGAACTTTCCGGACACTACGCCGAAGGCGCATTTCTCAGGATTCAGCTTCATGTGGTACGACCTGAGAACGTTGAAGGTTTCTTGGAGGTGGTCAATGTGGTCTGTTGCGACGAGACTTTTCACCAACATGTCGTCAACGTAGACCTCCATAGTTCGCCCAATCTAAGACTAAAACATTTTGTTCACTAGTCGTTGGTAGGTTGCTCCTGCATTCTTTAGTCCGAAGGGCATGACCCTATAACAATATATCCCTTTCGAAGTGATAAAAGATGTCTTCTCCTGGTCTCGGGGGTGCATGCTAATTTGGTTATATCCAGAGTATGCATCCAGGAAGGTGAGCAACTCATGTCCCGCAGTGGCATCGATGAGGAGGTCAATCCGAGGCAACGTGTAGCTATCCTTTGGGCACGCCTTGTTGAGCTCTGAAAAGTCAACACAAAGGCGCTATTTTTCATTGGCTTTGGTTACCATTACCACATTGGAGAGCCATTCGGGATAGGCTACTTCTCTGACCGCTCCATTATCTATCAGCTTTCCTACCTCTTTGTCCATAGCTTGGGCCCTTTCAGTAGAGGTGCCCTTTAGCTTTTGGCGAACAGGCTTACATTGGGGGTCGACGTTGAGGCGGTGTGTAGCGACCTCAGGGTCAATACCCTCGAGGTCTTCATGTGACCATGCAAAAACGTCCATATTACCTCCTAGGAAGTCTATTAGCTGTCGGACTAGCTCCTCAGAGAGGGAAGACCCAATGTATACTCTTCTGTCCGGATGCTTCTCATCTAAGACCACAGGGGTGAGCTCCTCGACTGGTTCTCCTCTTTCTGTGGTGGCATCATCCCTTGGATCAAGGACCTCAACTTGCAATGCTTCTTTTGGTTTCCTGGTCTTCATAGAGGAGACATAGCACTCCCTTGCTGCTACCTGATCTCCTCTGACCTCTCCGACTCCACTTGGGGTTAGAAAATGGAGGATGAGGTGATAAGTATAAGGCACAACTCTTAATGTATTGAGAGCAGGCCGTCCCAGTATGATGTTATAGGCTGATGGACAATCTATTACTAAGAAGTTGACCATGACCGTGGAGCTCCGGGGTGCTACTCTGGCTGTGACTGGTAGGGTGATGGACCCTAGGGGATATACCTTCTCCCCTGAGAACCCAATGAGGGGAGACCTGATAGGTTGCAGTCTTTCCTTACCCAGGTTGAGCTTGTCATAAGCTTCTGCGAATAAGATATCCGTAGAGCTGCCGCTGTCTACCAGGATCCTTCGTACCTGAAAATTGGCAACGGTCATGGTGAGCACTAGAGGGTCGTCATGGGGGTGATGGACTCCTTCTAAGTCCTTGTCTGAGAAGGATATTACTTCGCTGCTGCGATGCTTGGGCGCCTTGGACGGGCGTTCATCACCAAGGTGCCTAGCTTTCCTAGCATGAGCCTTCATGGCGGAGAGGGATTCTCCTCCTCCTGCAAGCCCTCCGGAGATAGTGTGAATTTCTCCAATGGGTTGTGGATCTTCGTGATTGTGAGGTGGTGGTGGCGCTTGCCCCCTCCCAGCAACATACTGGCGAATGTGACCATGTTGAATGAGGTCCTCAATTTGTCTCTTGAGGTCGTAGCAATTGTCGTTGTCGTGACCATAGTCGCAGTGAAAACGACAATATTTATTTGGGTTCCTTTGGTTTGGAGGAGACTTCATTTTCCCAGGCCATTTTATTGCGGGGTCATCCTGGATCTGGCATATGATGTGCCCAACAGCGGCATTGAGGGGGGTGAAAGCTTATCGATTTCTTTGAGGAGTAGGGCCAAGTCGGTCTTTGGCGGGTAGCCTCTCCCTCTCTGTCCTGCCGCGCTTGCTGTCACTCTCCCTCTTGTCATCTCTGTCTCTTTCCTTTCTCTTCTCTCCTGTCCTGGAAGACTCACCTCGTCTGGCCCTCGTGATGTCTTCGGCATTCATGTACTTTTGAGCCTTTGCTAGCAGCTCCGTCATGCTCCTTGGTGGGCGCTTCATTACTGAGAAGAGGAAGCTTGATGAGCGGAGGCCTCCCAAGAAAGCGGTCATAGTCACTTTGTCATCGGGCTCATCAACTTGGAGTACCTCCTCGTTAAAACGAGTGAGGTAGCTCCTCAGGCTCTCCTCTCGATCTTGCTTTACGCTAAGCAGGTGGGTGACAGGCTTTTGGTGTCGACGTCCTACGATGAAATGCGACACAAATGACCTGCTCAGCTCAGCAAATGAGGCAGTGGAGGCTGGCGAGAGCTTAGTGAACCATTGTCGGGCGAACCCTTTTAATGTGGTTGGGAATGCCCTGCACATGATTTCATCTGGAACGTTGTGCAACTGCATCAACGTTTTGTAGGTGTCGAGGTGATCTAGTGGGTCCTTCGTCCCATCAAAGGTTTCTATAGAAGGCATTTTGAACTTTTGGGGGAGTGGGTAGTTCGCCACATCAGGCTTGAAAGGAGTGTCTGTACGCCTTACCAAGTAGTCCACTGTCTCGAGTCCCTGTGCCTTCATGGCGTTGAAGACATCGCCCAGTTGATTTTGTACTTCCTAGATTTTTTTGTCCCAATGATTGGGGGCTCCTCTTGAGTGATCATGAAAACGACTCCCATGCTCCATACTTTGGTTCTCGCCTTCATCCTCGTGGAGGCGAGGGTCCTCACCATAAGAAGCAGGAAGAGGAGGAGGTGGAGGTCCCTCATAGGGGGCTCCCTTATGTGGGGCGCCCAAGGGGACTCCAAATGGGGCGCCTGGATGGGGAGCAGCAGGGCGTGGAGCTCCTTGATGTCCAGGGCGTGGAGCTCCTTGTGGTCCTCCAAATTGTGCTCCTCCAAGTTGTGCTCCTCCAAGTTGTGCTCCTCCTTGCCCAGCGAGCATGAGTTGTAGTATCTGCTGGTTTTGGGTCACCAGCTGCTATATGGTCTCCAACATTTGCTGAGGATTTGGAGCTGGAGCATTCGGGACCTGGTTGGTCGGTGGAGGAGCAATCTCCTCTCGTGGAGGATTGTCTTCAGGTTGGTTTATGGACCTCGTAGTGATTGCCATTGATTCAATAAAGAGAATGTTTTGAAGTGAGAATTTTATCGAATCCCATAGACGGCGCCAAACTGATGATGCACAAATCGACTTTGCACACCACCTGTCAAGTACTTGGAAATAAATGTTGTAATTAATGTGGGGAGAGAGAAGACGAGTGTTATAGTGGTTCGGTCAATATGACCTACGTCCACTTCTGAATGGCTAGGGTCGCCGGGTACTTTATTAGCTCAAATATGTGGAGAGTGCAGAGAGTACAAGTTTGGAGAAAGAGAGGAGGTATGTGTGCTGTTGAGTGTCTTGCCCCCCAAGCGTTGGTGGGGCTTACAATTTATAGTCGCCCCCTAACAGATTGGGGAGACATAATATCAACTAAGCAACTATTCTGGTGGAGCTAACTACTTCTCCTCAACAGGTGGGGTGCTCTCCATGAGACTCGGCCGAAGGATGAGGTGAGGGCTGACCTTCTCCAAGGTGGCGAGGGTTAGGCTCCTGGATACTGATGTAGCTCCTCGGTGAGTTTGACTGATCCTTGACCACATTGGGCTTGGTGGGCTTTTATAAGGTTATCCCTTTAGTTGAGTTTGGACTTTCCCATGGATTGGGTCATTTGGGCTTGACCCATCAATAACCATGTTGAATTCAATAAAAGAGTTTTCAAATTAAATTTGAATTGAATTTTTTTAGATTGTATTCGAATCACTCAAAATTTGTAGATCGACATTCCCCCGCAATCTCAAACCCGATGGTTGTCGCATTGTAGAGATCTCTGGCTCAGCCCCTATGAGTAGTGCGGGTCAGAGTTTAGCTGGAGCGAAAAATGTAGGGGAAATTGTTAAACATCAAAGAGAAAAATGTCACTTGTTCTTTAATTATTGATTTAATTTGTTGATTTAATTAATTAGTATTAATGATTTAATTATGAGTTATAGTATTTATTAAGACCCATTACCTATTCAATGATTGTAATTAATTAAGTTAATAAATCGAACAAATATTTTAGGTCTAAGTAGCATTGCTCGATCAAATAAAGCATGGGGTCCGTCCTATAGTTTTGTTATTTAATACTTGGTGCAAAAAAAAAAAAAAAGGCCTAAAAAAAGAGGGATCACATGCAGATAAGATACCATATGACTATTCTGAAATAAGCAATGCTGATTGAACCAAAAATGTTAATTTGATTTGTTGAGTTAATTTATCAAAATTATTGAATTAACAGTGAATCCAGTATTGTTTGAGATTCGCAGTCTATTTAATGGTTTTGATAAATTAAATTATAAATTAGGTAAGCATTTTTGGTCCAAATATTATTGTTTTTTTGAATCTCTTTTTAATTTAAATCTATAAGATGGAAGAGGGGATTTCTTTCCACAAAAAAAAACATTCACAATCTGTTTCATGTTAAGCATGACATGTCAGCCATCCGACGTTTCTCTTCTATTTGAAGATAGCTAAAAGTCAATTACCCAATTTAGAACTCGACGGAATTGTTTTCACCTCAGCTATGCTATTTGTAGTCATTGCAAAATCTTAGTAGGCATGTCAATGAAGTGGCTTTTAATCCAAATTCGAGTCCATTTAATCAGATATATATTAATATCTTAATTTATTTATTCGGATCCAATTAAATTTCTTTAAACGGATTTGAATTTGAATACATGAAAATTCGATCTGGGATATATATACATACTTAATGGAGAGAAATTATTGTGTATATATACATATTTAGTTATATTATTAATGAGATTAACATGTAATTAAATATAAAATATTGAGTAGAATGATTGGTTGATTAAATTAAGTTGAAAGTTAACTTAAATTTGGTAAAATTATTAATTTTTTTATGAAATTTTATTGGGATTCAATTTTTTAGATCAGATTAGGTATCTAATTATTAATGGTTGCGAATATGGATTAAGATTTTGAAATCTTGATAAACAGATTGAATTTGAAACTTGAATTTTTTTATTGGATTCGAATCTGGATAGATCAAGATTTGATCTAAATCCAATCTGTTGATAGCTCTATATCTAAGTTAAGGCAACGGGCCAGTCCGGCCTAGATCTTTCGGGCCCAAGCTTGTCCAGAGTTAGGCTGATCACGGTTGACCAATCAAATAGGCTGACATCTACCGAGCCAGTTGAAAAAACCTAGGACCACATACTTGTTATATATCTATAAGTTTAGACGTCTTAAATTTGAATTTTGACAATTTTTTTGGAGCCAAATCATGAAAGATTTATCCTTCATAAATACCTTAGTCCTTGCGTGGATGACCTTGCATTTGATCGAATCGGGGAGGGAGTGCATAAGCTGACCCAGACACCATTGACTGTTGAACCAAAAAAAAAAAAAAAGATTTACATATATTGTAAAAATAAGAGAATATAGGGAATATAGTTATAAAGAGACAAAAGAATACATAAATTCTAGAGAAAGAGTTTCTCAACTTGTGTCTCTCAATATAGGCCTCCAAACATAATGACTATTAAATATAATGTTAAAGGTAGTATATCAATGGGTAAGAGGTTATAAACTAATGTACTAACACCCACTAATTCCTATTTACTTTGGAAGGTTAAGGGTCATCACTTTATATACAATGTATATACAATATTTACAACGCTTCCTCTTGGATGACCATTATGCTAAGATAATATGCATTGTTAAAACATTGCTAGGAAAATCTTGTGGAAAAAAATCTAATGAAGAAAAAATAGTACATATTTAGATGAATTTTAGAGTAGTATTACACTAATATTGCCTCATTAAAACCTTGTTAGAGAAAACCAATGAAAAAAACCTAGATGAAAGAAAAAGGGTAAAACGTGCATATTTTCTTGTATCTTGATGTAGATACTCTCCGTGATGAAATTCTCCCCATGATAAGAAATTAATTAGATTGGTCACAAACCCGACGCATTCCAATGTCATATATCAATTTCTTGAACATTGATGTTGGTAAAACTTTAGTGAATATATATGCAAGATTGTCACTAGATCGTATCTGCTTTACTTCAATCTCATGAACTTTGCTAGAGTTCATGAGTGTAGACTTTGACGAAATATATATAGTTCTATCACTTTTGATAAAATCTCCTTTCATTTGTGCAATGCAAGCAGTGTTATTTTCAAATAAAATTGTTGGTGAATCTGTAATTAAACGGAGTCTACAAGTATTTTTGATGTGATGGACTACAAACCTTAGTCACACACATTCACGACTCACTTTGTAGAGTGAAAATATCTCAGAATAATTGGAAGAAGTAGCAATCAAAGTTTATTTGGTAGATCGCTATGAAATCGTTGTGTCATCACATGTAAAAACATACCCAGTTTGTAAACGAACCTTGTGGGGATCTGATTAGCATTCATAATCTACATATCCCACTAAATGTGTCCATTGAATGATTGCTTTGAGTATAAAAAGCCCAATTTGTAGTTTCTCGGAGGTATCGTAGAACATATTTTATGTCATTCTAATGCCATCGAGTGGGTACAAAACTAAATCTTATCAACAAGTTGACTGCAAATGCTGTAGTAGGTCTAGTACATTGTGCCAATTATAGCAAATCACATATTGCAATTAGGTATAGTACTTCAGGACCAAGAATCATTTTATTATCCTCTTGAGAATGAAAGGGATCCTTATTAACATTCAAGGATCGGATGGCCATTGGAGTACTCAACAAATATGTTTTATCCATGTTAAACCATTTCAAGACCTTTTCAATGTAAGCTGTAGGTCCAAATATATCATAAGTTTCTTTCTATTTTTGGCCAATCATTTTTACATTGACATTCATCTATTATGAATGGTTCAATATAAATAATCTTTTAAGATTTTAGTAGTTACGACAAAAGGAAAGACATTATTGATGTCTACTTTTGTAACACCCCGTATTTTCTTTTATATAATGTATAGATATATGTAGTAAAATATTGTTGTGAATGTGTGGATATGTATAATAAGGTAAGGATAAACCATATAGATTTTTAATACTAGGATAAATACTAGAGACGCACATTGATTGAAAAGTTTGAGTTTCAAAGACGTTGAAACATGAAAATGGGGATTAGATGAATTTCTAAATACTTTTAGGTCAAGATAATATTTCCATTGAATCCGGAAGGTCGAAAAACCTTGGGAAGGGTAATAGGAAGTGCATTGGAAACTGGGAAGACAGAGGAAGACTCTGTCTGCTGAGTAGTACCGGTACCGGGTATCGGTACCAAATGGTACCGGTACTGGGTACCGGTACCCCGATTCCAGAAATTTTTTGGTACCGGTACCCTGATTCCAGAAGGTTTTTGGTACCGGTACCAAATGGTACCGGTACCGGGTCCGGTACACCCGATAAAAATCTGAATGTTTTAAATCGCGACGTTGGTCCGACTTTTGAGCCTATAAATACTTTAGGCCGCCTCCTTAGTCGTCCATTACTCATTCTAAACCCTAGATAACTTGAGAGAGAGGGAGAGAACTCAAGATCAAAGGAAAATTACAAGAGATTACGAGTATATTCAAGAATCCAAACCCTAGTTCTTCAAGATTCAAGGTAGGGGGTTTTCTCTCATTCACTTACATTGAGGCTAGGGCTTATATATATGTAATCTTTTCACCTTAAATTATGCATGTATGCTATATAATCATTTTTTTTCAATATCTTGTGACTATTACCATGATTTAAACAAAATTATTGTTTGATTAACCCTTGAATCCTTTTCTTGCCTAAAAACCCTAGATTCCAAGAGAAATGAACTTTTCTTTGTTGTTCTTAATTCTTGATTTTAAAACTTTAGTGTTGAATATTGTACAACAAAATAATATAAATTATGATCTCTTGCATATTTTCCTAGATTATTTGATTATATGACACATGTGAGAGAAATTGGGGATTTTACTATACTTGTGAAATTGTTGTGAATTGAGCATATTCTCGGTTTCCTCATTGTATGGGTGTTGTGATGGACTTGGATTACCTTCGAGAGATGCCGTAGAGTGTTAGAGGTTAGTCTACCCCAATGGGGGTGAGATGGTTTCCTAACACTTGTAGTGGGTTGTCATTTGGTAATGAAACCACTATCGTTCACTAGAGTTCGAACGAGGGATAGTATACTTTTCCTAGGAAGGGACTCGTCACTGCCATTGTGATGGTAGACGCCCCTTTCTAAAGTGCTTGTGATTGTGATTGTGATTGTGATTGTTATTGGTAGACTAGGTATAATCGTGGGATAGATTCATGGGAAGCAATCATCATACATGGTACG
>CM042192.1:19022455-19063099 GCA_023539305.1 Ilex asprella | reverse complement strand
GAAGGGACTCGTCATTGCCATTGTGATGGTAGACGCCCCTTTCTAAAGTACTTGTGATTGTGATTGTGATTGTGATTGTTATTGGTGGACTAGGTATAATCGTGGGGTAGATTCATGGGAAGCAATCATCATACATGGTACGGGGATGAACCGAAAATACATGGAATTATGAGTTGGGTCGTTCTTGCCGATGCATTGGTATGGGACAATGCATGGGGGAGAAGCCCTTTTTCTAAACAACTTGAATTGGAATATTAGTTATTGTTGCTAAATTTTTTTTATTCGTTTATTTGATTTTTGCTACTGTTTAAACTTGAGATCTCTTTTAAAATGCTCCTGTTTTATTTTAAAAGTTATATATATGTTACTTGTGAAATGAGACCGACCGTTTTCTATGTTTTAAAACCTTGTTTGAGCTTGGGAGAAATGTGGCTACAGAGCTTCGTGCTCACCCCCCTACAAATTATATTTTTCAGATTTGGTGCTAGAGGAGGATCTTGGCATCGACGAGCCGGGACATTGGGAGGCTCCACTCGAGGGGAACCTAGATCCCGAGGTGGATATGTAGAGTTGTAGCTTCTTTTGTACTAGAGTAGGACATTCTTTTGGAACATTGTGTAGTCTAGTTTATTTTGTATTTCCGCTGCAAGATTTACTTTGATATTCTTTTGGGGATGTAAAGGCCATTGTTGGGCATATTCTTTTGGATGTTATTGTATATGCCTGAATGATGAAGTAAATTTTTTTTGGATATGAAGTTATGTAGTTGCTCTCATGATTGTAAATGGTCTTTAAATAGTAATACTGCCAAGGTGTATTTTGGGGTGTTCCAATTTTTATGTGATTTCACATCTCTGTTATGAGAGCATTGTTGACAAATTTTTTTTCATATGCAGATATATGTTTCTCTTCAAAGACTTTGTCCTTTTCAGAAAATATTGTTTGAGATGATGTGGAACATTTTTCTTTTTCACATTAACAACATCTTCATAAGTTGTATGTAGTTTCATTTTTAATCTCCTCTTCTAGAGAGTTAAATCTTTTGAACTTATGAGTCGATTTCGCTTCAGATGTGTAAGAAAATTCACGCCATTCTTCAGGCAATAGATTTTCCTTCCCCTAATGGCGGGAAGAGTGTGTCATTTTTATTTTTTACGTACATAACTTGTTGAGATCTCATTATTTTTAGATCCTTTTTTTGTAAGAGATTTTTCTTTCGGAGACTCCTCTTTTGGGGAAGTTTATATAAAAAGCTTGGATTGATTATTTTGTTTGTTTTGTGAGTGTGGCCTGATTAGCGCAAAACTTTGTGTATTTTTATGTGCTAATCATCTTATTTTAATTGCCTTTGTAGATTAAATGATGGGAGTTGTGTTGATTGAGTTATTAACAAGGGTATTTGGTGTTTCCAGTTAAAAAGTGCTAAATAAGGCTTCTTAATGCCTTCCCAAGTGAGTTGAGTTGAACAAGGATGAAAGAATGGCTAAAGGAAAGCTCAGGAGTGAAGAAAGCAGCAAAATCAGACAAGGAGGCAGAAGTGTACCAGTACGGTTTGGCCACTGAAACATAGTGTACCAGTATGGTCATGCTACTGGAGTTCGACGTACCGGTACGTTTTGCTGAATCTTCTCCAATCTCTGTAACTCAAGTCTACCATTTTGAGGGTCCCACCATCAAGTCTCCCATACTTCTCTGACATGCCCACAACACTATTCATCCTTTTCACAATTCTATTTGGACTTTTGGGAGCCATGGTGATCAATGAGGAGAGAGGAGAGAGAAGAGAAGAGGAGCTAGGTGTGCTGACAAGCTCTGCAACCCCTCTGTCCAGCCCATTCCTCTTACACCCTTACAGATGGAGGTCACTTTTAGAATCTAGGGGACCTCTCCAGGCATGTTTTTTGGGAAGCCAAGTCTGAATTATTCATTATTCCATACACTACACAAGATATAGAGAGAGAAGGTCTGGGTAGAAGATGACGAATAGTGTTCTAGAGATATAAAGTGATATTTTTGCATTTCTTTCAATAGATTGTCTTGTAATCCCTTGTAAGAATCTTTTGAGCTTCATTGAATTCCTTTAATGCTATTGCCTGTAACATCATTCCAAGTTTAATCTCCTTTTAAAGCTTTCCTCATTAATGTATTGAAGTTCTTCATTTTCTTAGTTTTGAAATGGGTATTCCATATTTTCATTTATAGCTTATGTTTTCTTGCATTTAGTTATTCAAGAACTTTATTTCTTTGCAATGCATTCTCATTACATTGTTAATTTCATCCCAAGCATAAGTAGTTAAATCTTTTATGTCGCAAATCCAAGGGGAACCTCCATTTAGGTATACAATTTCAACTCATTCTCCTCCTTTCTTTTAGAGTTCAATGATTTGGTTTGACTGAGTTGAGAGTGGATAAATTGGTGAGTCTTTGACATTCCGTAGGCCTAGTCATGGTTTATGCTTAGATACTCACCCATTTTATCACTAGCTTCTCACGAATCAATTGTTCATTTCTACTCTATTGGAGGAGGGATTCGAGTTGAGATGGTATTTCTATTGGAGTGACCTCTTGGATTAGTCAACATTTATTTTTCTTACTTCATTTTCATTAACACACACTTCACCAAACAACTTTCAAGAACAAAGATTTTATACTTTTTTTTTACTCAAAATCACATTCTCCTTGGTTTACTTCCTTCCTCGTGGAAACGACTTTAAAATACCACCAAGAAAAACACGACCCGCAAAAGTCTCCTTGCGCTTGGGGAGCATTTTTGTGTATTCTCACATTACATTTACATCATTTCATGTCCTTAATATCCTTGGCCTTTTCTTTTGACACTATCCCAAGGGAGAGTGACACTCCCCTTCATCCATACACTATACATGCTAAAGGGTGATATTTAGGGGTTAAGGGAATACCGCAAAAATAATCAAGTATTTTTGGCGCCGTTATTGGGGAAGACAAGTGTCGAATCAAGAAGGTGATTTTTGGACAACGGAGGTAAGTCGTATGATTTTCATTAGGGGCTAAGGTATGCATGAATATTGACCAAGACCCACCAGAGGATGTAGGTGATAATTTTGATAATGTTGGTGCTAATCCAAACGTTCAAGGGGGTGGGGAAGTGCAACCACCTAGAATGCTCAATCCACGAGTGCATTTTCTCCTCCTAGGAATGAAGGAAACAATATGCAAGTTGATCTTTCGGCAAGGTCAATGTGGGAGTTCCTTCAACCAACCCGTAGCACCACACCTTCATGCATCCTCCTTCCAGTCCAAGCCCATCTCTTCATGTTAAACCAGAGATGTTGCAACTACTTCCCACTTTCATGGAATCGAAAATGAGAGCCCCTATTTGCATATAAGGGATTTGAAGAGATAGTTGCAACCTTTCTCCCTAATTATAATATGGAAGAGATAGCAATGATGAAATTGTTTCCTTTCTCCTGGAGTGATAAGGCAACAATGTGGCTTCAGTCCTTGAGATCCCAGATCATAACATCTTGGGACCAAATGATTTTTGTGTTTTTGAATAAATTTTTTCCAGTGCATAAAATCACCACCCTAAAAAAGAAAATTCAAAACTTCATGGAGAAACCCAATGAACAATTCTACTAATGTTGGGAATGGTACAAGGAATTGCTACAGACCTTTCCACACCATGGCTTTGAAACATGAAAATTGATGAGTTTCTTCTATGAAGGAATTACACCAGGCCATCGACAGTTCATCGATATGATGTGCAATGAGGAGTTTTTGAGCAAAGAGCCTGATGAGGCTTTAGACTATTTTGATATATTGGCCTAAAATGCACAATCATCCCACACCACTGACCCGATCGATGTACAAAGGTCTTTGCCTCACGAGAGTGGCCAACCTCAAGGGAGAGGGATTTATGATTTGAGGGATAGGGAGGACTTACTTTCAAGAATTTTTAAATTGTCTAGGAAGGTGAAAAGTCTTGAAGTCAATTGGAGACATGAGGTGTCTAACGTGTCTAAGATCGAGGAAGGGTGTACTATTTATGACAGTGTAGAGCATTCCATATCGGAGTGCCCTAGCATTCCAACACTTAAGAAGGTATACCATAAACAAGTCCATGCCTTCAATCAAACAAGGCAATCATTTTCTCCTAACTTGAACACCTACAATCTAGGTTAGAGTAACCACCCAAATTTTAGTTGGAGAAATGAGAACCCAATTCCTCACGGGTAAAGTGCATATTCATCTCCCATGCCCCCCAAGCAAAACCAATAACATGGCCAAGGGAAAGCGCCTAGCTCCCAATACCCCCTAGTCCAATCCGCAAGGGTATTCATCCAATCCACACCCACAAAATTTCTCTCAAAGTCCACCTCCAAAAGGCTTTAACCAACAGGGACTATCAAATCCGTCTACCTACCAACCTCCCCATAAAAAGAACTTGGAAGATGTACTCTATAACTTCATTCAAAGCCAAACCAACTTCAATAACAACATTTCGGCCCAACTCACCAAAATCACCAATGCCACAGGGTTATCTCAACAAGAAAAAGAGAAATTTCCCGCTCAACCCCAAGAGAACTCTAAAGGCTAACATGTGGTTTAGTTGGTCGGGCTCACCAAAGAGACTTGTGAGCAACTCAAAGCGGTCACCACCCTTCGAAGTGATAAATAAATTGAAAAGACCGTGGTGCCAAAGGTTTCACCCAAAGTCTCATTTTCAATCGAAGAAAAAATCGAGGGTGAGGCCAAAGAGGGTGAGGTGAGTGAAGAGAAAGAAAGAGAGGCAATCGAGAAAAAAAAATTGACTAATGATTGTGTATTTATTCCTCCCATGCCTGCCCCTTTCCCGAGTTGTTTGAAGCCACCGGTCAAGGTAGCTAATTATATTGATATTTTGAAAATGTTTAAGCAGATGAAGATTAACATCCCACTCCTCGACGCCATCAAGCAAATACCACTATGTGCCAAAATTTTGAAGGATCTGTGCATGGTGTAGAGGAGATTGAATGTACGGAAGAAATCATTCTTAATCGAACAAGTGAGCTCAATTTTGAGGATCAACACTTCTCCAAAATTCAAAGACCCCGACTGTCCAACAATTGCCATTACCGTAGGAAATTGCCGAGTAGAGCAAGCATTGCTTGACTCTGGGACAAGTGTCAATCTCTTTTCCTACTTAGTGTATCAACAACTTCAGCTTGAGGAGTTGAAGCCGAGGAGTTGAAGCCCACCTCAATCATGCTTTAATTAGCGGATCTTATCATCCGCACACCAAGGGGAGTAGTGGAAGATGTCTTGGTCCGCACACCAAGGGGAGTAGTTGCATTCAAGCATTCTCAATGAGCGTCTAGATCTTCCTTGGGGCTATTTTGAAGACTTCTGAAGCTTCTTCCATCCTTCCTAGGCAATTTTCTTGGTTTCCAATCGTCAATCACCTTCGTTTAAGTTCGTCTTCTATCTCGTCCCTTATTTAATTTCTTTTTCGTAGGGTTTCTTGCTCAATCCTGGATCCTTCGAATCAAAGGTGGTTATTCCACTTTTGATTATTCCGCTTTTGTTACTTTAGGAGCTTAGGTCATTCTTTGTCCTTTCTTCCCCTTTTCTTGGATCTCTACGTGACTGCTAGGGTTTTTTTCCTCGACCGTTGGTGCCTTGACCCTTGAGCCCTTGAGGATCATTCTTCAAACATCCTTTTTCTCTATGCTTCTTTTGGCTATTTTACTCCTCGTGCCTTCATGTCTTCTTCTTCTTCTTTTAAGGCTATGTGGTCGTCTGTCTCTCTTGCTATGGCCGACAGATCTCCTGAGGTCAGGGTCCGATCTCATTGTTGCAGACGAAGTTGAAAAGATGATGTGTCGAGCTCCATTGAGGTGAGTCAAAGTGTTAACTTGTCTTACCCAGATAAACTCGATGACCTTGGAGATGTGGGAGATGAGATAGACAACTTCTCTGGAGTTGATGTGGTTGATGCCCAAGCTATTAGTACTAGGGCTCCCCTGTTCCTTCCTGGCCTAACTGCAAACCTAAGATTTCTTGAAAGAAACAAGCTAAAAAAATATTGTTGGGAACTCAGGCAAGATTGGGGAGGATGATGTCACTCTGGTAGCCTTAGAATCCTTGGGACCCAATAAAGTTACCTCTCTTCATCTTAGCATACTCTCTACCAAGTTCGTCTTCCATAGGAATATGTGCGTCTGGTGTCCTAATGTGGACAACTAATGCAACACCATGCCTCTTGTGAAGACTTGTTTCTTATTTGCTGCCTTTGAGAATGATTTTAGGTTTCCTATGCACCCTTTCTTAATGTTCGTACTCCAGCACTTCAACGTGTGTCCTGGTTAGCTCTCTTCTAACTTGCAGGGTATTTGAGTAGGCCTTATGGTTTTCTTCAGAGAAAATAGTCTAGCTAGTTTCCCCTCTATTCCTTTACTAATAAACTTCTTCAATGTCAAATTTTCACCTACTGATGATTTCCTTTACATCTCAAAACAGGTGAAGACCCAAAATTTGATTACCGATCTATCGACCTCCCATAAAGGTTGGAAAGAATGCTTCTTCTTTATGTCAGGTAAGGAGTGGGAATTCAACCCAAGGGATGCCTCAGATAAACTTTCGGTGCCTCAAGCTTGGTCAGACCAAGATAATTTGGGTGAGTTTGTGTTGAGGTATTTTAGTTGAGCTCTTCTCGTTTTATCTGTTCAAATGCTGATGCATTTATTTGTTATTTTAGGTATTCGCCCTGACTTTGGCTCCGACAGGAAGCTTTTTTTTAGAGACCATAAGGAGTCTCCCTCTGAGAAGTACACTAGGCTCCTTATGCCCTTGAGTTTATCTAAGCATGGCTTTGGGCCACCAGAGGCAAGAGGTGAAGCTGTCGTAACTTTATTCATAGTTCAAGGGGAAAACCTAGTTGGTATGACCTCCACCTTGTTCTTTAGAATTTTATTCTATTTTTTGGGTCCTAGGTCTAACACTTGGTTTCTCTTTCCTTCTTAGATCTTGATGTCATGGATCTAGATGTTGATGTTGTTAGGGTAAAGCTGGCTAAGATGAGGGTTGATGCCAAAGCAACGAAGGCTGTTGGAAAAAGGAAGGTTGAGGCCATTCCCGATCTAGAGCCTTCCGTGAAGGTGGAAAAGAAGGACTCCAAGAAGAAGGCTCATCCTTTCCCCAAGCCCTCTATTAAGGCTAAGAAGGTCTAAAGTCCTCGTCCTGAGCTTAAGAAGACCTCAGTCAGACCTAAGGAGGTGATTGAGACTTTTGTTGGATATATTCTTTCTCATCCTGATCCGTAACCAACACTAACTCTAAAGGAAGCATCTTTGAGAGTGCCTCATGGCACATCGAGGAGTCCCTTAATTAGTGAGGCTAGAGGTGAACGTTTTCTTCTAGTTGACGTGAACTTGGTTGTTAGCACCATTTTCTTGGTCATTCTTGAAGTCGACATCCATGAGGCTTCCTTGATGCCCCTTTCCACCTCAGTTGCCAGTGCCTTATATGGGGTAACTTTGGAAAGTCCTTGGCTTATATCTTTAGGGTTTACCAAAACCTTCTTGTTGACCTCTAGCTAGAGTTTCTTTTGTTTTTGTAGATGGTGATACACATTAGAGCTAGGGTGATTTGAGCTTTAGAGAAGACTGCTAAAGACGCCAAACAGTCACTCAAGACCTTTGAGCTCAAGGTTGTAGATCTTACCTTCAAGAGTTATGACCTCAAGAAGAAGGTTGAGGACCTGAGCTTGTCCAAGGAGAGGCTTGAGATCGAGGTCAAGTCGGAGACAGATGGCCTTGTGCAAGCTCAGAAGGATGTGGTGGAGGCATGAGAGGTGGCAAAGTCAGCTAAGGATAAGCTGAAGGAGCTGAGCTTAAACTGTGACACCTACCGCAGGGAGCTTGAAGTGGAGAGGTCCAAAATGGTTGACAGGGATGCCACTATCGCTAAGCTGAAGTATAAGAGTGTCACTGCCTAGGCCAAGGGCTATTTTGCCTCCAAAAGTAGGTTATGAAGAAGTTCCCTGACCTAGAATTTGACTTTGAGCCTCCTATTGATGAGGAAGAGGAAGAGGAAGAGGAAAATGAGGGATCCTCGGCTAAGGAGGGAGAAATCACTGAGAAAGGTACTGCACCTATGGACAAAGTGGAGACTTTTGATCCTATTCTACCAGTGGTCGCTTTTGATGAGGTGGAGACCTCAACTCTTGTTCTCCCTGAGGTTTATACAAATCCAACTTTTACTCTTCCTGAAGCTCAGTTGGATCTGGCTGCTTCTTTGTGTGAGACCCGATCATACATTGCATGCATATAAGCATAATTATGTGGGCTAAATTATAATTATGTGAAACTATTAAAGGGTTAATTTTAGTAAACCCTTTATATTCATGATGTGTGTGAACATACATCAAGTATGTAGATCGCGTTAGTGAAGTATTAGTTAGATCCATGTATTGAAATTCCATGTGTGAAAATAGTAGGGGTCGATTTTGAAATCACTTAAGAACTTGGGGGGAGGCAAGCATAATTACTCAATTAGGATGAGTCATTCTTACATGTGTAGCATTATAAAGTGGGCGTGTTAAATTAAAGGCCAAGTGGCTGTGTGTGTGTGTTTGTTAAGGTGTGGAGTGTGTGTAATTTAAAGTGTAGAAGTATGTGTATGTTTAAAACATGAACTAGTGTGTGTGTGTGTTCTATTTTTGCTGAAACTGTGAGTGAGGGAGAGCAAGAGGGAGAGGAGAAAATATGTGTGTGTGTGTCTTTTAAGCCGAGAGCAAGGAAGGAGAGAAAGAGAAAAACCAAGTTTGGTAGGTGTTCCTAGCTCAAACCGAGAGGGTGAGGAAAAGGCAGACAAGGAAGAAAAAGAATGGATTTGGGGGGTGGGGGGAACTCCATGCCAGACCGAGAGTGAGAGAAGGCAAGAAGAAGGTGGGGAAAAAAATAAGTAGAAAGCAAGTGAAGGTAAGGGTGTGTGTGTTCCTTTTAGTGTGTGTGTGTGGTCTGTTTTATTTTAATTCCAAAATAGATTTTGTGGGAGTCTAATTAAGTGTATTAAGTGTAAGTAAAGGGCTGTTAAGAAAGGCTTTCAAGGGGGTGTTTTACCGGGTGCGAGAAAAGTGTGAAAGACGAACATTTTAGATGTTCGGGATGCTTTTAGTGGGTTAGGTTGAAACCGAAATTTATGAGAGTGAAATGGAGGGTTTAAGGGTTCAATTAGGGGTTGTTTTGAATGATTAAATGTGTGTGTGATTTTAAGTGTGAATGTTTTAAAAGAAAAGTGCAATAGATGTTGAAAATGAGTGTCAGTACTACAAAAACCCTAATTTATAAATGTTATTATCACATGTGTGATTATTGATCCAATTGGACCAAAATTTTGCATGCTGCATTCTTAATTAATGTTTGATGAGATAATATCAATTTCGAATGTAAATGAATATAATATCTAGTGCGAGATGTATGAAATGCCGTAAGTGCGATTTTTAGGATTCGAGGTCGAAATGCGAAAAAATGGCCCCTTGGTCAATGTGTTTGACCTACTAAATCCTAATTGTGATTAATGTGACTGATTTTGGAGATTTGGGGAGGAAATGTGATCCCTAAATCTAATGTGATAGTATGTGAGTGGAAAGTGAGGTAATATGGGTTTCTGGGGCACTTTGGGTTGAATCATCTTGCATGCATTAGTGCATGATTAACTGTTAGATGTGACAAACATATTGATATTGTAATTATGAACGTGTTAGGTGGAACAGGTAGGATAGTTGGTGTTGAGACAGATACAGAAACATCGAGTGGATCCACCGGTAGGTCTGAAGGCCCGTAAATCTGTATACTTAAGGTGGGTGTATATCTTTATATGTTTTAAAAATGCTATTATAAGATGATAGTAATGATAGAATTTAATATCATTTCTCCAGGATTATGTGTTATGTGCTTATGTGATTGAATGATGGTTTGTATTGTGTATTGTGTATCATGGAATGGCGCACTGTCTGAGATAGGAGTGTCGATGCTTGATCACTAGGCATATAGTGGTGTGCTAGCATTGTGGTGTTCCTAGGAGGTTTGGGAGACACCAATTTAGGTGGGACCGATTACCCTATAAATGGTAGTATGAATGTGTTGTGACTTGTGAATCATTTGGAATTAGATTGATGTTGTTGTTTGAAACGTGTATTAACGTAGTATCTACCTACTTCTGTGTATTACTATCATTTTCTTTTCATATACTGCATATGTACTCACTGAGCGCGTGTTTTAGCTCACACACTTATGGGTTCTCTTTTTTAGGTACTATAGAGGGAGTTACAAATCAGTCCACTGTCCAGTCGATTGAGTATTGTCCCGTAGAATCGAGTTCAGTCCTGAGTGGTCCAACGGAGTTAGTGTGATATTCCTTAGGTTGTATGTCTATTAATTATGTATTTAGTTTTAATGAGTTGAGTGATATAGAGTAAGTGTCAGTATAATTCTTTGCTGGGTTGTAAATTATATTAAGTGAGAGATTGTTATAACAGGTTAATGGTGTATAATTGTAAATATACTCAACATCATTCTTTGTGATGTATACTATGTGGGTGTAGGATTTTGTATATGTATATAACCTCGAGAAACAAACAGATGATACATGTGTTATATATAGTACAAGTTATGAGTCAAGTATTACCATCATGCTTAATGATTAGGGTGATGGGTGGTTTTGTTGCAGTTGTGAGATTATTTAGTGTTTTATTAATCTAGATGATTATATATATGTAAACAGGTGTATTAAAAACCTAGTCGTGTTTCATCTTTGGGAGACTAGGTTGAGGCGTGACACTTTGCCTGCAGGTTAGGTAGACCCAGCTCCGACTTTGCCTGAAGGCTGGGTGGATGCTACTATGGCTGACCTTGAATTGCCTAAAGACATTGAAGTGGCAAAGAGTCAGGAAGGCACTACTATGCTAGCCACAGATGCGTAGTCTCTCTGTCTATTTTTTTTAATGAGCTTTGAGTTCTGTAACTTCCACTGAGTTTTAGATATTAAAGTTTTCATCTCTATAAATTTGTTCTACTTTTGAATAATAGCTGACTTTGAAAAATCTGTCTAATATAGTAGCTTTTTCTTTCTTCATGCTTGAGATGTGCTCGAGATTGTGGAGATATGTCTCCTTCCTTTCCCATTTCCTTCAAGAAGGGTCTTGGTCTTTTGGAAACAATTGCATCAAAATTGCTTGTTTATGAGGTCAAGTCTGAGGTTTGCGTACCCCCTAGACTTGGGCTTATTGAATGCTTATGAGCTTGAAGATCTCTTTGTTTTTTATGAGTTTGAGGACTCGTCTTATTTTTATGAGCTGAAGAGCTCATCATTTGCTTTTGAGCTGAAGATCTCATCATTTGTTTATGAGTTTAAGAAATCATCTTATTTTTATGAGCTTATGAACTCATCGTTTGTTTATGAGTTTAAGAAATCATCTTATTTTTCTGAGTTGAAGAACTCATCGTTTGTTTATGAGTTGGAGAGAGGTCATCGTTTATTTATGAGTTGAAGAACTCATCTCATTTTTATGAGTTGAAGAGTTCATCGTTTGTTTATGAGTTTAAGAGCTCATCATATTTTTATGAGTTTAAGAGCTTATCGTTTGTTTATAAGCTGAAGAGCTCATCATTTGTTTATGAATTTAAAAACTCAATGCCTGTTTATGAGCTGAAGAGCTTATCTTTTGTTTATGAGCTGAAGATTTCATTGTTTGTTTATGAGTTTAAGAACTTATCACAGTCTCTAAAGGAATGAGCTGAATCTTTCATTCATGGTTGGAAAATCTTCACAAATGATCTTTCCTTTTCTTTTTCTTTCTTGCTTCACTTTACTACTAGTAAAATCTCTTCAAATGGTCTGCATTCCATGAGTGAGGTAAGTTTTTTCATTCTTCAGTTTGTAATTCATAGTTTCCTGGCATGACCACTCTTGTGACTACATATGGTCCTTCCCAATTGGGTCATAGTTTTCCATGTGTGGGGTCTTTCCCAGCCAGTAGGAGTTTCTTTAATACAAGATCTCCTACTTTGAAGGTTATTAGCTTAACTCTCCTATTGTAGTACCAGGCTGTCTTTCTTTGATAGTTTGCAATGCGTTTCAAGTTGTTACTCCTCTTCTCATCTAACAGGTGGAGATTAACAATTAACGATCTATCGTTCAATAGGAACAACTGCCTCTGCTTCATAGGCCAGAGCAAAAGGGTCTCATTTGTGGTCATCTTGTGACTTGATTCAAAATGTGTACACCCAAGTATAGGCGGTCAAGTTGCAGTAATAATTTAGTTAAGTCGGGAGTTGAATCCACAAGGAACTAATGTGGGTGTTTCGAAGTAAGTAGTTACAGAGACCAAAGTAACTGGAACCCTTGAGATTTAAAGTTATGATGTTTATGGATTTTTCTGGACAGAATATAAAATTCTTTCCAAAGGGATTTTCTAGACAAAATATAATATAATCTCAAATGTAAAAGTCACCTTTTAGCTCAAGGATCTAAACATGTAGTCAATCATCCGGTTGTTATACTTATGCTTTGGAACTTAATTAACTCATGTGTCAACATAAAGTTAATCGGAGGATAAAATGGATTGTGAGAATTAAGAGCATGATTCCGATGTCTTTGTAGAGATTTACATGAATTGTCTGTGTTGAGACTCAACCCGTCTACAAATAAACAAGTGTTTCTACAAGACATCCAATGATGGAGTTAGTATTCCATTCTTAGTTGAAGCACAATAATGAAGATTGCAAGGTAGTCATGAAGATCTAGCTAGAGTACTTGCAAAGGACAATTGAGTCTTCCTATGCCAAGAGTCATCTATATCATAGAAAGGACTTATGATTGTACAAAGTACCTTAGCTCTGCTAGATATTTTCAATCATTCAATAAGCAAGTAAGAGATAAAGCATTAAGCATAAACGAAATACACAAATATAACTTTCGAACGATTTATACATGTCCATCACCTCTTAGTAAAGAGTGAATGAGAAACTACTCACTCTTCATGGCTTTGGTAAAGCTAGAAAAGTGAGTGATTCTCATTCCTCCAAGTAGAGGAGTTACAAGGTAAAACACACTACACAAGGAGCCGATCTTCAACGAAGAATGAGTGAATCACGTTCCACCCTTCACGGCTTTGGTAAAGTTCTAGAAAAGTGGAAGAGTTTCACTCTTCTAAGGGAAGAAGAAAGCTCAAACAATGGAAGCTAATGAAACTAATAATGGCAGTATAAGAAAAATAGTCACTTTTGGAGGGTTTCTCCTCAACCAAAAGATGATCTACCTCCCTCTATGTATATCTACCTATAGGTAAGTGCAAATGTATGCAAGTGTAAGTGTAAGTCTAAGACTAACTCTAAGTTCTACTTCTTCCTTTTCTTTGAAGCTCCTACAATGAGAGTATTTATAGGTACAGAGGAGGGTGTAAAGAAGTGTGAAATAATAGTACAAAGTCTGCAAAGTCCAAATGAATGCCCCAAGGTCCAAATAGAAAATCAACCACTTTGCAGCGTGTCTGGGGACAACGTTCAAACATTGACTCTTGTCTTCTATTATAGGTGTCCGAATGTTGGAGGGAGTTTGAACCTGAACTTAAGTGGCTCTTGTCAACCACAGTAAGATAGAAAGCCATGTATCATCATCCTGGCAGTCTGGTTTTCAAATAATTCAAGAGGACGTTCGAACATGGATTGACGTTCGAATGTTGTACTCAAGTAGCTCTTTTTTCTTCTGTGATAATAATTGCAATACGACATAAGCCATCACCCTAGCACTCTTCCAGGGCCCTCAAATAATTCAGAATGGCATTCGAACATTGATGCCTTGTTTCAAAATTCTCTAATTTTCTTCCAGAACATGTGGGCATTGCATGAAAGTTTGATGTTTATTGACTTTAGACTTTTGTATAATTTTTCTCCTGAAATGTCATCTTTGAAACTCTGTCAAAGCATAATTTGACTTATAAAAGTATAGTAAGATGCTAATTTTAACTACAAATCATCTTCGCAGTGGTTCTGTAAGCCTATAGCTCCCCTGGCAAATGCTTTAACCACCGGCTCTTTGAAGCTTCAAGTTTGGTCTTCAGAGCTATTTTTTATGTTGAGCTCGACGTAGAATCCTTTGAATATTGAATTCTCGAACTACCTCCCAGTGTATGAGATGAGGGCCTTAGGAATCTCGAACTTTCAAATTATGAATTTTCAAACGAAGTTTCTAACTTTCTACTTGGTGATCCTCGCAAAGGGCTCCACCTAGGCCCACTAGTAAAATAATAGACCCAAATTATGGCGAACTTGCATTGCCATGTGCTAACTGGAAGAGGTTCAACTATGTCCAATCCCCACTGCTGGAAGGTCCAAGGGCTTCTCACCGAGATGTAGAGCTCTGGCGGACAGTGCAGGATGTTTATGTTGAGTTGATAGACCTTCTATTTTTTAGCCTGTTCTTTTGCATCCTTGGTAATTATAGGCCATAAATACCCCTACTTTAGTGCCTTATAGGCTAATGTTTGAGCTTCGATGTGGTTTTCATAAATGCCTTTGTGAATCTCGCTTAAGATGTAGTTTGCTTCGTCTTTTCTTATGCACTTCAAGAGAGGTGAAGAGAAGTCTCTCTTGTATATCTTCCCTGGATGAGGGTGAATATGGATGACCTAGTCCTTAGATTCATTACTTCTTTGGAATCTACAGGTAGAGTTCCATTTTGTAAATAAGATAGGATTGGGTCCATCTAGGTCGGCTGTGCCTCAATGGGAAGAACTTCTTTTGGTTCGGAGCTCACTAAAGGCTCGACTAGGTGTTCAACTAGGATGAATCTGTCTAGGTTTTCTTCTGAGGCGGTGGCCAATTTGGCTAGAACGTCTACTTGGGAATTATAAAGACAAACAATGCTAGCTCCCTTATTATATAGATGTTTACTATTTATAAAACTATTGTTACACATTAATAATTGATGATGACAGGTAAAGGGCAAAAAGTGATGCTATTGAATTGTTACCATCACTCACAAAACAAATTATTCTACTATGATCTCCTAAATAAGATGACAAATAAGTCACACTTGGGAATTATCAATGGATTTTTATTCATTTATCATTTTAATGCATTTGATTTTGAACCCTAGTATTGTGTGTCTAACTTCTCTCTTTCCCTATTTGTTGTCATTTCCAAAAAAAAAATAAAATTCAAACCTACTATTGATGACATAAAATGCAGGTTTTTTTCTTCTAGTATTCTCTAATTCTTTTCAAGTCTATCTACTTGTTGCTCCAAAATCTGCATTTTATGTCTAAACACTACCTTTTTCTAATACCTAATGATAGAGTCAAAATATTATCAAAGGTCAAACAGCGATACATTCAAAAATTTTATTCAGTGAGGTTATTAAAAAATTTATCATGCCAAATTTTTAGTTATATATCACTTATCAAAATCAATTTTCATGTTATAGTAAAAATTAATTTAGGTCATAAATTTGAAAACTAATTCTTACTAATCTGACCTGATTTATGTCATATACCCAAGTATAAGTGATCAAATTATAATATTTCCCCGTTAAGTTCGAGGTCGAACCCACAGGAAGCTAACTATCGGTATTCAAAACAAAAAACTATAAAATTGTCGTGTGTGTAGTGTGCAACGAAACAACTTATGGTGTGAGTTTAGAATTTTCAAATAAACACTTAACTAAAACTTTGAATAACAATGATAAAAAGGTACTCTTCAGTGCGGGGATCCAACATGTATTACATTGTTCATTTATGAAAATGCCACCTTATAACAATTAACTCCCATTTTATTGAAAAACTAACCGATAGGTTTGATGTATAACTGAATCATATAATAACAACTGATTAGGTTAGTCGAAAGGTCTATGTAGCATGCAACAATCAAATACCCCTAGTAAAACTGAAGGTGGACTATTCAAAAGGTTTACTCTAGCTATTCTATCAGCATGTTGATAATTCAACGAAAATGGAGTTCTGATTTATGCATTGAATCAAAAGCATTGACTATGGCGAGATTTAAGTCATCTATGATCAATCTCCCGACTGTTACATAAAGCCCAACTATGTATATCACTGTATAATGCATAAAGTGCGTAGTAATTATAGATAATATGATATATAACATTAAGCTCTACTTGGTGTTCATAACCATGAGCATATTATAATTGTAACCTTCCATCAATTAAGGGAGGTATAAATATTAACACATAAATAAAAAATCGACATTTTCATAACTTAAACAGTATCGTACATGCATTCACTCTTCACTGAAGAGTATAAATGGACTACTCACGCATCATTGCTATAGACGAGCAAAAGGAGTGATATAATCTCATTACAAAATAAAATAAAATACACAACCTCCTTTCCCGAGGAATAGTTGAAATACTGTCACTCTTATTACTAGCTAGGGAACAAAAGTGGAAGAGGTTCAACTCTCCAAATAGAAAGGATAAATATAAATGTAGAAGTAGAGAGAATTCTAGTTGAGAAATAATTAGGGCAGGGCTTCGCGCGTTTTCTAACTGAAACGCTCACTAAAGTTTCAATTTCTTTATTTCTTTTCTCCTTTCTCTCCTCTCTTGCACAAGACTGAGCTCTCTTGCCATCCCCTGAAAAATGAGCTGGAAAGGACTATTTATAGGCACCAATAGGAGGGGAATAAGGCGACTGAAACCCTGAACAGCCAATCAGGGTGATTTGTTGCTCACATGGACCAATGGAAGAAGAGAGAGAATTAAGGTGGTTTAAGCACCGTCCAGGCGCTATAAGCATCGTGCGGATGATAGCATTTCTTTGATTTTTTGCTTTGGCAGCCTCCTTGTTGACTTGTGATTTATACTTTCCTCCCTTTCCTCGTTTAGCCTTTGCACTTTGGTCCTCTTAGATTTTCATATTTATGCTTGAAACCCTGTAAAATGTATAAACTACATATTAACCCTAATAATTTATAAATTAATCACTTTAACCTAGTTTACACACACAGTTAACCCTAAATCATGATTCAATTACGCATTCTTTTATTGTTAATCACTTACCATCAATATCAATTTGTGAAAATAACACAGTCTATTTATTTCCTCGTTTTTGACATAATGCGATGAACCATCAAACACAGTAATTTCACACAATAAAAACCTTTTGTTAGTTGGTGCATTGCTGATGTATAAGTCGCAGTTATAATCTAGTTCTTCAATTTAAATTATATTTTTTAATCATCAAATTTATTCAAGCAAGTGCCTTTATTTGTAAAAACAACATTCATCTATATAATTTCATTATCTTCACTTAGTATTGAATACCTACTCATTAAAATTTTTGAGTATTGTAAAGGAAGTATCATACATATATAGTAATTTTTGAAAACCCAAGGACAATTCTAGAAGTATATTAATAATCTATATATTAAGGGAGCTAGCAGTTCAAGCCCTTAGTTTGTCTTTAGCTTTTAGTAGCTGAGATTACTTTTAAGATTATTGATCTGACGATCCTAATTAATCTTCAAATTTATTTTCCCGCCATGAACAAGATTAAGAGTTTCATTTTTTTTGACAACTCTAACACTCTCATCTCTCACACATCTCCTATTCTTTCAGTCTCTTTCTCTCCATCTCTCCTATGCCCCTATCTCTTACTTTCTCTTATAGTCTTCTCTTCTTTCCCTAAATCTCTCTCTCTCCCTACATTTCTCTCACCTTGTAAACCCCCACATGTTTATAGTAATATAATGTTAAGGGCATATAGTAATTTAATATATGTAATGACATAGGAAATACTAATATTGTAAATAATAGTCAAAGCTGGTTTAGCTCGTGAATATATGACATAATTTGTAAAATAACTTCTATTAACTATGTTTGGTGTGCAAATGTATGTTGTGTAAGTTTGAGTTGACTTTGGAAGGGTTTTAGGATGGACTGGAAATGAAAAACAGAGGAAATAGAAAAAACTGGACAAAACTATATCGGTACTGAACTGTACCGGTACTGTGTTCCAGAGCACTTTGTTTCAGAGAGTTAGACGTACCGGTACAATGTACCGGTATGGCCGAAAGAGGTCTGACAATTTAAAGTTACAATTTTGGCCCGATTTTTGCCTTATAAATACCTAGAGAAGCCTCCTTTAGCCCCATTTCGGCCCTTCTAACCTGAGAAAACCCTAGAGAGAATAAAGGAGTAGAATAGAGGAAGAAAGGAAGAGAAAAACACAAGATTTGAGGAGATTTGCACCTTGGAGTCCATCAAAACCTAACTTTTCAAGAGCACAAGGTAGGAGTTTCCTTCCACTCTTGTTCATTGATGCTAGGGTTATTATATATGTATGTTTGGACTCTTATGGATATGCATTTGTTATGAGTTCCTTGTTTCTTAATATTCTTGCAAGCTTTATCATGTTTTGAGCAACGTTATGGTGGAAAAACCATAAAAACCCTAGTTTTTTTAAGAATGTGGATTTTCTCTCTCAATATTCACTAAATCTTGGTGTTGAAAACTCTAGAGTTTTGTGTTGAGAAATAAAATGATATCATTGTAGATCTCTTGCAATTTTCTTAATTGGTTATTGAAAGTGTCACATGCCAAATTTGGAGATTTTTGGAGATATGCTTATAACTTGTGTAAATTGGTGTGGTGTTGAGTGTTGAAATGAAATTGTAGATGATCTCTTGTACATTTTCCTAAATTTGGTCCCGTGAGAATATAACTTGTGAGAATTGGGGATTTTTATTAGAATTTTCTTATAAATTAGGGGTTTGTGGAATTGTTGGGTATTTGAGAAAATAGTGGGTAATATATTTCTTGTATGGTTGTGTGGACAAACATGAGTAAGAGGTTCCTTGTAAGAATGGTCATTCCTTCTCAAGAGGTTCCTTGTAAGGATGCTTGAGAAACCAAATCTTAAGGGGAGAGGTTCCTTGTAAGGATGCTCATTCATTCTCAAAAGGTTCCTTGTAAGGATGCTTGAGAAACTTAATCTTAAGGGTGAGAGGTTCCTTGTAAGGATGTTCATTCCTTCTCAAGAGATTCTTTGTAAGGATGCTTGAGAAACTTAACCTTGAGGGTGAGAGGTTCCTTGTAAGGATGCTCATGTCAAAAGTGGACAGCATGTGATCTTCTCAAGAGGTTCCTTGTAAGGATGCTTGAAAAACCAAACCTTGAGGGTGAGAGGTTCCTGGTAAGGATGCTCATGCCATAGAGGACAATATTATATCATGTGTAGGTAATGATTTATATTTTGGAAATAGATGTTTATTGGAACTTGGCTGTTATTGTTCATTTCTATTACTATTGCTACTTAAACTTGAGATTAGTTGTGAAATGTCCCTGTTTTACTTACAAGATTATATATGCTATCTGTGAAATGAGACCCGACCTTTTTATATGATTTTATAAACCTTGTTTGAGTTTGGAAGGAATGTTGCTACAGAGCTTCGTGCTCACCCCCTACAAACAACATATTTTAGGTTTGTGTCTAGAGGAGGAGCTCGAAACTGACGAGCCGGGACATTGGGAAGCTCCGATAACGGGAGACATGAATCCCGAGGTGTATGCTTAGGATATACACTTTCTTTTGTACTAGGCTAGACTATTCATTTTGAACCTTGTAAATTCTAATTTTCTTTTGTTATTTCCCTTGTGCTACCTTAGTTAACTTTTGGAATATAAAGGCTAAGATGAGCCTATTCTTTTGGGATGATGTTGTAGACATTATACATATATGATGAATGGAATTTACTCTTTGATGGATTATTTTAGTCCCCTCATTTTGTAAATGGTGATTAGCTAGTAATGCTTCCAGGGTGGTATTTGGGGCGTTGTAGATTTTGGTATCAGAGCTTAAGCTTTAGGTCTTACAGGGGAGTTGTAAGTTATGAATTACCACTAGAGAGGTAGGAGTATGTTGAATGAAATAGTGATCCAAATTGGGTACACGTCTTATACTTTAGATTTGAGTGATGGTTACGATGTGTTGCACATCAAGGAACTAAATTGTAAATTGATGTGCAGGATGGACGGAGGACGAGGATGTGGACATGGCCGTAGTCGTGGTGGTCAAGCAAATCCACCACCACCACCACCTCCCGATGCCATTAATGACATTTATTAGTGTTTGAGGGAGCTCACCATTCTGGTACAACACCAGAATGGGAACATCCATAACGGTGGGGCTCATCCATTAGCCCAAGTACCCGGCAACGGAGAAGAGAATAGGAGAATGATAGTTCTCCGAGAGTTTCTGAGACAACGGCCGCCAAATTTCCAACGGAGCTATAAACCTTTGGATGCGGATAGATGAATCCACCGATTAAAGAAGATTTGTGATGACATGGGAGTTGCCGAGGACTTGCGGGTTGGCTTAGCTGTTTAACTGTTCCAGGGGGAGGCCGACCACTGACAGGATTCAGTGAAACGAAGGAGAAACACTGATGCACTTACTTGGGAGGAATTCGACCAAATCTTCCAAGACAAGTACTTTTCGAAATCAGTCAGAGATTAGATGAAGACCCATTTTCTTGCTCTAAGACAGGGTAGCATATCGGTGGCCGAGTACGAGAGGAGGTTTGATGAGATATCCTGTTATGCTATAGAGTTTATAGCTACTGAGGCTAACAGGGCCAAGCACTTTGAGCAGGGCTTAAGGCCGACTATCAAGGAGAAGCTGGTGGTTCTTAAGATCTGAGAGTATGGGGATATTGTTGATAGAGCTACATTGGTGGAAAGAGACATAGATGACAACCAGCGACGACAGATGTGGCACCATAAAATCCGGGGTTCCGTTGATTTTCTATCAACCCGAGGAATATCCGTGGATACCGAGTAACTCGATATCACGCCGTTATGCCCCATTTACCGGGGTCCATAATTTAACGAAATTCGGGCAGAGTCTCCTTTGTACGGAAAGCTCTACCCAAAATCCAACCTATGCAATATATCTTCACTTGACCCATCCGAGGCCTAATTTAAAACATTGGCCACACCGGGTCCATTTATAAGTAAATATTGGCCACATCGGGTCCAATTATCTATACTTATATCAAAACATGCAATGTTACTTTAACAATGGTTTATATAAGTTCTATTACAATCATTTTCAAAGGGTTACATATCCAAAACATAATTTTCACAAGTGTTGTACATTAACACAAAATAAAGCCACATTCGGCTTTCTTCAAACATGAGGGTCCAAATTGGAGCCATCCATCGATGTATTTCCCCCACCTTAAATGTTTTCCTATATAGGGTGAGTAATGCCCAGTTGAGTAATTTTCTACAGAGGCTACTCCCTACATAAGTGTACATGCAATGTTCACATACAACATTTCATATTCACATCAACATTCCAAGTAAGAATAGGCAATTCTAGGTTGAAATTCTATTATGTCATGCTATGAAATGAGATGAAACTCACTCATGCATCATGACCCGAGTCCTCACCGACTCTCACAACACAATGCAATGCACTCGTGCAGTGTAACCGTCATTCGACGAAAAATTCACCAAATGATCGTTTGAAAATAAAAGTTGTTTTATTATAAAACCAAATCATTGATAGATGTTACTCATTGAATGAGTACTTTTATAAATTAAAATCTTGTGTCTTATTGGGAACTAATTTTGGATTTTATACCGCTGGTTCCGTATACCATACAACACTTGTCCGAAATTTTACCACAGGGGAGTGTATAACCAAGTTGCTGGGTCTTGCACTCGAGGGGAGGATCTACCCCTTCTTGCTATACCCGACACAAGTTTTTCATGCAACATGCCACATGTCAATCACTAAGAATGTTGTTTGATTAACCATGCATACACACACTCACACTCATGCCTAAGCCCATGAATGTGATGCCTCCGTACATATGCAATGTAATGAACCGTATGGAATGAGTGTCATATGAACTAATTAAACCATGCATTTTAATATGTATCATGGACAATTATATCATATGCATATAATCTCCAAAATTTTATCACAATGTCAAAACATCAACTAGCATGTATTAACATTTATATCCAACACAATTTACAGGCATGTTATTACCTATTCTATGCCAACAACACACTTAAGTCACAAAGCACATTATAACACATAATGACCCACAAAAATCAGCCCCAAATTAGACCACATAGCATCCCCAAATTAGGCCACTAAAATAACCCAAAATAGTCCATTTGGACAGCCCTTGGACAGCTCACATACAACCTAATTTCAACTCCTAAAATAGCCCAAAACAATCACTTTTTAGTGCACAAATTCAGTCCATGAAAGTACACAAATTCAGTCCATGAAAATGCACAAAAATAGTCCATTTTAGTCCATAAAAATAGTCCATAAAAGTGCACAAATTCAGCCCATGCAAGTGTACAAAAACAGTCCATTTTAGTCCAAAAGTAGTCCATTTGGACAGTCTATATGCAGTCTCTTTTTAGCCACTAAAATAGCCCATAAATAGCCATAAAACAACCATATTTCAACCACAAAGCAACCAAATAACATTCACATTTCAGCCACAAAAAATAGCCCCTTAAGGTAGGAGTAAATCCATAGTAGGACAAACCCTATCTCTTGGAGCGTAAACCAAAGACAAAAGCTTCAAGAACACCCTCTAAGTCCCAAAAACTCTTGATTTCCAAAATATCCTCTTTTGAATCTTCGGTAAAATCCTTAGTTCTTGGTACGTACGTATAGCCCTCATCGGGGTGATCGATTTCCTCTCTTGGCTCGAAGGAATCCGAGCGACGAAACTCCGAAAAATCGAAGATGAAGCTTGAAGAACTATTTTTTTTCTCTTTTCTCTCTATGGCCGGCCAAAGGATGAAAATATGAGATATTTCTGCTAAAATATCTCAATTAAGTCCCTATTTATAATTTCAAATACTCGGCCCTCGTCGCGCCACGTGTCACTCGCTTATTCGGGTCTGTTTTCGTCCCGAAATGATTTATTACATTCTGTATTTAATTCAAATTAATTTTATTGGTATGTTAATTCAATCATACTTAAATTTTAAAATATTTATTTTTGAGGACCACTGAGAGGTCATTCGCCACCCAGTCGTCTCGAACGACGTGTAAAAAGTTAAATTATCTCAAATTTTGACGAATTTCGACAGGGAAACTATATTTTGCGACACGAGTCCAACGACGAACTCCATTTACTCATCCAAAGTCTAGAACATGACTATTTTTGAATACGCATTATAGTGGTAAATTACCATTTTACCCTTTTTTCGAAAAAATTCAAATTTACCCGAGTTTTACAATAGATATTAGCGAGAGGAGGACCGATTAGGACAGGCCTTAGCACCAGTGGAGCATAGAGGGCGTTACCCTACCGTCACCCTGATCAGGCAGTGGTACAGAGACCTTTGATATCTCGAGGGGCTGGAGGTATACTAGAGAAGGCAAACACTAACTTACGATCCTGCTTTGCATGTGGAGGTGTGGGACATATTTAGGTGCATTGCCCGATCTTTCCACCTTAGAGGACTATCCAGATAGCAGGGCAAGTACCAGTAACAAGCCACCTCTACAAAGGCCAGCACAACATAGACTGTTACAAGCTCAAACCCTCGACGGTGCCAATCAAGGAAGGGTTTTTGTTTTGTCTCAACCGGAGGAGGACACTTTAAATGTCGTGGTGGAAGGTATCGTCATTTATAATTCTTGGGTTCGCATCTTATTTGACCCCGGTGCTACCCATTCATTCATACGTACGAAATATGCACTTAATCTGGGTTTGGATTTTGAAAAACTTGAACATGCTTTGAGTATTGATATGCTGACAGGAGAACAGTTGGACACAACTAGGGTGTGTAGAGGATGTGTGCTTCGCATTGGAGAGCAAGAGTTGATTGTAGATTTGGTTGGGTTAGACATAAAGGGGTATGACGTTATATTTGGGATGAATTTGTTGTCTGTTTTTCATGCGGTGATGGATTATTTTCGCAAGCGGATCTCATTCCATTTACTAGGAGGGGTAGTTTTTACGTTCATGGATGATCATAATTTTTTCCATCCATTACCTACTACGGGTAATAGATTCTTGAAAGTGAAGGCGGGGAGCCAGTTGAGTTTCTTAGCTAGTTTAATGGGAGATGAACGAGACAAATCTCATACGGACGTGGTGTTACTAGTATCAGATTTTTTGGATGTCTTCTCAAACGAATTACCAGGGTTGCCCCCACGGAGAGAGATTGAGTTTAAGATTGATCTCTATCCGAAAACAGAACCCATATCCATTGCTCCCTATCAGATGGCACATTTGGAGTTGAAGGAGCTAAGGAAGCAGTTGGATCAATTGTTGGCCATTGGGTTTATCCGTTTGATCACTTCACCTTGGGAAGCCCCGGTCCTCTTTGTGAAGAAACATGACGAGACACTTCGGTTATGCACAGATTATCGAAGTTTGAATCGGGTGATAGTGAAGAATAGATATTCGTTGCCAATGATTGATGACTTGTTCGATCAATTGAGGGGTTCTAAGTATTACACCAAGATTGACCTGCACACAGGATACCATAAATTGCGGATCAATGAAGAGAATATTCCTAAGACTGCTTTTCGTACCCGGTATGGTCATTTCGAGTATACGGTGATGTCATTCGGATTGACTAATGCACCCGCAGCCTTCATGAATTTGATACACAGGGTATTCCGACCATACCTAGATCAGTTTTTCATTATGTTCATTGATGACATACTAATCTATTCACGGACACACGAGGAACATGAACGCCATCTCATGATTGTGCTCCAGACTTTGAGGGAGCATAAGTTATATGCTAAGACGAGTAAATGAAAGTTATGGATGAAGGAGGTAAAATTTCTTGGCCATGTGGTGTCGGAACAGGGTGTAGCCGTTGACCCTACAAAGGTTGAAGCAGTAATGAAGTGGGAACCAGCGAAGAACGTGACTGAAGTACGTAGTTTTCTAGGCTTAGTAGGTTACTATCAGAGATTTGTAGAAGGGTTCTCCAAGGTAGCAATGCCGATGACACACCTTACGAAGAAGGGAGAGAAATTCTTGTGGACTCAAAAGTGTGAACGAGCCTTTCGCACCTTAAAGGAGAGGTTGACGACGACACCTGTCCTTATTATTCCGAATGGTGGGGATGGATACAATGTTTTCACCGATGCTTCACTACGAGGCTTGGGATGCATGTTAATGCAAGGAGGTGAGGTAGTTGCTTATGACTAGACAACTCAAGACTCATGAACATAATTGTCCCACTCACGACTTGGAGCTTGCCGCTGTGATTTTTGCTCTTAAGTTGTGGAGGTGTTACTTATATGAGAAAAGTTTCAAGTGTTCTCTGACCATAAAAGCCTCAAGTATTTAATCACCTAGAAATACTTGAATCTTCGGCAAAGAAGGTGAATTGAGTATTTAGAGGATTACGATTTCACACTCAACTACCATCCGGGGAGGACGAATGTAGTAGCCGATGCCCTTAGTAGGAAGTCTCGGGGTGAACTACATATTTTTATAGGTGAATGGAAGTTGAAGGATGCCCTTTGAGATTAAGATCTATGGGTTGGAGAAGATAGATCTCGACCATGCCTATTCAATCTTGTAGCCCAACCTACCCTCCAACGCAGAATTGTAGAATTGCAATGCTTGGATCAGGAATTAGCGTTGATTCGAGCTAAATTGGAGAATGGAGAAACTATGGAGGGTTGATCCTTGAGAAACCGGGAATTGAAATATGGGGAGAAGCTATGTGTTCCCGCTGACTCGTCTCTAAAGGAAGAGATACTTGGAGAGTGTCATCGCTCTAAGTTTGCTATCCACCCCGGTAGCACAAAAATGTATAGGGACATGAAGCGCCAATATTGGTGGTAGGGAATGAAGAAGGATGTGGCAAGGTTCACAGCACGATGTGCGGTATGCCAGCAGGTGAAGATTGAACATCAAAAGTCAGGAGGACAATATTATATCATGTGTGGGTAATGGTTTATATTTTAGAAATGGATGTTTATTGGAACTTGGCTGTTATTGTTCATTTCTATTACTATTGCTACTTAAACTTGAGATTAGTTGTGAAATATCCTTGTTTTACTTACAAGATTATATATACTATTTGTGAAATGAGACCGGCCTTTTTATATGCTTTTATAAACCTAGTTCGAGTTTGGAAGGAATGTTGCTACAGGGCTTCGTGCTCACCTCCTACAAACAACATATTTCTGGTTTGTGTCTAGAGGAGGAGCTCAAAACTGACAAGCCGGGACATTGGGAAGCTCCGATAGTGGAAGACACGAATCCTGAGGTGGATGCTTAGAATATACACTTTCTTTTGTTCTAGGCCAGACTATTCATTTTGAACCTTGTAAAGTCTAGTTTTCTTTTATTATTTCCGCTGTGCTACCTTAGTTAACTTTTAGAATGTAAAGTCTAAGATGAGCTTATTCTTTTGGGATAATGTTGTAGACATTATACATGTACGATGAATGGAATTTACTCTTTGATGGATTATTTTAGTGCTCTCATTTTGTAAATGGTGATTAGCTAGTATTGCTTCCAGGGTGGTATTTAAGGCGTTACAGATTTTGGTACCTCTATCGATTAATCTATCTCTTAGTCTTTCTCTCTTACTCATATCCTGCGCCTCTTTCTCTCTGATAAAGGACTGATGAAGCACCCCATGACAAGCGTCGAAGCACTCGACAATAACCAGTGAAGCACCTAATGACAGGTAATCTCCAAGCCTCTCTCTTCTTCTCTCCTCTCTCCCTCCCTTCTTTCCTTTCTCTTTCTCTCTCTCTCCACAGTGGCTCCATGCCCCACCAGCAACCACCATTCTCCCTCTCTTTCTTTCTCACGTTATTCATCTCGTTTGTTTCTATCCCACTCCTTTTCTCTAATCATCCCTTTCTCCTCTCTCCCTCTGTTATTCCCCTTCGCGCACCTGGTATGTCTGGGTTCCCTTTTCTTTCCCCACCATTTACTACTCCTATCACACACACACACACACACACACACATACATCCCCTTATAACACACGCACACAACGGATTGATGCACACATCCATTATTATTCCTCTATTTGTCACTCTCACCCTTTGATTTAGTTTTTGATTTCTCCATGTGAGTTCACCCATTGATTTTGTTGTCAACATTTTGAATTAGACACAGTGGAATTTGTTTTGGAAAATTGCAAAAAAAATTGTTGTATGCTAATTATTTGACAAATTGCTTCACTCACAGAATTAGTGTAAGACCCTGTATTAAAATTTTAAATAAGGATAATATTATCTTTAGAGTTCTCCTAAGATGATTAAAATGATGGTAGAAACTTAGAATCTTAGTTGAAAGATTGATTATAAAGTTTGAGTTTTACGTGTATTTATATTGAGATAAATTGAGTTTTGGAGATGTATGGTTTGAAAAGCTCAGATAAGTAATTTTGTAAATATTTTTAGATCAAAATAAGGTTTCTATTGAATCCAAAAGGTCAAAAAACCTTTGGGGAGGTAATATGGGGTGTATTATAAGTTAGTAAGTATTCCGGAGTTAAAACCTATTTTGGAGAGGATTTGGGTAAAAAGGAATTTGACACTACCTTAGTATTTTTGTTATTACTTTTTACTCTAATGTCCAATGGATTTTATTTTTGGAGAGAAAAAACTAGACTTCAAGGGGTATAAAAGTGTCTTTCATGAAAATTTTATGAATCGACTTCTAAATAGGTCAAAATTGATCTGAAAGTCGGGGGTATACTGTCAAAGGCGTCCGGATTGGAGAAACACACGTCCGAACGCACCGAGCAGAAGTTGGAGAATCTGTGTGGAGATTTTTCTCCATTTTTGGCATTATAAATACCTAAGGAACGATCCTTCGGCCTATGTTTAGCAATTTTTCATCCAATAAAACCCTAGAAAGCTTGACATGAAGAAAGAGAAGAGACACGAGACGGATTCTCGCTTCAGGATTGATTCAAGCGCGCTAGGGTTATCTTCAAATATCAGATTAAATGTAGGGGTTTCTTCCTTAACTTGTTCATTGAGGCTAAGATTAATATATATGTTTGTTTTGATTCTAATTCGTATGCATATGTTATGAATTTTTTGTCTCTTGGTTTTCTTGTAAATCGTATTATGTCTTGAATAAGGTTATCATTTGATAGCCATAAAAACTCTTGTTCTTGATATCAAAACCCTAGTTTTCAAGAAATATATATTTTACCCTTGATATTCCAATGTTCTTGATTTAAAAATTTTAGTGTTTTTTTTTGAACAATAAAATTATATTTATTCATGATCTCTTTCATATTTTCTTGAGTTGTATGTTGGAAAAATACCTATGAAATTATGGTTCTTGGTTTACATGTGATCTGGTGAATTGGTTTGATATTGTATCTCTTATGTGGATGTTTTGATGAACATGGGTGACCGTTGACCGGGTATAGTAGAGTGGGTAGATGCGTTTCTTACTCCGAGTGGGCTTGAAGGTTTCCTACCAATCATAGTGGGGTTGGTGGCTTACGAGGACCAAACCACTATTCGGTCACGGGTATCAAGGTTGTGGGCTAGTATATTATTCATGTGTTGGATTCGTCACTACCGATGTGTCGGTATAAACTCTTCCTAAAGTTGAGTATTTTTGCGAGGATTGATTGTGTGTGTGTGGGCCAGAATATTCTCAATGTGTGTTTTCATGCAAAGTTTTACTACATACCTGAGATACAGTGTTGACAATGGTGTATTATTTGAAAGTTGGTTTTGTTTATTCATTTAATTTATTGATATTACGTAAGCTTGATATCTGATGAACTGTCATTGTTTTATTTCAAAAGTTGTATATGATATTTTAAAAAATGAGACCAACCTATTTTATATGTTTTCAAGTACTTGTTCAAACTTGGGGAGATTTTTCTATAAATCTTAGTGCTCACCCCCTACAAACCACATCTTTTTTAGATTATTAAATAGAGGAAGAGCTTGGATTGGATGAACAGTTAAATTGGGAAGCTCAAATTTATGGGAACGTGGATTCTAAGGTGGACGTTTAGAGTTATTCCTTTATGTTCTACACTGAGAGGTTAATTATGAGACAGTGTTAAGGATAATGTTTAATTTATTCCACTACAAGAAAATATTTAGTTTTTGGATGTAATTACCATGGGTTGATGTATTTGTTTTGAATGATGCTTTAGTTATTATGGATGATCAATGAAATTTTCTTTATTTATGAATTTTATTAGTTACTCTCATGATATGAAAGGTTAAAGACAATAATGCCTTCTAGGGTAGATTTTGGGGTGTTACAATTAGTGATAAATCTCTCTGGTAACGCCTAATTCATTAAATTAACGACAAATTACCGTTCAATTTATCCAATTTATTTTTAAATTCATCCAATTAAAACTCAATTCATCAAATTAACATCCTAAATCATTCAATAAAGATTCAATTTATCAAATTAATACCAATTTAGCATACAAGTTCATCCAATTAGTATTAATTAATCAAATTAACATTAAATTTCATGTTATTAGACTTAAAATTCATAAAAAAATAAAATTTAATTAGCTCAATCGTCACAAATATTCATAGAAAAATAAATTTTAATCGGTTTTAATCAAATTATACATACAAAGATTTTTTTGGGATTTGATTAAAAATATGTCTATCCAGCGTGGGACTAGATTATAATTATATAAAAAAATGATTTTACATTTAAATCGATCGTGATGTTACTAAGATTGTAACAAAACCGATCCTATTGATTGTAGCACAAGACCAATTATTTGACCAGTCTTGATTGTAACAAGATCGGTTATGATAAAACACGATCGATCCAAAATAGCTCAGAAAGTGGTAACCTTACCCTTAAAAATTGGTAACTTATCCCCCATAAAGTGGTAATTTACTCCCAAACTGTTATAACTTACCCCCCAAAAGTGATAACTTACTCCCAAAAAGTGGTACCTTACCCTCCAAAAGTGATAGTCTGCCCTTAAAAATGGTAATAATTCTACTGCGTATTGATTTTTTTTTAAAAAAAATTTGCATTAATCTCAATGGATTTTTTATAATAATTCTACTGTATGTTGATTTTTGTAAAAAAATGCATTAATTAATTTAAACATAATTATTTATAATAATTAATTTAAACGTAATTATTTATAATAAATCTTTTCTTTTAACACTTTTCTCTCAACAATTATAATGTAACTGATTAAATGGGTTATCGAAAAAATGTTAAATATCTCATTAGCTGCTTTAAATGATTATGAATAATCAATGGCTTTGAATCATTTAGCAACATGGTACTGAAAAATAACCTTAGGTACCGTAGACGGACTAAAAATCACATGGCCTGGCAACTCTATAAATACCCTACCTAACTACTTTGTAAATACTCTACCTAGCTAGTTGTCACGGGATAACAACTCGTTTTTCTTTTCGAGGCTGCCTATGAAGGCGTTGCCACTGCAACCAGCCACACAATCTCAAGAACAAGGGACAGAAACTCACACAAAAGGCACACACGAATTTACTAGGACAACACTCCCAAACCTTATATATTGAACTCAACAATTTACAAGGAACTTTCAAAGCCAGAACACTCTATCTGCCTTTACAGAATGCCCAAACACCTCTATTTATACAAGGAGCATGGCAGATGACACCCCCATCTGCCAAAGGGTAGTTACCCACATTCTGCTATTCTATAGCAGACTTGGTCAACAAGATTGCTCTCTGTGCGACACCTGGCAGGCAGTTCCATCCACTTAGCATTTGATATGGAACTGCCCCTTATCAGCATGTATCTGGACTAGATTTTGGCTAGGAACACCCAGAATTGCTTCCTACAGACTAGGCCTTGTTCAACAACTACCTTGACTGAGTCTCAGAATCCTCCTGGTCACATGCATTGCAACCATGTGTCCACATTCAGCAGCCAGCCTTGCTTCATGAACCATTGTGCATGCTGGGTTTAACCCATGCCATGCAATCTGAAGCTATGCACCCACATTGCTTCAATTAAGCCTAACTCGTGCTGCCATGCTCAGCCGGGTGGTCTCATGCTGCCACAGTCCGCATCAATCTGTCGAACCATTTAGCCACATTACCTTGATTCTCACACATGGTCTGCCTTGGTGCAAGGTGCCACCAATACCGACATTATGCACCCAAGTTAGTTAGGGTGTGACAAGCCACCCCCACCTAAAGTATCCAACGACCTCGTTTGAATGGAGGCGTGGTATTGTTTGAAGAGATCCTCGAACTGCCACAATGTCGTCTCTTTCTCCCTAGTGGCCTTTTCCGGTGCTTTCCCTTTCCACTTGACTAGGTAATGAGTTCTTCTATTTTTCTTACTCATTCCCTCTATCTTGTGGTCAAGGATAGCTTGTGCTATCTCTATGAATTGCTTCCTGATTGTTGGAGGAGCCCGACATCGAACATATCTATCAGGATCTGCTGGGTCCTTAACGTATAGCTTCAAGAAGGCAACATGGAATACTGGATGAAGTTTGAGACAACTGGGAAGATCCAGTCTATAAGCCAACCTGCCAATCCTTCTTGTGATAAGGAAAGGACCGTCATAGCGCTGGATCAGACCCTTATGTGTAGACTTCCGAGTGATCTTCTTCCAGATTGATGGTGTCAACTTCAGCATTATTTTGTCACCTACTTCGAACTCTACTGCCCTCTTTGTCTCATCTGCCCACTTCTTCATCCTCTTTACTGCCTTAGTCAAGCAGTCCTTTGCCTCGTCGGTCCTTTCCTGATTGGCCCGAGCGAAGTGGTATGCTGCAGGACATCTCCCTTGAGAATTTTTCTTGGCAACTTCGTGGGGAGTAAGAGGTTGTTGACCAGTTGCCAACTCGAATGGGCTCATTCCAGTGGAAGAGGTTTGCTGCAGATTATAACTGAATTGGGCGACATCAAGTAAATCTAACCAATTCTCCTGGTTCGCAGTGACATAGTGCCTGAGATATTCCTCTAGCATCGCATTAACCCGCTCAGTCTTGCCATTTGTCTGCGGATGATTGCTGGTGGAAAGGTTGAGTTGTGTGCCCAATAACTCGAACAAGGCCGTCCAAAATCGGCCAGTGAAATGTGTGTCTCTGCCGCTGACTATATCCAGCGGAAGACCCCAAAGCTTCACTATATGCTTAAGGAATAGTTGAGCAGTAACTTCGACAGAACATATTTTCGGAGCTGCAATGAATGTGGCGTACTTCGAAAACCTGTCTACAACCACAAATATCGAAGTAAAGTCATTCACCTTAGGCAAGCCATTGATGAAGTCCATGGACACACTCTCCCAAGGTCTGTTGGGAATGGGGATAGGCTCCAACGTTCCTGCCATCTTATTCCTTTCTGTTTTGTCCTGCTGGCACACCAGACAAGTGCACACACACAACTCAACATCTCCTTCCATACGAGGCCAATAATAGCTTTCTGCTAGCAAGGCAAGGGTTCGTTCCTGCCCTGGATGCCCTGGCCATCGAGCTTCATGAGTTTCTTTCAGCAACAGTTGTCAAAGTCTGCCTGACTTCGGAACGTACGGCCTCCTTCTTTTGGCATACAATACACCATCCTCTACCCAAAACTGCCAAGTCACCCTTTCATGGACCTGTTTTAGCAAAAAACTAGTCACTGGATCATCTTTTGTTTGATCCTGAATTCTTTGCAGTATATCTCCTGTAATCTGGCTAAGTGCAGCCATAATCCCATCAACAATTGGAATTCGGCTTAGAGCATCAACAACTTGATTTGCACTGCCAGGTTTGTACTGCAACGTCAAATGGAACTGTGCAAGAAAATCCTACCATCTTTCTTGTTTTGGTGTCAGCTTATTCATGGAATTGAAACAGCTGGTAGCCACATTGTCTGTTAGCACAAGGAAATGTTTTCCCAATAGGTAATGCCTCCATGCATTGATGCAGTGAATGACTGTCGTCATCTCCTTCTCGTGCCTTAAATACTGCCTCTTGGTATCGTTTAACTTCCTGCTTTCAAACGCCACTGGGTGACCATTCTGCACCAACACCCCTCTAAGAGCAAATTCTGATGCATCTGTATGGACTTCAAAAGGCAAATCAAAGTCAAGTAAGCGTAAAATTGGGCTAGTCGTCACCACTGCCTTCAATTGATCGAATGCCTCCTGGCATTCGTAGGACCAGTCCCAAGTTCTATCCTTCCTCAGAAGATCTGTTAATACAACTACCTTCTTTGAATAATTCTTCACGAATTTTCGATAATAGTTCGCCAAACCAAGGAAATACCTCAATTCTGTAACCTTAGTAGGGACAGGCCAGTCAGCAATGGCCTCAACTTTCTTTGGGTCCATCTTCACCACACTCGCAAAAATAATATGCCCAAGAAATGAGATTTCTTTCTGGACAAATTCACATTTTCGTGGTTTCAGATACAACAATGCTTCCCTCATCTTTGTCAAAGCCAACCTGAGGTGCTCAACATGTTCCTGAAGAGTCTGTCTATAAACGACTATATCGTCCAGATAAATCACCATAAAATCCAAGTATTCTCAGGAATACGTTGGTCATCGAGTTGCAGAATATAGCAGGAGCATTGGTTAAGTCGAAAAGCATAACTAAAAACTCATATGAACCGTACCTTGTTACACAAGCGGTCTTTGCCTCAGCTCCTTCAATAATTTTGACTTGATGATATCCCAGCCGCAAGTCCATCTTGGTGAAGAAGACTGCTTTCCCCAGTCTGTCAAATAATTCATCAACAAGTGGGATTGGATAATTGTTCTTGACAGTGACTTTGTTGTGGGCTCTGTAATCTACACAAAGCCGTAAGGATCCATCCTTCTTTTTTTGAAACAGAACGGGGGCTCCATAGGGGGCCTTGGACGGTCTAACGAACCCAATGCCCAATAGATCACCAAGCTGTCGCCTTAGCTCTGCCAACTCTGATGAAGACATCCAATAAGGAGCCTGTGCAGGGACTTTTGCCCCTTGAATCAACTCAATGGCATGATCAATCTCCCGCCTTGGTGGTAATCTTGTTGGCATTTCATTTAGTGCCACATCCTTGAATTTAGGCAGCAATTGTTGCACTGGTTCAGGGACTTGCAATGCTTTGGACTCCTCTTCCTCAAATAGAACATCCAAGTAGGTTGCTTCTCCTCTTCGCAAGCCATCTTTTACTTGCAAGGCAACCAACATCTCACCCGAAGACTTGGACTTGGTGAGGGGAACAAAATAGGAATTAGGCATGTCCATTACGAACATCCCATGCAAATGAGGCATCACAGACACCTTTGCCTTTGTAAGAAATTCCAGCCCAAGGATTTCTGGAAATCATCGAAAGGGACCGCCATAAAGTTACATGGTCCTTGCTAATCACCTACTTTCAACAGGACTTCTCTAGCAACGCCGCCGATTGGCTTTGCTTTTGAATTAAAGGCTTTGATCTGGCTAGAGTCTTTCACCAAGGCTAGACCAAGCCGCTGCACCTCACAGTCAGAAACAAAGTTATGGGTTGCACCGGTATCAACTATCACCTGGATAGTCACATTGTTCAAACGGATTTGCACGAACATCAGTCCTTTCCTTGCCACCGTCTCCTCTTTGCGGATTTCATTAAGGAGCTACAACAGATTGACTCGTGTTGGTTCATCTGAACAGCCAGTATCCTCAGCCATGAGGGCACTAAGTTTCTCCTTCTTAAGGAAATTCCTAGCCCGATGAGGACCATTACAGATAAAACAACCTGAATTGGCACCTCATTTTGATGCAGAGGGCCTGTTAGTTTGTTTTTTTGTGTTGGCTAATTTCTCAGCATGCTTATTCTGCTTGTCCTTCTTGGGGAACTTGGCTTTCCCTTTTGACTCCTTCTCTGGAGGGTTAGCTTGCATTTTGTAATCAACAAGTGCATCTGCTGCGGGTATAGCAGCTGGTAAATCCTTCACTCCTTGCCGACGAAGTTCAACCTGAGCCCAAGTTTGAAGGCTAGACATGAAATTGAACAGTTTATCCTCCTCCGACATATTTTTGATATTAAGCATCAGAGACGAGAATTGCTTCACGTACTCCCTCACAGTGCTTGCATGTTATAGTTTCCTTAGAGCATCACGAGCTAGCCAAGTTGTGTTACTTGGAACGAACTGCTCCTTCATTTCAGCAGACAGAGCATCCCAAGTAGTAATTTGAGGACGAGACTTGTCCTCTGATCGTGCTCGCCACCATAATTTAGAATCACCAGTCAGGTACATGTTAGTGAGATCTACCTTCTCAGCATCTGGTGTATGGACTGCTTTAAAGTAGTGCCCCATATCCCACAAGAAATTCTCAAGCTCTTTAACATTACGACTGCCTGTGAAAGGCTTAGGGTCAGACACCTTTGCTGTCTGCGTCTTTTCACTGCCAGATGCCATGGAAGCATTCTGCAGTGCTTTCTTGAGTAGAGAAACATCTGTCTCTAGGGAAGTTAGTCTTTCCCCCATATCATCGGTCCATGTGAAAACCGTGGTTAGCACATCAACAACTTCATTCTTCAACCGGCTGAAGTGATCAGATTCAACCTTCTAAAGTTGTTCTTGGGCCACCCGTATATCCTCAAACCGTTGGTACAGCAACTCAAGTTTTACGGAAAGAGCCACAACATTGTCGGATTATGGAGGACCAACCAATTCCTCCAAACGTGCCACCCTTTCCTTCAAATCAGCATTCGTTCCGCCAACCATTATTGATCTTTCTGCCAAAACCAACGCTCTGATACCAAACTGTCATGGGATAACAACTCGTTTTTCTTTTTAAGACTACCTGTGAAGGTATTGCCACTGCAACCAGTTACACAATCTCAAGAACAAGAGACAGAAACTCACACAGAAGGTACACACAAATTTACTAGGACAACACTCCCAAATATTATATATTGAACTCAACAATTTACAATGAACTTTCAAAGCTAGAACACTTTCTCTGCCTTTACATAATGCCCAAACACCTCTATTTATACAAGGAACATGACAAATGACACCCCCATCTGCCAAAGTGCCCAAGCACCTCTATTTATACAAGGAACATGACAAATGACACCCCCATCTGCCAAAGTGTAGTTACCCACTTTCTGCTATTCCTTAGCAGACTTAGTCAGTAAGACTACTCTATGTGCGACACTTGACAGACAGTTCCATCCACTTAGTATCTGATATGGAACTGCCCCTTATCAGCATGTATCTAGACTAAATTCTGGCTAGGAACACCCAGAACTGCTTCCCACAGACTAGGCCTTGTTCAGTAATTGCCTTGACTGAGTCTCAGCATCCTCCTGATCACATGCATTACAATCATATGCCAGTCATGTGCCCACATTCAGCAGCCAACCTTGCTTCACGAACCATTGTGCATGCTGGGTTCAACCCATGCCATACAATCCGAAGCTATGCACCCACATTGCTTAAATCGAGCCCAACCCGTATTGTCATGCTCAACCGGGTGGTCTCATGCTGCCACATGCTGCCACAGTCCGCATCAATATGTCAAACCATTTAGTCGTATCACCTTGATTCCCACACATGGTCTACCTTGGTGCAAGGTGCCACCAAGACCGACATTATGCACCCAAGTTAGTTAGGGTGTGACACTAGTCTACTCTGCTTTAGTCATGTTATTCTGTATCCTAGCCAGCCTCTATCCCATCTTATCTTACCTCCCAAGACAATTTCCACCCTAGCCACCATAGCTAAAATTAGGAAAATTTGAACGTCGGTCTCCCTATATAGATTTTTTTGAATTTAGTCCATCAAAAAAATTTATTTGTTATAAAATCTATTTTTTGTCAATTTTATCATATTATCCCCTCCATTTAGGAGTGAAATAAAACTAAAAATTAAAAATCCTAAGTCTTAAGAGTTTGACTAACATTAAAATATTTTCTCTCTCATATCTATCTGTATCCATATATATGTTAATAGTTTGACTAACTTTAAAATTTTTCCTTTCTCTTATCTATCTATATCCATATATAGGTTAGGGGTGTGTGTGTGTATATATATATAGTAACATTAAAAATAAAAAATAGTAGCATTCAAATACAAAAAACAAAATTATCATTTGGACACAAAAAAATAGTAACATTTAAACATAAAAAAATTGAAACATTCAATAAATATTTTTAAAAAATAACAACAGTAACATGTTTAACAAAAATATTAACATATTCAATAAAAATAGTAACATGTTTAAAATAATAGTAACATGAATAGTAACATGAACAGTAACATAATTAAAAAAAAAGTAAAATGAATTTGAATATATAAGTTAAGTGTATATATATACGACTTCCTCACCATAGCACTGCCACCTTCGCACCATCGTCACCTCCTGAGCAATGTCAACTTTCACGTTATCATCACCTCCACACAAAAATCCATTTAAATTCCATTCCGATGTATATATATATATATATATAGATAGAGAGAGAGAGAGAGAAAGCTTTTAATTTGATATATATATAGAGAGATAGAGCTTTGAATTTGAATTTTAAATTTATAATGGAGATTTTATTGACAAATTTAATTGACATTGAATTAAGAGATAACAATTTTTAAAACATAAAATTAATTTAACTTCTTTTCAAGGAAGGATATTTTTGAGATAAAAAAAAAGTGGATTTAAGTCATTACATATAATTTTAATCATGAACTTAGCCCTTATAAGTTCCCTTACTGGACTTCTCTCCAAATAAGTACATCAAAGGGAACTCACTTCCAATTTTCACCTAAAATTACTTTTCGTTCAAGACCGGCCCATACATAAAGCTACTAGAGCACGAATTTAGACCCCAACTAAAAGAGTGGCCCTAAATTTATAGGTCTATAACATAGTTCATATAAAAAATTTAAATCTATAAAAATTGAGTCTAACAAAAGAACTCAATTAAAATTGTGAAAATTAGAAATAAGTATAGTTTAGTAATTTTTTTGTCAATGAGTACAAGCATAAACTTTTTAAGGCTTTAAGGGCATGTATGTATAAAATGGCGCACTCAGCTATGATGATCTATGTATATTTATAATTTTATAAATTGTACTATTGAACAGTTGCACACAAATCATTTTTTTTTGTAATAAGAAGAATCCCAACAAGAAAGCTAGAAATTTTATCTGATACAGTCAAGTTGATGGTATTAATCAACCGACAAGTGACAAGTTATTATTGCCACACTTGAACAAATTCCAAACCTTGTATCGTATTCCTACTTAGAGGGAAAAATTAATTTCCAATAGTCCTGCTCGATGAACTAGATTTCTGAGAGAAGTCGGAGAGTCCCTGCCTCAAAGCTTGAAGGGTTACCTCATTGTGTATCAAAATGCTTGTCACACCCATTTTCGAGACCTGAAAATTAGGATCAAAATAGAAGCCAACTTTACCACTTCAATATTCCTATCCTCATCATCAAAGAAAAGCGTTGAATCAAATGGTATCCCAGTCCACCTATGAATTCTGTGGAAATGCTCCATATTGTGTGTCCTATCGGAGAAAATCTCCTCAACCACAAACATGGATCGGATTCCCAATCTGTCAACAAATGTTGTTGCTATCTCAGGAGTTGGTGATCTAGAGGCAATAACCATATCAATTCCTTTGTCCTTAAAAGCGTATAATATTCCGATAGCCTGTGGAAACACTGAAGACATTTCAACTTCATAGCAGCACCTTTTAATGACACCACCTTTTAATGGTTCACGTAGTATTTTTAACAAATTGAAACAAAATGCATAAAATCTAGATCAACACATATTAACTTTAATCCTTGCGTGTCATCCAATGATCAATTTTGTCTTACCTAATTGGGTCTATTGACGAAGACTAAAAAATGAGGGACGCACAGAGACTATAATATTGTGTGATGCGCAGACACTTTGATCATTTAAATAGGAGCTAGCACATTAGGGTTGGCCCATAGGGCTTGACCATTAAAATAGTCACCTAGAGCCTGTAACGCCCCAAAATACCCCCTGGACGGCATTACATTCAATAACCATTTACAATCATGAGAGCAACTACATAACTTCATATCCAAAAGAATTTAATTCACTATTCAGGCATATACAATAATATCCAAAAGAATATGCCCACCAATGGCATTTACATCTCCACAAGAATATCAAAGTCAGTCTTGCAGCGAAAATTCAAACTAAACTAGGCTACAAAATTTCCAAAAGAACATCCTAGTCTAGAACAAAAGAAAAGGGATCGCTCTAAGCGTCCACCTCGGGATCCACACTCCCGTCGATCGGAGTCTCTCACTGGACGGCCTCCTCGGCTCCTAACTCCTCCTCAAGTACGTAATCTGACAAAGGTTAGCAGTAGGGGGTGAGCACGAAGCTCTGTAGAAAATTTCTCCCAAATCCAAACAAGGTTTTAAAAACATAGAAAACGGTCGGTCTCATTTCACAAGTAGCATATAAATAACATTTGAAATAAAACAAGGGCATTTTAAAAGAGATCTCAAGTTTGGACAATAATAAAGCAATGAAAAGAGAATGAAATCGACTTTAATTGACAAACAGTTTTCAATATAATCCAATCCACCATATACCATTTTCACAAGTTATCGCGGCATCCCATACTACCCGAAACTCTTGGGGAAATACTATTTGGTATAATGAACAATAATTTATATTTGGTACCACTCAAGTAGGCTGTCGCTTCTCATGAATCTACCCAACGAATCTACCTCGTTCACCTATATATAATCACAATCACAGGCCAATTTAGGAAGGGCGTGTACCGTCTCATACGGCATTGACGAAATCCTTCCAAGGTGTCTAGGATACTAACCCTTTTCCCCGGTATCCGTGAACAATAGTGATCATTGTCACAACAATGATCCACTACGAGCATTAGGCAACCATCTCATCCCTCATTGGGATAGACTAACCTCTAACGCCCTACGGAAGTCTTCGAAGGCAATCCAAGTCCCTCACAACACCATACACATGAGTGTCATACCAACAATATACTCAACATCTCATATATCATCAATTCCATGATTTTCCCCAATTTTCACAAGCAAATACGTAATAGAACAATTTAAGAATACAACTCATTTCGCAATTCATGTTACAAGAGACAAGTTTAAAGTAAATAGGCATGAGATCATCCATACTATCATTTTAACACCCAACACAAAGCTCTAGCATTTTAGAAATCAAGAGGAATTGAAAATATAGAGAGAAATCCATATTTTCCCCAAAAATTAGGGTTTGATGAATTTCCAACTAATATTTTGTTCAAATCATGTGAATATTCATACTAAGACTTAGAATCAATGAACCCATAACAAATATATACTATTTAGAGTCCAAATGTACGTATACAATAACCCTAGCATCATTGAATGAAAATGGAAGAAAACCCCTATCTTGAGTCTTGAAGATCTAGGGTTTGGATTCTTGGATCTACCCTTAATCTCTTATTTTTCCCTTCCTTCCTTCCTCTTTTCTCTTCCTTTCTTTCTCTCTTAGGGTTTCTAATGTTGGAGTGGCTGAAATGAGGCCAAAATGGACGACCTTAGGTATTTATAAGGCTAGCCTTGGACCACGGTCGCGACTTGAAACATTCAGGTTTTTATCGGGTGTACCGGTACCCGGTACCGATACCGGTACCATATAGTACCGGTACCCAGTACCGGTACTACAAACC
>CM042192.1:18992406-19022355 GCA_023539305.1 Ilex asprella | reverse complement strand
TTTCTTTCTCTCTTAGGGTTTCTAATGTTGGAGTGGCTGAAATGAGGCCAAAATGGACGACCTTAGGTATTTATAAGGCTAGCCTTGGACCACGGTCGCGACTTGAAACATTCAGGTTTTTATCGGGTGTACCGGTACTACAAACCTTCTGGAATAGGGGTACCGGTACCCAGTACCGGTACCAAAAACTTTCTGTAAACGGGGTACCGGTACCCGGTACCGGTACCCTGTACCGACAGATTCTTCCTCCGTCTACCAAGTTTCCAATGCACTTCATATTACCTTTCCCAAGGTTTTTCGACCTTCCGGATTCAATGAAAACATTATCTTGACCTAAACATATTTAGAAACTTATCTAATAACTATTTTCAATCTCAAACGCCTTTGATAATCAAACTTCCTAGATTCATTTGTCTGCTAAGTATTCATTTATAATGTTTTAACCTATGTGATTCATTCTTACACCATTATATACAAAAAAACTATTAAACTCGCATATTACTATATTAATATACGCCTGTGGGGTATTACAGAGCCTCAAAAAATTAAGGCCTCAATTTAATTGTCAACATCTTAATGTAGCTTCACGTTTTAAAATGGTTTTGAATTGACCAAAGTTAAAGGTCCAATGTAACTCAGAAGTCCATATAAAGCCTTATAGAAAGCCCTAAAATGTAACAATATTTTTGTAAGTCTATGTAAAACTTTATAGAAAGTTCTAAAATATAACAAAGCCTTCTAAAAATGCCTTAAAGTAATGACTTCTAACTTTAGACATAGCAATCTTTATCAAATATCTTTCACCCTATTTTTCTCTGTTCTCACCGCCTTTCTCCAGGTATTTCTCTCACTGTCACTCTCATTATGTTGCTCTGCATTTTTGTCCTTATCTATAACTCTCTTATTTTCTCTTTTAAGACTTTAATCAATTTATTCACCTGTTAAATCCTAACTTCACAATTGCATCTAATTTATTGGCTGATCTTGTACAATCCCAAAGCCACTAAAAATTTGGAACCAAACCATATCACAACTCTCTGTAAAATGTTTAATAATCATAATTTTTTTATTATCTTCATAAAATATTGATCAGGGTCTAATGTGCAATTCTCACTAGGCCCCAAGTAGTATTTGGTCACCGTTGTTTCTGTGTAGTCATAGGCATTATCTCGTGATGTTGTGAGATCACTAATTACACCTTGAGGGATGGAGAGGCTGTGGTGGTTATCATGGTTACTGTTTCATGTAATATTTTCCTTCTGTTATGTGAAATGATGAGGGCAAGGGTGGCTTTTAGGAAAGAACATCTGCTCAATTGGTATCCATGTGGCGGACTATCCATGGTCACAGTTGGGCGACTAATAGGCCTATGTGTGGACCATGGGTCTCCATGTCTACTCCGGCCTTGGAGTGGTGCAGGGACGGGGTGAATTTGTTGGTCGCATTGTCAATCAGGTGGAATTTGGGATGGCATTCTTTGAGGCAACATGCGCCAGTTGGCCATACACAATTTTTTTTTTGCTTTTGCCCCTGTTATATGCTATCGTTGTGGTGGGAAAAATATGTTAGTATTTGATATTCATTATGTGGAGTATAGGTTCATTGTAATTGATTTATTTCATTTTAATTATAGAGTGGGCTGTTGAATTAAGGGTTTGAGTATGTGAGGATGATTTGGTCACGAATGAGAATGACAAACTGGAAAGTGTGAGCATAAATTTAAATTGTTTTTCATTCGTTGTTACACTTTTTTTAAATTGTTCTGATTCTTCTTCTTCCTTTTTTTTTTTTTTTGAATTGTTCTGGTTCAGAAATACATGAGTAGTCAGGTTTTTTTTTGGTCATCTTGGTTGATTTTTCTTGCATCTGTGAAAGCATGGGGATGGTTATTGCCAATTGGTATTTTCTAATGTTAGGGATGTATGAATTGTAGATATTGGACATGTTGATCAAGAAAGTCATCATCGCACAACTTAGATAGAAATCATATAAAGAAATATATAATTTGGGTGGTGATTCTTAGACAATGACACTTATCTTCTGCTATGTACCCGAATAAATAAAAAAGTACTTGTGGGAATCAATCGGAGAATATGGCAAAAAAGAAACATGATGGCCTCTTGAATTTTTAGAGGTTTTCGTATACGCTTTTGAGTATAGTTTTATGTTACGTCTTTTTTGACACTCATGTAGCATAAATTCCTTGACATTTTAAGTATTAATCACATCACTCATAACTAAATGGACCTTCCTTCCTTTCAGGTTTAAACATGGAATAAAAGAAAAATGTGTATGATGCAATTAAGTGTTTCTTATTATTCCACCTATCAAGTTTTCTTGATCATCACCAAGTTAAGAAGAGATTATTCAATAAAAAGCTTTAGGACATGAACATATCCTTTCGTTGTTCAAAAAATAAAATAAAAAAAATAAAAAATAAAACACATTGCTTTGGAAGAAGGGTACGGCAATAGGTAAGAACAAGACGGTATCTGTATTCAACAAGCTAGGAATACAATATATAGAGCAGATTTCAACACAACAGTAAATTTATTTTATTGTAATTTTGCTTCACAAACTTCACGAGTTTGATTAATAGAAATACTTTATGTATATGGAGTAAGATTACATATACTTCAGTCACTTAATGCTACACAGTAACATGGGTGTTTTGTATTGGGCTATCCTAAACAAAGAGTAGAGGCCGGTTAATTATCAGATAGAGAACCATCCTGTTATGTTTGTAACACCTTATGACATTGTGAGTCCCCTAAAATCAGGGGTCCTTTTTAAACCGTTGACTAACCGTCAACCCGCGGAATTAACTTTTCTTGCCTTAATTCCAGACCTTAAGTCCATACAAATTCCCTTACTTGGAATTTTAACCCACGTACTTACCCCATATTTTTTTTATCATTTAATTCTCTCAAGGTCCAACATATCTCAAAATAGTTCATTTAGAATCCATTTGTACTAAAGAAAACAAAGTCCAAAAGCATAGGAGAACAGTATTAAAATTCAGAAATCTGCAGACAGTGCCGGTACGTGGTACTGGTACATCAAACCTTCTGGACCAAAACGTACCGGTACGACTGAACTGTACCGATACAGTCTACCCAGATTTTTATCGTTTCTGCTGTTTCTCGTTTCCAATTCGTTCCAAATCTTACAAAAATCAACTCAATACTTACATAACATGTATTTAGGCGTCCAACATGGTTTAAATAAAATCTATTACAACATTTGCATGTGAATTCATTTAATTACATGCCAAAATAAATATCCATTGTAATGTCTTTACAATTTATTCAAAATAAAAGCCACATTTCGGCTTATTCATCTTTGAGACCCAAAGTGAGAGAGCCATCCACCGACACGAACCCTGCACTTAAAATATTTTCCCATAAAGGGTGAGTTACGCTCAATAGAGTATTTCCTAAATAGGCTACTACCCAACCCAAATGCGTCATATGCAACCAATTCATCATTCATACATTCCAAACATGAATACGCTATCAATGTTGGAAGTTTATAATGCAATGCTATGGAATGAGACGAGACTCACTCTAAATAACCAACTCGGACACTTCCTGGCCCTTCGACACATGCAATTTGTAATTGTGCAAATGCCCATCATCCATAATTCCGAGCCCTTCCCGGCTCTCCAACACATGCAATTTCTCATGTGTATAATTTCGTCATCCATGTTAAACATAAAATGACATTTTCAATCCGGGGTCTTGTATGGGGGGAGTATTTATGGACTTATACCAACGGCACTCAATTGACACGGGATTTATGGACTTCCATCAACGGTCCCGTGTACACCGACACACTTTATGGACTAATACGAACGGCAGTGCGTATCCAAATCACCGGGTCTTACACTGGAGGGATCTTCTAGCCCTTCTTGCTAACCCAGACCCTCAACACCTTGTAAACCGTGCGACTCGGTCAAGTCATTAACTTAGCTCCCTCAAGCCCACTCGTCATCCACCCATGTGGTGTTGATTCCTTTCATGTACAACCACCCATTTAATGCAATGTTCTTGTGCATATGCAATGCAATGCCTCATTGCAACACTATTACAATGTTCAATATGCAATGTATGTCATATGAACCATTTCAAACCCGATTCATACAATCCATGACAAATTATATCAAAAGCATATAATTTTTATAACTCACAATATCAATAAACAATTATGAATTTATCAACATTATATCCAAAACTCAAGTCCAAGCATGTTATCTCATATCAAACAATAACACACTTCCAAAATCAAGACATTATGTAAACACATAACATGCCCACAATTTACATAATTCTAAGAAATTACATTAAGCAATTTCTACATACCCACTTCAAGATAGAATATATTCTACCTAGTTTCCATACCCATTTCACCAAGGCATAATTTAAGCACACAACATGCCCATATAACACCAATTCCCATGGAATTTCTCAAAATAAATTATCACATTTCAATCCCAAGTTAGGAATTTATAGTAATCTATTTCTATTCTCATTTTCATACACATTTCATTGAATTTTCTTTCAATAGGCAAGTGATATACACATTTATCGACCTACCCATTTCAATATAATATTTTTGGTTGTGAATACACCTAAGTAAGAGAAAAACCTACCTCTTGTAGTGTGAGAAACGACCGTAGAAGTTCCAAGAATCCACCCAAGCTCCACTCTCAAGCTTTCCCAAAATTTCAGTTTTCTTACATTCGGTGAAAGCCTTTGTTTTTGGTGTGTACATGTAGCCCTTGTCGAGGAGATCGATTTTCCCTCTTGGCCCGAACGGATCCGAGCTCTCTAATTTCGCAGATCCTATAGAGAAGTTGGAGATTTCTCTCTTTTCCCTCTCTTCTCTCTCCCTCTTTCTATCGGCTGGCCAAAGGCTGTATAATGGGGGAAAATCTGATTTTTACCCCTATTTATATTTTTAGAACGCTTGGTCCACAACGTGTCACATGTCCTTTTTTCTGGGTCCATTTTTATTCCGAAATGATTAAATTTCGCTCCGATTCAAGTTCATATTATTTTTAATTTGTCTTGACTTCATTTATTTTAAAATCTCATAAATTTTCTAAAATTTTCGTATTTGGGTCTCATGGGGCCCGACCGCATTGTAAAACGCGAAAAATTCGACTATCTTAGAATTCGATGAAATTTGACATGGTCACTAGATTTCGCGAGACGAATCCAACGGTGAGGCCCGTTTCGTCATCCGAGCTTTAGAAAATTTTTGGTTTACAACCTGAACCGTTATGGTAATTTACTATTTTGCCCTTTATTCTTAAAAGTTTAAATTTACCTGGGTTTTTTTGCAAACATAGTGTGGTGGAGCATGGCGACTTGAAAAATATTGACAATCATGCCAAATTAATAGAACATATTTTCCTTAACATATAGATAGAAGATGTATGCACAAACTATAAGTTTTTTTCATAAAAAAAGGGCGGCTCAAGTCAATTTAAAGTCTAAAGCGGAAACATTAAATGAAGACTTTTTTATTTTTAGTATTATTTTAAAAAATAAATTTATTTTTAATTTTCTATGTGAGAGAGAGACAAAAGAAGGATGTGTTAATATTGTCAAGAAAGATATTTCAAATTTTGTTTTTGTTTTTTTTACCACAAATAGGGAGAAAAAGTGTTCAATTTCAAATTTTATTTTCTTTATTTTTTTTACTAGAGAGAGAGAGAGAGAGAGAGAGAGGGAGAGAAAGTGGCTGAGAGTATATATGAGTTTTTTTTTGAGTATTTTTTAATTTCTAAGTTTTGAATATTATGGATTGAATTATAGGTCCAAATTATTGCAATAAAAATTTTGATTGGATTTAATTTTTTAGAACAATTTTGTAGGGCTTAAAATTTAATATATTTAATTTTTTTATGAGCTAGTGATATACCTAAAATTATGGGGCCTTATAAAAATTTGGGGCCTAAAGCCCATACATTTTTTTTCATATTGATGGGTCGGCCTTGGAACTTATGGACATAGTTTAATGACCGGTGTTTCTATTAAAAATGATGTTAATAACATATAGTAATGCAATAATGGTTGTACAATATGCGGCTCTCATATGTACGTTTATAAAAAATTATGGTAATGATGCTCTTAACGTTAGAGTTTGAATTAACCTTATATGTCACACGTGCAAGCACACATATGTAACATTTTATCGTGGGTACGCTTAAGTTGTTCAGAATTCCTTGATTGTAATAAAAAAAAAAAAGGTCAATAGACCTATCTTCGTGACCATAACAAAATTCCTGATATTGGAAGTAGGATTTTGGCTAATGCCAAATGTTGGAATAGTATAGAGAACCCCAATTTTATTTGTGACCAATGGGCTTGAAAGTTTTGGTGTTTCTTGGAAGCTTCTTATTCTTGCATTACATAATGATGAAAATCTTGACGAAAATTTGTTACTCTATTAAAAGTTTTGGAGATTGGGTCCAATTTTAATGAGTTTGATTTATGAATTTCATACTTTTGAGTTTTGTCCTGAAGTAGTTTTCAATGTGCTCTTGTCCTATTTACAGTCATTTTTTTTTCCAAAAATGTTGAGATTTTATCGTATTTCTGGAATGCAAATTATCCTTGATTATAGTGTAGAATTGGTGTTAAAATATTTTTTTTGAATTGTGTTTCTTTTGAACATATGTTTTATTTTTATTGTAGGATCAACAAAATTCTTGGTTCCAATGTGAAACTAAGGACACTACAAGAAAAAAATGAAATAAATGACGACAATTCTAATTCCTAGCGTTTACATTAAATGTCACCTAAGCTAGCGCCAGGAAAGCTCTCGGCATTTAAGGAAACACTTGAAAATGTACCCGACACTTTCTTTTGACAGAAAACAAACACCGACACTGTTGCTATAGTGTGGTGACCGGAAAGATATATGTTTGTGTTCAACTAAACGCCAACAAAGAGCACTATTTTTTAACTAAATGCTGGGTTTCATTTTTTTTATTTTATTTTTTTTGGTATTTTTTTTTATTTTCCCAATAAAATCTATGAAATAAAATTATACAATCCACACTAAAGTTTGTCACTGCAAAGAGGAATCTTTTGCATTTGTCTTGTGGTTCCTCTTTTTCTTTGATATCTCTGTTGAGCATATCTTTGAGTTGGTTCAATTGATCATTTCTCATTTTGAGTTCCTCTTGAGCTTCCATCTTTGTACTTCTAGCTCCAGGGCAGTGAGCAGAAGAGATTGCCTCAACTCCTCCATGCTCTGTGTCAAAACAAAAATAGCACATATCCACTATAGATTAGCCCTGAATTTGCACATAAAATAAACCCCATTTTGCATATCTCGCCAAAAAAGTAAAGACACCCCCACCCAAAACCACTCATAAACACACACAAGCAGAGAACTTTTTTACCTTTGTTTGGCATTAGTAAGCCCAATTGAGAAGAGGATTGCATTGGTTTTTCATTGTACTCTAATGAATGGAGAGAGAGAGAGAGAGAGAGAGAGAGAGAGGGAGAGGGATGAAGGAACTGAGTAGTGGTGGTTGTGCTTGTAATAGAATAAAAGTTTTGGTGTTCTTGATAACCAAAAAGTTATGTATTGAATGAATATATAGTGATACAAGATAACAATACATCTTTTCAAAAGAGGGATTGGATTATAAATAATCTAAACAAAAAATAAAAATCTAATGCTAGTCTTCATGTATATCATGTTGACAACAAGGATCAAAATTTCGTTTTGGTGCATTGTTTCGCTCACCAAAAAAATGGAAACGTTTCGATATGTTTTCAGAAACGTTTCGACCTATTTCGAAAACATAATGAAAAATAATAAAAAATTAAGAATTATTTTTTTAAAACATTGGTCGAAATATATCAAAATATCTTGAAATACCTTGAAACATTCCAAAACAATTATGCAAATTCATTGAAATATAACAAAATATTTCGAAACATTATGGAACACCACGAAGTATTAGAATTTTGATTCCATCACTGATTCGTTTCGATCTCTTTGAAAACGGAAACGTTTTAAATGTTTCGATCGTTTCAAAAAGATATTTTGATCCTTTGGTTGACAAGAGATAAGAGATTGAGTTGCACCGGTGTACTTGGATACCGAATCCATCTGATTGAGGTGCATTGGGAGTCAAATTCTTCTGATTGGTTAACACCCCCATAAAAGCTGATGGGGGAAGCAAAAAACAACAGTTTGTTTCGAAGGAAAAAAAAGCAAATGGAGGTAAGGCCCTTGGTGAACACATCGGCTAGTTGATCACAAGTACTCAAGTATTTGACAACAATATTACCGTTAACTACATTTTCTTAAATAAAATGAAAGTTCACCTGGTTAGTTCTAGCATGGAATTCCGAATAAGAGGCTAGTGAAATAGCACTAATATATATCACACCACAAAGTAGGAGGAAAAGAAAGATGAATGTGAATTTCTTCCAATAACATGCTGCTTGACTATTTTCGTCATATGTCCAAATCTCCAAACATGAACCCTCAATGTGTATATGACTTATGTGTGGGTGAGTGTCACTCTCACTTAGATTCGATGCAAGAAATGAGAAAACGGGTGTGTGAATGAAATGTGTGTGTGTGTGAACAAAAGTGCTCTCTAAGTGCAGAGAGACTTTAGAATATCGTGTTTTATTTGGAATTCTTATTTCAAAGTCGTCTCCTCAGGGAAGGAGATGAATTGTTATGAAGGTGATTTTGGTGAAAAATGAAAAGTGAAAAATCTTTTGATGTTTGAGTTTGGTTTGTGATTGTGTTCTTAATGAAAATGAAATGAAAACAAGTGTTGACTAATCCGAAGAGGTCACTCCAATGGGAATGTCATTTCAACTCAAGACCTGTTTCCAATGGTGCCTAGATGTTCGATTGATTTGTAAGAAGCGAGGGACTAAAATGGAGGTGAGGATTCAAGCATATCCCATGACAAGTCTACGGTATATCAAGAACTCACAACCACGTCCACACTCAGTCTAGTCAAACCGAATCATCGTACCCTACGAGTAGGAAAGAAAATGAGTTGAAATAGCATACCCAAGATGAGTTCTCCTTTGGATTAGTCAACTTAAAGCTTAGCTACTCATACTAAAAGGAAATACATGCATAATGTAAAGAGACATAATGAAAAAATGAAGATTGTAACTTAAATTAATGCAAGAAAAGTAAACTAAGAAGAAATGCATTGATTACCGATTTTAAAAGCTTGAAATATAGAAAACTTCTTACAACAATGGTAGAATCTAAGATACTCAACTAAACTTGTAATGTACTGGAGATAACTGACATTAAAGATAATAAATGAAGCTTACAAGATTCTTATAAAGGATTACAAGTGAAATGGATGGAAGAAATGTAAAAATCTAAGCTTTCTCTCTCTAAACTATATCTTTTTCCTTAGAGCTTCTCTCTCTACAAAGCAATACAATCTAAATCCCCTTCATTTCAGCTCACATTTTCGTCTATGAAGCTTTTTCTAGGTGTGTGACAGATCTCCCATCCTTAGGAGGCTGATTAGATGACATTGGGCAAGCTAGGACAACCAACCCATCAACTCCCAGACTTCCTCTCTTCTCTCTCCTTCTTATTAATGCTCAAACCTTCAAAGTCCAAGGTTGGGATTGAGGAGGCATGTCCGTGTGTAAGGAGTGTCAGGGAACAAGTGTGAGGCCCATGGGTGGAACCCACAAAGTGGTAGAGCTTGAGTTGCAGAATCTGGCGTTTTCAGCAAAACCTACCGGTAGGTCGATGGAAAAACCTACCATTCTGTTTCACTCTAGTAGCAAAAACCTACTGGTAGTTTTCCAGTGGAAACAACTCCAGTAGCCAAAACCTACTGGTAGTTTTATGACAAACCTACCGGTAAGTTTAAACTTGTTTTGTTTAATTCTTAGTTCTTTCACCTTCCCAACTCTCGTCAAGCCTCCCCCTCAACTCCATTGACGTTAAGCACCATGATAGGGCAACATGCACCATTTAAGATCTTTTACCTGCAAACACACTGAAACCTCATTAAAAGCTCGAAACATTGCAATTTCTCTCATTTAACCACAAAAGAAAGTATAGAAGGGGTGTAAATGCACACATGATATGCAATATTTCTTGCTAATCACACCCGCTAACTTAAGCTTTGTTATTCCCTTGCAAAGTTTACTTTCGAATCAACAAATATGAAACTACAACAATCCATTTACACAAGTAATTCATCAAACATTCAAAATACAAAAATCACAATGCAATTAACGAAATGAACCTAGGCAAGATGGAACAAGAACTGTGGTATTTCATTAATTACTTTCAAAAGTTGAGTACATGGAGTTAGAATTCAAAAAGAGACAAAATAACCTACAATTCCTAAAGACTCTTCTACTAGGCCGATAACTCCACTCCTAGCTATGTACAACCCAAATCAAAAAGAAAAGACAAAAACAATAGTATCCTATATATCATCTCCATCCGTCTCTGTCATCATTCTCCCTAGCATCCTCCTCTCCAGTGTCGTCCTTAGTCCCTTCCTCCTCTTTATCATCATCATCCTTATCTAAGTCTCCCACATTAACAACAATGGAAGCTGAGGGGGAAAATGCGGAGGGTCCAACATCCAGAGGTAGTGATCCACTGGGAATCGGCTTGCCAGGGAACATGTGATGGAATAGTCTGGTCATTATCGCCGAGATCCCATGAATTGTCTCATCTAATGCATCCAAGCACTAAGACACTGTGCATCGTAGAGGAAGGTCCGACAGTAGATGACCCCGGTCTCAAAACCCAAGCACGCTCGCCCCGACTCATAGCAGACCTCTTGCTACTGTTGGCCTTCCCTATGGCTCTAGTCTCGGGAGAGGTCAACTTGTCAAAGGCATAAGCCTTCACCTTGAAATGGCTGCACATCTAGGTGACTAAATTTCCAAGAGGTTCGCCTTCAGCTTTCTAGCCTGGGCGAATTCCTTCATCACCTCCCATATTAAGAGCTCTATGTCCAAAGCCTTTTCCATCATCACTGCATCCAAGAGAGCAAGCTTTTCCACGTTTGGGCTCTTCTCGGCTCCCCTTGGGAGCAAGTTGTAAAGCAAAACTTTATTCATTATCCCATACGCATGCTTGAGGCCCTTGACTTGGATCGTTCGGCTAAATTGAGTTGGGTCCTCGTACATCGTCCCCACATACTCCAGGATGGTCTTGACCCCAAGAATGTTGTGTTGATACATAGGGGTAGAGGTAGATGGCCTCTAATACTTCATTAAGGTGGCGATCACGGTTGGGGTCACATCAAAAGTCTTGCCCCTCACGTTCGTTTTCAAAATCTCTGCGTCCTCGTCCACCACCTTGAGTTATTTGTAAAACTCCCGACATAACCCCTAATTGAACCCACTCACGAGCTCTAACCAAATTCCAATCCTGTGGGCCTCAATGATCCTCAAAACCTTGTTGTTTGGACCTAGGGATATCCTATCCACAAATCTTTCACTAGTTAGGTTCTTTTCTTAGATGCTTTGGTTTCGAGCACCGTTCCTCGCCTTCTTACTCTGCTCACTATGGTCTACACTTGACCCCTCCTCGCTTCTCTTTCGAGCACTAGCACCCTCAGGTTGTGAAGCACTTGGCCCCGTACAGTTGGTGAGGGCCACACAAAGCAACAATGCCCCACACACTAGGAGTGACAAAAAAGCCAAAAAAACCCTCAGTCGGGTCCATAGGGTCAAGAATGATCCTCCCATTGTGAGCCATTTCAAAGATTTTTGAGCTTTTGAAATGAGTTAAGGAGATTAGGGCTTTGGGAAAATTTCAACAAACCTAGGTTTTAAAATGATGAAATCCTCAAATATTCAATGAAATCCACTAAATCAACAGCCTTAACAGTGAGGGATGAGAGATTAAAGCAATGGGTAACAAGTTTTGAAGTTTAGGAATGTTTCGAGAGAGAGGGAAATGTCTGAGAGTTTAAATTCGATTAAAACCCTTGCTTTTGGCATTCTGGGCAAAACCAACAGGTAGGTCGATGCCCAACCTATCGGCAGGTTTTACTCTAGTGAGCAAAAACTACCGGTAGTTTTCCAGTATGTTCAGGACCAGTGTGCAAAACCTACTGGTAGTTTTTTGTACAAACCTATTGGTAGGTTTTCACTTATTTGCAAAAAAACTTGTGCTCTCCATTTCATTTCAAAACCAACACATTCTAACACCCTATATATGACCTCTACTCCACCAAAAACATGTGCTATACTTGTGAACCACAATTTAAACCATCATGCCCAAAGTCATTACCAAAATTGCAATATGATTTTAAATTTTGATACATTCAACACACAAGGCATGGATTTCTACATTAGCTATCAAAATGAACTCCCAAAATGTAAGACATATATTCAAATAACAAGGGCATTCCTAACTCATTCAAATATCAAAAACTTGAGCAATATTCCCCTATCCCACAAGAATAGGGTTGTCTAACACATCGTTCAAATACCCAAACCAAGCACACATGAGTTTTACTATAGCTTTAAATACTAGTCTAGATTATGCACATACACATTCATTTTCAAACTCGTGTGTTTGTGAATTGGACATGTAATTTAAGCATTTACATAACAGAATTCAAATTCGAATGGCAAGCCAAATTCAACTTCGATGCATCACCAAAGGTCTCTCTTAACAATGAATCATACTCTAGTTATCTTGGCATGCTCTCTATGTGTACATGTGAGAAAGAATCTTGTTTACAAAATGAATAATGCTAACATATAATCCAAAAATGAAATTTATGCATGAAAATGAAACGACCTTGACATAATCTCATGAAAGGAATGCTAGGGTTGTAGATAACAAAACCAACTTCTCTTTTTCTTTAAAAGTATGCATCTCCCATACTTTCTCTAGATCATTTAGGATTTTCAAGGGTTATAATGGGGCCTTGGGGGTGATATTGAGGCTAATGAAAAGAAGGATTATTTTCAGTCCAACACCATCACCACACTCTTTGTTTCTTTTCTTTCTTTTCTTTAACATTTTGCTTTTCTTTGTCATTCTTTTCTTATTTTCACTCCCATTTTCTCATTTTCTTTGATTTTCATTCAACTCTTTGAGTTTTAACATTATTCATCCCTTTTATTTGATTATCCTTCTGCACTGGCTTGGTCAACTGTGTGGTATAAAAACGAATTTATAATTAAGACTCAATCATGACACTAGGGATAAAATTTTTTCAAGAAAAAGGCAAAGGCTCAAAGTAAATCAAAGACGGCCTAAGATCCTTTCTAGATAGGCATGGGGGAGCACATTGCATTTCAAGATAAAGTTAATCCAATACTCAAATGCATCTAGCCAAAATAAGGATAATGAGATTATTGGACAAATTTAAAATTGAAAATTTGTTCTTTGAGTAAATGTAAGTTTCGTCCAACAAGGATTGACATTAAAGCTCACATGGGTTCTTACTCACATCTACTGTTCATGTCAAGCACCAAAATATGAATCCAATCTGTAAATTGTCAAAATTACACATTCAAGGCACTATTTAAGGTTAAGTTTAAAAGCAAACACATATGTGATACTTAAGCATAGGATGAACTTCTATAATATGCTCATGTATTCAAGGTTCAACGCAAAGATCAACATATCAACAACCCATACAGTCTAAATAGAGGAATACAAATCAACATTCAAATATTTTTCACAATTTTTTTTTAAATTTTTTCACATAATTTGCAACTATTGCAAACAAAAATCTATATGATATGTGAAAGGTGAATTTCCACCACAAAACTGGGTATTATCAACAAAATTTTTTACAAACATTGGTGTAACATAAAAACGGTGCACCTCACCCCCCAACTGGATTCATGCATTGTCCTCAATGCAACCAAAAAGATATGATATGCAATGAAAGACTTTGAGAAGGTGAGTAGGGTTAGAGAACACCTCAAACTTGAGCTTTGACAAAGACACCAACATCTACAACTAAGAAAAACAACGCTATATGCAAAGATAAAGTAATTAAGCATAAACAGTTAAAGTAAATAAATACGATTGTACACTAAAGATCATTTAAACATTTACTCCTCCAACAAGTTTGGGTAGACCGGATCTACAAATTCTTCATCCATCCCTTGATCTTCAAACCACCAAAAGAATGACTTAAGTCTTTGGCCATTGACCTTGAATGACTTGCAATACTCAAGGTTTTTGACTTCCATAGCTCCATTGGGGTAGGCCACTTTGACAAGATAGGGGTCATCTCAATGAGATCGGAGCTTTCCTTGAAAGATCAACATATGAGAATTGTACAAGAGCACTTTTTATGGGGGCTCAAATGATTTCTTTACAGTGGATTTATCATGAAAGATTTTAGACATTTCTTTTGAAATTCTTGAGCTATCATACGCATCTCTTCGAATCTCTTCCAATTCATTCATCTCAAGCTTTCTATTTTCTCCAGCCATTTTAAAATTGAAGTTTAAAGTCTTTATGGCCCAGTAAGCCTTGTGTTCCATTTTAAGTGGAAAATGACAAGCCTTTCCACAGATGAGCTGATAGGTAGACATACCTAGGATGGTTTTATAGGCAGTGCAGTAAGCTCATGGGGCATCGGTCAGTCTAAATGACCAATCTTTCAGATTCGGGATCACCGTTTTCTCTAAGATATTTTTTTTCTCCATATTGGCCAATTCGGATTGAACCATTGGTTTGTGCTTGATATGCGGTAGATACCTTGTGTGTGACACCATACTTATGCATCAAAGATACGAACGACTTATTATAAAAATACGATCCACCATTGCTTATCAGAGCACGAGGCATCCTGAACCTCAAAAACATGTTCTCCTTCAGAAACTTGACCACAACCTGGTGGTCATTGGTCTTTGTTGGGATAGCTTCCATCCATTTGGACACATAGTCCGCTGCCAGTAGAATGCATATGTAGCCAAACGAAACGGGGAAGGGACTCATGAAGTCGATGCTCCAACAATCAAATATCTCAATAACAAGTACAGTGGAGAGGGACATCATGTTCCTTCGGGTCACACTACCCAATCTTTGGCACCTATCACATTCTTTACAAAATAAAACATAGTCTTTGTTTAATGAGGGCCAATAAAAATTTGATTGTAAAATTTTTGCCAAAGTCTTCTTGGAAAAGAAGTGGCCACCACACGCCTCTGATTGACAAAATTCTAGGACTTCCTATTTTTCTGGTACGCATCTTCGCATGACTTGGTCAAGGCAATACTGATCAAATATGGGTTGTCGAAGTAAAAGTACTTCATATTTGCCATAAACCTTATTCTATTCTCCGAGCTCCAATGCGGTGATATTTGTCCTATAACAAGATAATTACATATTTTAGCATACCAGGGACAAATAGAATGAGTAGAAAGTAAATACTCATCCGAAAAAGATTCAGGGATAGGAATATGCGCATTGGTATCTTGCACAACAAGTTGGGACAAATGATCCGCAATCACATTTTTCACTCCTTTCTTGTCTTTGATTGTCAAGTTGAACTCTTGGAGTAGGAGGATCCACTTGATGAGTCTCAGTTTGAAATCCTGCTTAGACAAAAGATACTTCAAAGTAGAGTGATTGGTATAAACTACTATCAATGAACCAATGATGTAGAACCGAAATTTATCCAATACAAATACTACTGCTAACTACTCTTTTTCTGCGGTGGTATAATTTCATTTGAGCTTCATTGAGTGTTTTTCTAGCATAGTATATTACATAAGGTCAATTGTCCTCCCTTTGACCGAGCTCTGTGCCGATCACGCAATCACTCGCGTCGCACATAAGCTCAAATGGTGAGTCCCACTTAGGGGTCGCATGATCGAAGGTGAAATGAGCATGTTTTTTAATTTTTTAAAGGATGCCTCACAATCATCTGACCAAACAAATGGGACATATTTTGCAAGTTAGTTAGTCAAAGGTCAGGCCAATGCACTAAAATTTTTAATAAAATGACGATAAAAGTCAGTATGACCAAGAAACGACCTGATATCCTTGATGACCTTTGGCGTAGGGAGGTTGGAAATGACCTCAACCTTTGAATTTTCCATTTCGATCCCCGTCGTCGAGGCGATATGCTCGAGTACAATTCCTTGCATTACCATAAAATGACACTTTTTTCAATTGAGCACCAAGTTTTTCTCCTCATATCTTTCAAGAACTCTCTTCAAGTTCTCCAAACATCCATCCAATGAATCCCCAAATACTGAGAAGTCATCCATAAACACTTCCACAATCTTCTCCACCATCTCACTAAAAATCCCCATCATGTAACGTTGAAAAGTCCCTGGGGCATTATATAACCCGAAAGGCATGCGTCGGTAGGCAAAAGTACCATAGGGGCAAGTGAAGGTGGTCTTTTCTTGATACTCCAATGCGATCTTAATTTGGTTGTACCCGAAGTAGCCATCCAAGAAGCAGTAAAATAGATGTCCAGCTACTCTTTCCAACACTTGGTCAAGATATGACAATAGAAAGTGGTCTTTTCTCGCGCACAAGTTGAGCTTTCAGTAATCAATACACGCTCTCCATCCGGTAATCACACTTGTTCGAATAAGCTCGTTCTCCTCATTTGTAACAACTGTGACTCCCAATTTCTGGGGTACTACTTGTATGGGGCTAACCTATTTACTATCGGCAATCGAGAAAATGATGCCCGAGTCAAGTAGCTTTAGTACCTCATCCCTCACTAAGTCTTTCATAATTGGGTTCAACCTTCTTTGTAGTTGTCGGGATGGCTTGGAGTCCTCCTTAAGGTAGATGTAATGTGTGAAAATGAGGGGACTTATCTCCTTGATGTCGACAATTGTCCAACCAATCACTCCTTTATGCCTCCTCAACCTTCTACGTTGGAGTTGAACTAATCACCATCGAAAAGGTTTTGTCATCCCCGAGGTACGCATACTTGAGATTGGATGGTAATGGCTTTAACTCCAACGTAGGTTTTTGCATATCCGATGGAAAGATTTTCTTGTCTTGATGTGGAAGCTTCTCAAATGTAGGAGTCCATTTTTTTGCCCCTTTCAAGCTCTCTAACTCCTCTTGCTCATCAACCTCCTCTATATCAACAATCTCCCCTTCCCCCAACTCTAAGGTGCTTATTAGTTCCTAGTGATCCTCCACCAATGTGTCTATCCGGTTGATCTCATGCACCTCTTTATGATCCCTTGGTTGTTTAGTCAAGTTGAAAACATTAAGATCCATAGTCATGTTCCCAAAGACAAGGTTCATAAGACCATTCCTGCAATTGATCAAAATATTAGATGTGGCAAGAAAATGTCTACCAAGTATGATAGGGATTTGGGAGAGTAGGTTTGCAACCGGGTGAGTGTTAAGCACAATAAAATCAACATAAAAGTAAAATTTATCAACTTGGACTAAAACATCCTCAACTACTCCCCTCGGTGTTCTGACGCTACGATCCGCCAATTGAAGAGTGATCGTAGTTGGCTTCAACTCTTCAAGCTGGAGTTATTGGTACATTGAGTACGGTAAGAGGTTGACACTTGCCCCTAAATCAAGAGGAGCTTGCTCCACTCGACAATTCTCTATTGTGATGGCAATGTAGGGCATCTGAGGTGCTTGAACTTTGGTGGGGTGTTCGTCCTCAAGATTCAGCCCACTTACTTGGTGAGAAATGCCTTCTTGTGCACATTTAGTCTCCTCTTCACGGTACATAAATTCTTCAAAATCTTGGCATATGAAGGGATTTTCTTTATTGCATCGAGGAGTGGAATGTTGATTTTTACCTGCTTGAACATCTCAATTATATCAGAATAGTTAGCCACCTCCATGGGTGGCTTTAAACGATTGGAAAAAGGGGTAAGAATGGGGGGTGCATGCACACTTTCATCAACATCTTTTTCTTTTTCACTCACCTCACTCCCCTCGAAGTCATCCTTAGTCCCTTTCTCTAATGGAAATGTGGCATTGGGAGAGACTTTTGACACAATAGTCTTATCAATTTGTTTGCCACTTCGAAGTGTGGTGACCGCCTTGAGTTGCTTACAACTCTCACTAGTGGGTTTGAACGACTCAATGACATGTTAGCCTCTAGGGTTTTCTTGGGGTTGAGTAGAGAATTTTCCCTTCTCTTGTTGCGATGCCCCCATGGAATTGGTCAACTTCATGAGTTGATTCCAAATGTCATTAAAAGCTATGGCATCTTGATTGTTGATGACGGTTTGGCTTTGGATGAAATTATAAACCACTTCCTCCAAATTCTTCTAGGGAGATTGATAGGTGGGAGGATTTGATGGTCCTTGTTTATAAAAACTTTGTGGAGGTGGACCTTGGAAAAAATTATGTGGAGGCGGGTTTGGTGAATACCCTTGCGGATTGGACCGGGGGTATTGAGAGTTACACGCTGGCCCTTGACCTTGGTATTGACTTTTCTTAAAAGGCATGGTAGGTGAATATGCATTAGACCCATGAGGAGTGGGATTCTCATTTCTCCAACTAAAGTTCGGGTGATAACTCCAACCCAGATTATAAGTGTTAGAGTGCGAGGAGAATGATGACCTCATTTGGTTAAAGGCATTAACTTGAAAATTGTACACCTCCTTAAGTGTCGAAATGTTAGGGCACTCCGATATGGAATTCTCCACACTCTCACAAATTGAGCAACCTTCCTCGGTCTTTGAAATATTGGATACTGCGTGTCTCCTATTCACCTCTAGGCTTTCCACCTTCCGTGACAACTTGGTGATTTTAGAAAGCAAATCTTCCCGGTCCCTCAAATCATAAATCCCTCCCCATGTGATTGATTACTACCCTGAGGAGAAGACCTCGGTCCATTGGGGGGATCCGTGATATCCCAAGATTGTGAATTTTGCGCCAATGTACTAAAGTAGTATAGGGCCTCATCGGGGTCCTTGTTTAAGAACTCGCCATTACACATCATATCAATGAATTGTCTATGGCCCAATGTGATCCCTTCATAAAGAAACTCATCAATTACCACGATTCAAAACCATGGTGTGGAATGGATTGTAATAATTCCTTGTAACGATCCCAACAGTTATAAAATTGTTCATTGGGCTTTTCCGAGAAGTTTTGAATTTACTTTTTAAGAGTGGTGGTTTTAGGCACCAAAAAAAATTTGTTCAAAAATTCGGAGAGCATTTGTGCCCAAAAGGTTATAGATTGAGGCCGCAAAGAATTCAACCATGTTTTGGCTTTATCCTTAAGGGAAAAAGGAAACAATTTCAAGCGAGCTATGTCTTTCATAGCATGATTAGTGAGGAAGGTTGCAACTATATCCTCGAATTCCTTAATATACAAATAAGGATTCTCTCTCTCAATTCCATGGAATGCAAGAAGTAGTTGCAACATTCCTGGCTTGACTAAGAAAGCATGAGCTTGGATCAGTAAGAGAATGCATGAGAGAGTGGTGCAACGTGTGGGTTGGAGATAATCCCACATTGACCTCGTCGGAGGATCAATTGGGATATTGTTCCTTTCATTCCTACAAGGGAAGTGAATTCTAAGGTTTGGAATTCTAGGGTCTTGCACTCCTTCCCCCTTGGTACATTAGCACCAACATCATCAAAATTATCACCGGGATTCTAGGGAAGGTCTTGGTCAATATTCATGTTTGGGCCTAAGGGTCGCCTAACCAATCTATTTTGGTCGTCCCATCCCCACATACAAAACAATGTCTACAAATGAAAAACAAGTACACAAAAGTAAATACAAGGAGTGATGTACCTCAGCGCGTGATGAGAATTCACAGGACTTTCCTCCGTCGTCCGAAAATCACCTTCTAAATTCAACACTTTGCCTTCTCTAGCAACGGCACCAAAAATGCTTGATTATTTCCGCCATATGCCCAAATCTCCGAACATGAGCCCTCAATATGTTTATGGCATATGTGTGGGTGAGTGTCACTCTCACTTAGGTTCGATGCAAGAAATGAGAAAACGGGTGTGTGAATGAATTTTGTGTGTGTGTGAACAAAAGTGCTCTTTAAGAGTAGAGTGACTTTTGAGTGTCGTGTTTTACTTGGAATTCGTATTCCAAGGTCGTCTCCTCAGGGAAGGAGGTGAATTTTTTTGAAGGTGATTTTGGTAAAAAATGAAAAGTGAAAAATCTTTTGATGTTTGAGTTTGATTTTTGATTGTGTTCTTAATGAAAATAAAATGATAACAAGTGTTGACTAATCCGAAAAAGTCACTCCAATGGGAATGTCATATCAACTCAAAACTTTCCTCCAATGGTGCCTGAATGTTCGATTAATTTGTAAGAAATGAGGGACTAAAATGGAGATAAAGATTCAAACATACCCTGTGACAAGTCTACGGTGTATCAAGAACTCACAACCACACCCACACACAACCTAGTCAAACTGAACCATCGTACACTACGAGGAGGAAAGAAAATGAGTTCAAATAGCATACCCAATAGGAGTTTTGTAACGCCCCAAATACCACCCTGGACAACATTACATTCTAAAACTATTTACATCATGAGAGCACTAACAAAATCCATCAATAAATAAATTATATTCATCATATATATGTAATGTCTACAACATTGTCCCAAAAGAATAGACCTATCTTGGCCTTTACATTCTAACAACTAACTAATGTAGCGCAACAAAAATAACAAAAGAAAACTAGACTTTACAAGTTTCAAAATAAATTCTCAAGTCTAGTACAAAAGAAACTATATCTTGTTCACTCCAAGGTTCTCCTCTAGCACCAGATTTGAAAAATGTTTAACTGTAGAGGATGAGCATGAAGCTCTGTAGCAAAATCCTCCCAAACTCAAACAAGGTTTAGAAAAATGTATAAAAATCGGTAGGTCTCATTTTGTAAATATCATATATCAATTTTGAAGGAAAATAGGGACATTTAAATAGATCTCAAGTTTGCACAACAGTGATAATTAAATGGAAGCAGTAAAAAACATTTCTCAACAAGAAACCATTTCCAAATCGTTAGGAAAGGCGCCGGCCGTTGCATTGTCCCATACTCGTGCACCGGCTCCAACAGAATCCAATCCATGTTCTCATATATATATGTGTGTGTGTGTTCATCCCATGCCAAGTACGTTAATTTTTTCTCAGGAATCTACCCAACGATTATACCTAGTCTACCCATCACAATCACTTCGAAAAAGAGCGTCTACCATTCCAATGGCAGTGACGAGTCCCTCCCCAGGAATAGTATACCAACGCTAGTTCAAACTCTAGTAAATGATAGTGGTTGCATTATCAAATGACAACTAACTACAAGTGTTTGGAAATCATCTCACCCTCACTAAAATAGACTAACCTCTAACACTCTACGGCATCTCTCGATGGCAATTCAAGTCCATCACAACAACCATACAATAAGGAAACCAACATGTTCTCAATTGCAAGCATATTTTAAGATTCCCCAATTTCATCATGTGACAATTTCAATAACCAACTATGAAAAATACAAGAGATCACAACCAAATTATTTATTACTCCACACAAAGTTCTATGGTTCTAACATCAATAATAAAGGAAGAATTTAAGAAGAAAATCCATCACTCTCCAAAATCTAGAGTTTTGAAATACAAAAAGAGATTTCATGGGTATTCCACCCTAACTTTGTTAAAAAAAAAACATGTAATCTTTGTCCAAAAGACTAAGAGAGGATGATTTCATATCATATATATAACATTTAGAGCAAAACATACATATATACATAAGCCCTAACTTCAATGTAAGAGAAAGAGAAGACATCCCCTACCTTGTGTTCTTGAAAATGTAGGTTTTGATTTATTTCAAGGTGCAAATCCCCTCAAATCTTGTGTTTTTCTCCTCCTTTCTTCCTCTTTTTTCTTCCTTTCTTCCTCTCTAGGGTTTTCTAAGGTTAGTAGGGTCGAAATAAAGGCTAAAGAGGTGTCTCTAGGTATTTATAAGGCGAAAATGGACCACAAATCGCGACATTAAACTGTCAGACTTCTTTCGGCCATACCAGTTCTTCTAACTCTCTGGATCAATTTGTTCCAGAACACAGTACCGGTATGGTTTTGCCCAGTTTTACCTATTTCCTCCATTTTTCATTTCCAATCCATTCTAAACCCTTCCAAAACTGACCCAAACTTATACAACATATATTTGCACATCAAATATAATTGATATAAGTTCTATTACAAATTATTTCATATATTCACTAGCTAAAACCAAGTTTTGACTAATATTTACAATATTAGCATTTCCTACGGTTATAACTCATGGGGTTCATTTCTACACCATTACATATATTAAATTATTAAATAATTTATTATTATATTACTTTAACATGTGGGGGTTTACAATCCACCTCCCTTAAAGAAAGTTTCGTCTTCGAAACTTACCTCAAGTAGTGAACAAATAAGGGTACTTATCTCGCATTTCCAGCTCCAGCTCTCAAGTATCTTCCTCTACCCCATGATGTTGCCACAAGACATTCACCATGTGGATGACTTTGTTGCGAAACACCTTCTCCTTGGCATCGAGGATCTCCACCGGGTGTTCTTCATATGCTACTCCATCTTGCACTTCAATATCCTCCAAGTCTACGACATGCGTTGCATCCAATTGACACTTTCTCAACATCGAAACATGGAGCACGTTGTGTACGCTTGACAACTGAGCCGTTAACCGCAACTGATACGCCGTTTTGCCCACAACTTTGATCACTTTCGAAGGGTCCAGTATATCTTAGCGCTAACTTTCCTTTCTTTCCGAATATAAACACTCCCTTCCTAGGCGACACTTTGAGGAAAATATAGTCCCCCTCTTTGAATTCCAACGGCCTTGGTCTTCTATTCGCATAGCTCTTCTACCTAATTTGTGCCGTGTGTAGTCTCTCCTGGATGAGTTGAATTTTCTCTGTGTCTCTCGAACAATTTGCGGCCCAAACAAGCTACTTTCACTAGCTTCTAGCCAACAAGTAGGCGACCTACACAGTCTCCCATATAATGCTTCATACGGAGCCATTCCTATACTTACTTGATAGTTGTTGTTGTATGCAAACTCTACCAACAATAGATGATGACTCCAACTCCCCTTGAAGTCTAACACGCAAGCCCGTAATATATCTTCCAGAATCTGTAACACCTTCTCAGATTGTCCATCTGTTTAAGGATGAAATGCAGTACTTAAGTGTAACTCTGTCCCCATAACTCTTTGAAGACTTTACCAAAACTGCACCACAAAACGAGAATCACGATCCGATACGATAGATAGCCGAACTCCATGCAATCTGACAATCTCACGAATGTATAGCCTGCTCAAAGTCTCTAATGTGTCTATGGTCTTCATACTTACGAAATGAGTAGACTTGGTAAGTCTATCCACGATGACCCATACAGCATTATGTCCGCGCGATGAATGTGGTAAACCCGACACAAAATTCATAGTGATGTGATCCCACTTCCATTCTGGGATAGGGAAAGACTATAGTAATCCTCATGGCTTTTGATGTTCGATCTTCACCTACTGGTACACCGCACATTATGCTATGAACCTTGCCGCATCCTTCTTCATTCCCTTCCACCAATATTGGCGCTTCATGTCTCTATACATTTTAGTACTACTGGGGTGGATAGCAAACTTAGAGCGATGACACTCTCCAAGTATCTCCTCCTTTAGGGATGAATCAGCGGGAACACATAGCTTCTCCCCATATTTCAATTCTCCATTTCTCAAAGACTAACCCTCCATAGTTTCTCCATTCTCCAATTTAGCTCGAATGACGCTAATTCAGGATCCAAGCATTGTAATTCCACAATTCTACGTTGGAGAGTAGGTTGAGCCACAAGGTTGAACAAACATGGTCGTGATCTATCTTCTCCAATCCATAGATCATAATCTCCAAGGGCATCCATCAACTTCGATTCACCTATGGAAACATTGAGTTCACCCTGAGATTTTTTGCTAAGTGCATCGGCAACTATATTCGCCTTTGTCGGATGATAGTTGAGTGTAAAATCGTAGTCTTCTAGGTACTCAATCCACCTTCTTTGCCGGAGATTCAAGTCTTTTTGGGTGAATATATGCTAGAGACTCTTATGATCCGAATACACTTAGAACTTCTCGCCATACAAATAACACCTCCATAACTTAAGAGCAAAAACCACAGCGGCAAGCTCCAAGTCGTGAGTGGGATAATTATGCTCATGAGTCTTGAGTTGCCTCGAGTCATAAGCAACTACCCTGTCTCCTTGCATTAACACACATCCCAAGCCTCGTAGTGAAGCATCGGTGTAAATATCGTATCCTTTCCCACCGTTCGGAATAATAAGGATAGGGTTGTCGTCAACTTCTCCTTCAAGGTGCGAAAGACTCGTTCACACTCTTGAGTCCACAAAAATTTCTCTCCCTTCTTCGTAAGGCGCTTCATCGGCATTGCTACCTTGGAGAACCATTCTACAAATCTCCGATATTAACCTGCTAAGCCCAGAAAACTACGTACTTTGGTCACGTTCTTCAGTGGTTCCCACTCCATTACTGCTTCAACCTTTGTAAGGTCAACGGCTACACCTTGTTCTGACACCACATGGCCAAAGAATTTCACTTCTTTCATCCAAAACTCGCATTTACTCCTCTTAGCATACAGCTTATGCTCCCTCAATGTCTGGAGTACAATTATAAAATGATGTTCATGTTCCTCGTATGTCCGTGAATAGATTAGTATGTCATCAATGAACACAATGACAAACTAATCTAGGTATGGTCGGAATACCCTGTGCATCAAATCCATGAAGACTGCGGGCATTAGTCAATCCGAACGGCATTACCGTGTACTCGAAATGACCATATCGGGTACGGAATGCAATTTTAGGAATATCCTCTTCCCTGATCCACAATTGATGGTACCCTGTGCGAAGGTCAATCATGGTGTAATACTTAGAACCCCTCAGATAATCAAATAAGTCATCAACCCGTGGTAACGGATATCTATTCTTCATTGTCACCCGATTCAATCTTCGATAGTCTGTGCACAACCGAAGTGTTTCATCATGCTTCTTCACAAAGAGGAGACCGAGACTCCCCAAGATGAAGTACTCAAACGGATAAACCCAATAGCCAACAAATGGTCTAGCTGATTTCTTAGCTCCTTTAACTCCAAATGTGCCATCCGATAAAGAGTAATGGATATGAGTTCGGTTCTCAGATAGAGATCAATCTTTAACTCAATCTCCCTGTGTGGAGGTAAATCGGATAATTCGTTAGGGAAGACATCCGATAATATTAACACCACATCCGCATGGGATTTATCTCGATCATCTCCCATTAAAGCTGGCTAAGAAACTCAACTGGCTCTCAGCCTTCGTTTTTAAGAATCTACTACCCATTGTAGAAAATGGGTGGGAAGAATTATGATCATTCATGAAAGTAAAGACTACCCCTCCCGGTAATTGGAATGAGATCCGCTTGCGAAAAGAATCCATCACCGCATGGAAAGCGGACAACAAGTTCATCCCGAATATGACGTCATGCCCCTTCATATCTAGAGCAACCAAATCCACAATCAATTCGTGATCCTTAATTCAAAGTACACCCTGTTAGTATCCAACCGTTCTCCCGTGGGCATGTCCACACTCAGAGTATGTTCTTGCTTCTCGAAACCCAATCCCAAATTAATAGCATATACAGTACGTATAAAAGAATGAGTTGCACCGGGATCAAATAAAATTCGGGCTCAAGAATTATAGAGAAGAACGATACCTTCCACAATGGTATTAGAAGTGTCCTCCTCCGGTTGAGTCAAAGGAAACACCCTTCCTTGATTGACGCCCCCAGGGGCTTGAGCTTGCAAAGGTCTCTACTGTGTTGGCCTTTGTATAGGTGGCCTGTTTGTGGCCACTTGTCATGTCACTTGGTTGGCCCTTGGTGGAAACGATGGGTAGTTGTGTCTGAAGTGCCTCAACCCTTCACATGCAAAGCATTGACGCGGGTCTGTGCTTGTTCTAGTCTGAATAGTCCCCTTTCCTTGAACTGCGACGGTAAGGTGTCGCTCTTTGTACTCCATTAGTGCTAGGGCCCGTCCTGATCGGACCTCCTCTTGCAAAGCTCTGTCATCGCTAGCTGTCTTCTATATCCCTCTCCACAAGTGCAGCTCTATCGACAAGATCCTCATAGTCCCGAATCTTTAGAGCCACCAACTTATCTCTGATGACCGGCCTCAAACCCTGCTCAAAGCGTTTGGCCCAGCCGACCTCATTAGATATAAACTCCATAGCATAACGAGTTAGCTCATCAAAACTCCTTTCGTACTCAGCCACAGTCATGCTGCTCTGTCGTAGAGCAAGAAAATCGGTCTTCATTCTGTCTCTGACTAATTCCGAAAAGTACTTGTCTTGGAAGATTTGGTCGAACTTCTCTAAAGTAAGTGCATCGGTGTTCTTCATTTGTTTCACTGAGCCCCACCAATGGTCGGCCTCTCCCTCGAACAAGTAGATAGCTAAGCCAACCCGTAAGTCCTCGGCAACTCCCATGCCGTCATTAATCTTCTTTACTTGGCGGATCCATTTATCCGCATCCAAAGGGTTAGAGCTCCTTTGGAAATTAGGCGGGCGTTGTCTTAAAAACTCTAAGAGAACTATCATCCTCCAATTCTCCTCTCCGTTGCTCGGTACTTGGGCTAAGGGATGAGCCCCACCGTTATGGTTGTTCCCATTCTGGTGTTGTACCAAAGTGGTGAACTCCCTCAAACACTGATAAATGCCATTAATGGCATCGGGAGGTGGTGGTGGTGGGTTTGCTTGGCCTCCACGACCACGACCACGCCCACGTCCACGTCCTCATCCCGGTTCACCGTTCATCCTGCACATCAATTTGCAATTTAGTTTAATTGACGAACAAGATATCTTAAAGTATTTTTTTAATCTAAAGCATATAGTTCCTATAAAACTAGACCAACAATTTCCTTCACACTAATCCTTCATCTATAGTAATGATCCATAACCTGCAACTCTCATGTAAGACCTAATTACGTACGTCTATATTTTAGGTCCCAATAACATTAAACTTGTGAGAGAGACTGCATATGTAGATAAGAAAATCTAGAGAGAGAGCAGTATTTACTCGCCTCATCCACACCTTTGTGTTTTGCATTCTTAAGGACCATGTTTAGACTTAATTTGCTAATCTAATTATAACATTATTGAATTGGTTGTGGATCACAACTAATAATCCAATGGAGTGATTGATTAAGTTAACAAATTTTAAAACCCATAGTAAAATTAATGTTTGAAATTATCAAGTCTAATTTTAAGTCCATGCAATTTTACTTTACCAGAAAACAATTTTTCACTGTGATGCTAAAATAAGAAGAGAAAAAAAAGATTCCGTAGTAATCATTGTTGTCAATTGTAATTTTTACATATTAGCATTCATTATTACTAGACAAGAATTTGAAAACACTTATTGTAAGAAGGTACGAGTCTAAAAATATCATGATTCGGTAAAACAAATAATGACTTTAGATTAATAATAAATATGAATAACTCAATTTTTATACCCCAAACTCATATAACAAGTATTGTATGGCCATGTGCATGTCTAATTTTTTCATTCTATTAAACATATTGATCTAGTACTGGGTAACTCAATTATAAAAGTCGAGGACTTATTCATTGGTTTGCTATCATCTAGATCGAGTGAATTTTTAATTTTTGAGAAGCCAATGTGTTGAGTTTGGTTGAGGGATTAAGAGATACTAATCCAAAACACGGCACATTATAATTTGACATAATTAATTACATGGGTAAAGTTCAGACTAACTAATACTTGAAACAAACACAAAAAAAACTTCATACACGATTAACTACTCCCAATCAAAACAAAACTTCATTAGATATTTCTTGCTTTGCGTCTTCAGACCAGGTTGGGCATATCTGCAGTGATTGAAAATTGTCTTGTCAATAAACCCCACTAGAAGCCGTGTTTTGGCCACAAGAGCAACACCCCACTATGTATGATACAAGCAGATTTAGAAGGTCCTTTCAGATTAAATGGATGCAGTTTCTAACTGTTTCTTCTGGAAAACAATGACAATAGCAGTGCAGTTATCTTTGCACCGACGCTCACGAACAGCTTCTCTCACAAGGCAGCGGCTCACAGCTCCAACAGATAAGCCCTCCTGCCAAACAATTGCAAATGTAAAACAAGCTGCTCTTGAAAAGCCTTCTAAGCCATCCTCAAGCATATACAAAACCTTATACCCACAAAATATTAACATAATATGCAACGGATATTTGGCACTTAATCCCTTAAGAAACCCAATGGATACCACCTTGACCAACCTGAATTCGAAGCTGGGCGAATGCCATTAAAAGAACTGGAAAATTACTAAACTGCCCCTAAAAGTCAGCCATATCAGTTATATCAGCAGTCAGTAACTTTTACATCTTATTGATCTTATTTTTTCTCTCCTCCCTCCCCACTGGTTCTGAAGCTTCAGGTTTAGCTTCAACTTTTCACTCTCTATTCCTGTTCTATCTGCTACCATCATCCATTGCCATTAGTGTCACTACCCATCCATTGAGTACCACAAAGCCACCATCACTGTCAATCACATCACAACTATCCTCCCATTACACCAACTCATTACCACAAAGCCATCCTTCTCAATTAAATAGTTCATAATCAAGAACCTATCAACTAGCTATAAGCACAAAAACACACGCACACGCGCACTCATATTTAATGACATAGAGTCCTACAAATGAATACATATATAGCTGCATATATGGAAACTCCAGCCACATGCCTCTACAGACTACCTTAAATTCAAGGAAATCCTTGCATTATTTGAAACTTCACTGTCATCACCAACCCCTGTTAATGTCTGTCTGTTAACGAATAACTCGAATTGTTATTTTTACAAATTTGCTCGTATGATATCTTTAGTAAAAAATACACACCAAGATTGGGGCCAGAGTTCAGAGAATTGTATTTGATTTAATAAGACGATTCTGAGAATTCTCAAAAAAAGCTCCAACTCTCACAATACTTAACTCAACCTTAATCCCAACTATTCGAGGTTGGCTACATGAATCCCACTCTATCAAAAGATCATATGTTCTATTAGACCATAAGCTATCATTTTTTTTTTTACTATTTCGTTCACAATTAATTTTGACTTACCTTCACCTTTACCTCTCGCATTACCATCTACCTGTAACTCATAATATAATCTGATTTTTTTTGGTGGTTCAGCAGAGAGAATGGTGAGTTTTTTTATGCTTATTTTTTTAATATTACATTTTTAGGGTGTTCATTCCAATGTATTGGTTTTTGATGATTAAACTGATTTTGGATTGATTGAATTTGAAACAATTGATTTGTTTATTAAATATGGTCCAACAGTAAGACTGGTTGAATTGGGGCAATGTGTAATTGTGTAGGCGCATGCGTGCACGTGTCTCTGGGAGAGAGTGACGTGGTGGCAGTATGGTGCTTTGTGGATGGTTGTGTTTGATAATGTATTAATGGTGGACAGCATTGTATGGCAGTGTGCGGGTGGGTGGTGGACTGGTAGGTGAAGGTGGAGATGGACTGATGGAGATGGTGTGGTGTGTTGGTTTATTATGAAGAAGATGGAGGAGGGTAAATTTGATATTTCTTAAAATAATAGATGATGCCACACTTTTTATCAGTCAGCTAGTCACAGTGAGAGAAAGAGAGAGAGAGAGAGGAGGAGGAGGAGGGGCTAATAATGGGTATCATGACGTTTCAAATAGTGCAAAGTGTGCTATTCACGTCAAACCAATCTATAGGGGTGTCCATGAATTTTCCCCATAGATTTATTAGTAATAACTTAAAAAGAACGAATACGGATACAAGTACAATACAATACAGCAGTATGACAAAACTCCAAAAAATAAAATATGGGTACAAACAGGATACGTCTATAAATATAAATACAAATATATATATATATATATATATAT
>CM042192.1:18966598-18992006 GCA_023539305.1 Ilex asprella | reverse complement strand
ATATATATATATATATATATATATTATTTTTATTATTATGTAATGACTTGATAGCTATAATTTTTAAAAATTCTTTAACAATAACAAACAATATTAATAATTTTTTATTTTCAAAAATTACATATCGTCTCACTATGGAAAATCTACAAAGTGAACGCGATTAATTAAAAGAATAATAACCAATATTTAACTATATTATTTGCTTAAAAGTATTTGTTGCTAAGATTATAGAGTAATCAATTCATTTAACCTCTTTGGGGATGCGATAATGGATATAATTGGAAAACACCCATGTGTCTTCTAAGTCCCGAATTTTTGTTGATGTATTACATTGTATGTGAAATCAAAAGAAAGGAATAAAGATTAAAACTAAAAATTAGACATATTTATCTGCATATAGAAATATCCGTGAAGTATCCATATATTTTAATTATTAGATATGTTTGGTGTGTATCCGATATATATCCTCGAGTATCGTACCCAATACAATATCCTATACGGATACGTCGAATTTAACGAAATATTCGTTCTTCATAAGTAATAACTGATAACTAATATCAAATGAGCACCACACACCAGTGCCACCACCACCTTTATAACCACCAATCACCCAAAAAATATTAACTCCACTATTTTTCACTAAAACCTTATTCAAAGTGCCCAAAACAAATCCTCTTACCTTCGTAAAATAGTTCCCATAAAAAAAAAGTTTAAATCAGCAACACATCAACTCAACCATCAAAATTAAAGTAATTACCCACAAACAGCCAAAAGCTTTTACAATTGCATATTCTAGTGGGAAATTCCCTTTATCTAAACTCTATGAGTTGCACTTGAGATGGGTGATCAGAGAGAGAGAGAGAGAAATCCAGTGTTAAATGGAGGGAGAAGAACAGATGGCAACATAATGGTGGTGTTGTAATGATGGTGGCTATCATGGTGTGGCTTTGTGACATTGATTGGTTACAGAGAGATGCTTCAATGGAGATGGAATTAAAGGTGGCGATGGAGGGGATCCCAGTGGTATTGGCGGTGACTATTTAGAAGGTGGTGTCGGTGGTCCCTCGCAGTGCACGGTTAAATCTTTGGTGATGTGGAGCAAGCAAGAGATGGAAGAGCAAGGCACGAGATCGCAATCAGATATATACATGTATACAGAATATAAGATAGAATCAATTCAGTAAGATACTTATTTTATCACAACCAGTTAAAGGGGGCTCTTGGTAATAAATGATGTTTTATCAGTCAGGTACAAATCCCGTTCCTTTCTTTTCAAGGAGGGAAGCCTAACAGAGGGGTAAGTGTTACACCTAAGACTCAACAATGGCATCCGGCCCAAACCAGCAGCCTGGAATTGAGTCAGCCATGGGCCACCATAGGTCACTTCCAGCATAGGCCCTCAGCCAGCACTCCAGGCAGGCAATCTGTGAGCTGCCGGCCCAACCAAGAAGCCAAGTTGTTGAGCTAGCCCATCAGTCCGACGACCGCCCATTTTTAAGAACCTTGAACTTCTGCATGTGAGGTCTACAAGATTTGACAATAACTCTTCTGCCAACTAAACACACTTTTTTCTCAACTTTTCTTTTATCATAATTTATGTCAAGAAAAACAACTGATATAAGTTCCGAAAATGTTGCTGGGGAGATTCTTTTAGCTTGCTGAAGTAACGATCATTTTAAATTACTAAAAATTCTTTAAGCAGTGGAATTGTTCTTTACGAAAAATGAGCATTTACAAAACGAGTCATAATAGCCTTCACCCTGACAATTATGATTTCGTATATGCCACATAAACAGAAGGCATGATCTATTTTTCTTTTTTTGGTGTATAGTTTTGGCGGCTTTTTTAGTTGGTTGGGAGACGGAAACGTTTCCATAATGTTTCAGAAACAAGGTAAAAATAAAGAAAAAATTTGAAAGTTTGTTTTCGAAGCACCGGGCGAAATACAGTGAAACATCGGCCGAAACACAATAAAGCACCCGAAACATGAGAATTTTGATGTTTAATAAACAATTCGTTCTGGTTTCCATGGAAATGGAAATGTTTCGAGCACTTCGACCATTTCAAAAATAAATTTAATTCCTTACAAAAATATAATATTAGTATTATTAATGGGCCAGGTCTATTGAAGTTTCCCAATTGGATAATATGACACCAATTGAGGAAGCAACAATGGAAGTCTTCTAAACCCTAAATGGACCTAAAGGGGTAGTAAATAGGTTTTTTACGGAATCTATTAACAATTGAAAATTATAAGGCCTAATTCATCCAAACAAAAAATTATATGTAATGACAATCACAAGAGATCATTCAGCACTCCTATCAATACGACCTAGATTTCATATTTATAGTAAAAACCAATAAGACCGAGTTTATGAAGGTATTCTAATGAAATTAGGTTTCTGATATGCCGCAGTCACTTGACTGCCAAGTGAGCAAGTAGCGACCGTGTTTACCAGAAACCCTGGTCCATTCTATACCAGCCTTCTCGCTGAAGCGGGTAGCCCATGCTAAGCGAGCACCAACTATTGAAAACCATTTTAAACCAATCCAAATGACATCAAACAAGCTGCCTAAGGTTTTGCTCGAATGCAATCTATACTTTTTTCCAGTAAGTATTATTATCTATCCTTATGCCTTATTTCATACTCAAAAATTATGTTTTTCACATTAAAAATTTAAGCTTGAGCATAAATCACATAAATCAAGTCTTGGAAATATTTTTCAATCTAAACCCAAGGTTACAAAAGTATCTAGGTCCACTTACTAGACGAGGGGACTGTAGATCATGTAAGGACTGTAAAGCCATTCCAACTTTCCAAGCAAAAGCCTAACCACAAAACATAGGATAATAATACTAGATATATTTATTAAAAACGATATAAGACAAAAGAAAAAGATTAAAAATCCATGAACTAGATGGAATTTGAAAGGTGAGAAGATAGATTTGTTTACAATATAATACTAAATGGTAGAATATATTAAAAAGTAGCTACTAACTACTAAGGTTCTTGGAGAATTAAGAGGTAATTGACCATTTGCAAGAGAAACTTAGTGGTGGAATGATGAAATCCAAATTGCGATAAAAGCAAAAAAAAAAAAAGTGCAATAAAGCATGGCAAAAAACTAAAAATGAAGAGGATTTTAAAAGTTACAAGCTTGCAAAAAATGAAGTAAAAAAATGGTAAGAGATGCTAAGTACAAAGTATATGATGATCTTTACTTTAAATTAGACACAAGGGATGGCGAGAAAAGTACATCATATTAAATGAATTAAGAACGAAGACTCTAGTGTTTTGGTACAAAACAAGAAAATTAAAGAAAGGTAAAATAATTACTTCCAAAAGTTACTATGAAAATCATCAGAAAGCTTAGACATTGAGGACAATAGAAATCACACGGAGATTAAAGAAAACAAATTAATGACCAAGAAAATGTCTAGGGAGTGGAGGAAGCATATTTCAGTATCTATATATAAGATTAAGGGAGATATACAAAGTTGTACAAACTATTGAGGTACTAAACTAATGGTCATACAATAAAACTTTGGAAAAGAATGATCGAATAAAGATTAAGGGTTGAAACAACAGGTTTTGAAAATCAGTTTGAATTTTATGCCCGGACAATCAACAACGAAAGTTATATATACTTCGGAAAATAATAAAGACATATAGGGAGAAAATAAGGACATCCATATGGTTTTTATACTTAGAAATGGCATATGACATAATTCCTAGAGAGATATTATGAAAGTTTTAGTAAAGAAAAATGTTATTGCTAGGTATATTGATCTCATTAATGATATGACTAAGAACAACGGCAGGAAAGACTAATGAATTCTCAATTACTATAGGTTTATGTCAAGATTCTACTTTTCGCTCATCTTTTTTCGTTGATTATGGACGAGTTGACTAGACACATTTAGGATGAGCTCCCATGATGTATATTATTTGCAGAAGATATTGTATTAGTCGATAAAAGTAAAGAAGAAATTAATAATAAACTAGAAATATAATGAGAAGCTCTAGGATCAAAAAGATTTAAGATAAGTAGGACTAAACTACATAAATAGAATATAGAATATAGCTTTAGTACAAACAAGAACCAAGACTAGGAAGTAGTAAAAATTGAAGATCAAGAGAAGTAAAACGAACTCAACTTCCAAGAAAAATCCAACCAAACCTCGGATTGTTGGAAAAGAAAGCAAGATCGAAGATCAAGCCTTGATTTTTTGCACATGCTTCTTTTCACATTTTCAACCCTACTATCAATAACCCACATCTGATTATCCAACAATAGAACCTAAAATCAAAACCTTTTTGCAAACAATGAATTTAGACAATTTGTGACACAAACCTGAAAAATCTTATAAAATCTCCTTTTTTTGTTGTAATTTACAATCACAACAATGACCCAACCTTTGATCTTCATTTCTTAAGCTTCAGTTTCAGCTTTGACATCAATCTTCGTTTTTGAAGCTAATTTTTCTCTATCATTCTTGCTCTCTCTTGGTTTCTCTACTTGTGTTCTCTCTCACACACTACACACACACACAAAAACACAAAGAATGAAAAGGTGAGTGTAGACAACAACTAAGTCTCACTCCTTTTAAATGTCATGATTCATGACTTTTTTTCTAGTTTATCAAATTTACAATTTATAGGTAACTATTTATTTATTATTATTTCTAACCTCAAAACATGTTCAAAATAATTATGGTAACATATATTTAATTTTTTTTATTCCGGTAGCAGCCTTACATTATATTTCATTAAGTATATCATGTTTGGGAATGTATTTTGGACATATGCTGCATGCATCTTGTTATTTTCATTTTTTATAAATTTTCATATATTTTTTTAAAAATTGGACCTTTAATCTACCTTTTTGTGCGTGTCAAGATGCCACGACCAATATGTATTAGTATCCTTCAAGTCGATGACCGAAACTACGACCATAAACCATGCCGAATAGTGAACACTTTAAATATTTAAGGTCTACCACTCATAGAGTGTGAGTTTGATGTTACTCATAGAATTAATACAAGATGGACTAAATTGAGGAATGCATCTGGTGTATTGTGTGATAGACACCTATCTCTTAGGTTAAAAGAAAAGTTCTATAGAATGGCCATAAGAACCACTATGCTTTATGGTACCAAATGTTGGACAATTACAAAACACCACGTTCGGAATCTCGATAAAGTGAAAATGAGAATGTTAAGATGGATGTATGGTAAAACTAAGTGGAAAAATACAAGTAACACATATCAGAGATAAATTTAGGAAGAATCGACTTAGGTAATTTGTAGATATTTATAGACGGCCTACTATGACATTGATGAGAAAGAGTGATACGATCGTTATTGATAATAAACGTAGTAGTAGAGAAAAAACAAAAATAATTTCAAATGAAATAGTAAAGAAAGATATGATAACTTGTGATTTAACAGAAAACATTACCATTAATAGAGCACAATGAAACAAAATTCATGTAATTGACTCCAAAAATGTTAGAACAAGTGTTTGTTGAGTTGCACTCCCTTGTAAAATAAGTAATACTAAGAATTTACATTTCCCCTAGCTTCAACGAGGTGCACTAAAATGTTTCCCTTTAAAAAATAACCAATGGGCACATTACTGGAGGTTTTACTAATGAAATAACCGATGTGTCACTACACAAATCATGAGAAACTTATTTGCCAAAAATGATCTTAGCACAACAAAATGGGCACCCCAAAAAAGGAACAAAATTGAGCTCTTGTGTGGCTCAATACAGATAAAAGAGCATATTACTAAGTAATTGAGCATACGAGTTGTTGATGTCCCACGGAGATAGACAAAACCTGTTTCTCTAACAGAGTTTCAAAACATAAGTACATACTATGAAATAAAGGGGAGCAAAAGGAAAAGAAATGGGGGAGGCGCACATCACTTAGAGGCTGTCATGAACACAAATACCAACCTCAACTTAACATTCATGTCACTGTTGAATTAGAAGCCAGACTTTTTAAATCCTATTTTTTACCACGCACTAAAACTTCAACCCAACATTGCATAACTCCTAAAAGGTAATAGTCACAAAAAATAAAGGGAATGTGAAAGTGGGCAAACCTTCAATAGCTTGTGAACAAATTCAACAGCATCACTTGGTCCAAAAACCTGAAAACAACACAGTAGAGGGATAAACTTGAAGAGAATGCATTACAAAATAGATTCCATATGCAGAGTGGAAGGCTGTTCATAGAAAATATACCCCCCACAAGCCATCACAGCCAAGAATGATGAAGTGGTCTCTCGCTGTCAGGTCAAAAGAGTGGATGTCTGGGGTTGCAATAACACCAACCTGCAGTTACCATACTTCTCAGAGATAAAATATTACATTGCACTAATGTTCAACAGTTCAAGAGCAAATTTGATGTTTGGTATATAAATTAAGAATACTGAACTAGATGTTTGTAAAATGGTTATCTAGAATTGCACATGATTTATTAACACCATGTAGAGTTAAACAAATTTTCTACACACATCTCACATAAGAAAATAATGTATATCAGCTACTAGACATAGTGGTCATATAGTGGAAGATTTTATAGCTATTTTGGTAGCACAAAATATATAGGAGAATTTCGGTAAATTCCGTGCTCTGCTTTTTTTTATTAGTAGACGAGAGAATATTATGTATAAAACAGAATAATTGAGAGGACAAGGAGTTCTCAATAGCCAAGACGGTGAGGGGGGAGGTAAAAGAGAAGGCTAAATATAGAAAATAGAAAAGAAGAGCCAGGGAAACAAAGGTGGTCATCCGTCAACACTATTCACACACTTGAGCCCCATGGTCTTTACTCAAAACGATTGGAATCCTTTTGAAGTCCTTGGACATAGAAATGTAAAGAATGAGATTCTTTCTAACAAGTTTTCCCAAGGAGCCTCCTTAAAATAAAAAATACTCTCATTTCTTTCCAACTATGCCACCCAAACAAAAGGTAATACCATACATCTCTAAAAAGTGTTAACTTCGTTCCATTCCCCAAAGACATCAAGTCAATAATAAGAATCAGGTCAAAACTACTCGGAAATAGCCAAGGGATCCCAACAATTTCCAAAATCCTATTCGATAAATAAGAAACAAAGGATCAATTTAAAGAAAAATTATCCATATTTTCCGCTTAATTCTTACAAAGAAGGCACCATTGTGGTTGAAGAGAATACTACGGCCTTCTTTTCCAAAGCAATCGCAATCAACCATGCAAAAGCTTGTACCTTGAATAGTGCCTTAGACTTCCAAATCATATTTAAGTTTCAAAGAACAAAATAGCTGGCTTACCAATCAAGGATTCAAAGGAAGACTTACAAGATACTCCCCCAAAGAAGTTTGGATTCACTCTTCTTTGAACTCTGTCAAATACGCTCAAAGTAGAAGAGAACCCAACTTCTTCTCTATCTTTCATATTTCTATAGAATTAATATTTCAACAAACCGGAGAGGACAAAGATGAGACCACACCAGCAATGGATGAATTGTGAGAGCTGGATAACTGATATAAACAAGGGAACATGGATGCAAAAGGAGATTCACCCAACCCCCACTCCTGGCCCCCAAACCACCATCCCGAAACCAAGTCTTTCCAATTACCAACAACATCTTTAATATGTTTTGGAAAAAATATAGCCCTTCTGAAAAGATAATGAGCACACCCTCTCTCACACACCTTAGAATCCAACACACTATTTTGAATCTCATATTTTCTCTTACTCACTGAATGTTATAAACTATTATGCCCGATGGGAAAATTTACCAAGTAAAGAGATGTGTAAACTTTAAGTTACCCAAAGAATCTTCCTTAATTTTAGACTAAGCCATCACACCACATCCCAGCTTACTAAGTGGCCTCCTTTGCCTTCACCACTACTTTCCAACAAAATTCTCTTCTCATCTTTTCAATCATTTTCACTATCTTAAAAAGCATCCTACACAAAAACAAGTAGTAAATATGGATATTCCCAAGCACTGAATTTTCCACTCATCTAACATTTGACCAATCTTTTGAACCAATGGCCCCAAAAGGTAAGAGCTTTCAGATTTTCCCCAATGGTGAACTCAAATATTTTCAAGCCCACTCTCGGATAGAACACCCTAATGCTTCAACTAGTCAGCCTGTCTAACCAACTTGTCTTCTTGCACATTGATTTGAGTGAATATTTTCCTCACCCTCTTTCACAAAAAATTAAAAAAAAAATAGTATCATTAGCAAACAATAAATGGGTCATCTCCACTATTTCCCTAGCTCTATCATTCATTCTACTTAACATATCAACAACCAAAGTAAACAGAAAATCTGCAACAGGGTCTCTTTATCTAAGACCTCTAGTTGATTCAAAATACTCTTGAAGCACCAGAGGAATTGATTGTTCTTAAGCATCCCATAATCCTCTTTCTCCATCTCAAGCCAAAACCTTTCATTTCAAACAGAGTCTAGATCCCAATTCACCATATCATAAGTTTTTTTGAAATCAACCTTATATACAAGACTCAGTTTTCTCCCTATACTCCTTAACCATCTCATTTGCAACAAGAATTATTTTTCAAAGTTGATTTTCTCAAAAAAATACACCTTGTAATCAAGAGATAGTCTAATGTAATGTTTCCCAAATTAGTCTAGAAAAGATTTTGTCCAAAATCTTATACAGGCTAGAACTAAACTGATTGGTTGAAAGTCCGTTAACTAAAAAGAAATCTCTTTCTTATGAATAGGGCAAATTAATTGGCATTAGTATATGAATTCACAACACAACACCCACATGCATGTCCACTCATGAATCCACAGACACTCCTTTGCCCACAGGAAAAAAAGTCATTGTCTAGGATTGGTAGCATCAATCAAGGATCAAAATGTCGTGTCGAAACGTCCGAAATGTTTCGAAATTTCAACACACCGACACGAAACATGGGTTGAATCCTAAAATTCCAAAGTTTCGGTCGAAACGTCACTGTGTCGGACTGTTTCGGTCAAAACATGTCGAAACAGGTCGAAACAGTATGTAGAACTAAAAATTTATGTGTTTTAATCATAGTGTACACAATGATTTTAATATTAATGAAATAATATTATTTATTAATTTGAAGACACAATTTAAATTAATAAATTAGTATTATAATAATATGCTGCACAAATTAGTATTATAATAATATATTTCACTTAGTATTATTAATTAGTAATTAGTATTATAATAAAATTGTATTATTAATTTGATAACATTCTAATTTAAATGATTTTCTGATTTTCGCCTCATGTCAAACCTTTTTTTCTTTCCAATTTAAATTTATTCTTATATAAATGGATATTAAACAAATAAATATGTTAAATTAATCAACTATTTAGCTTATCTTTATAAATAAATGGATTGTATTTGTATTTCTACATATTTTCACGTGTTTCCATATTTTTTATGCGTTTCCATTGTGTTTCCGAAACGTTTCCGTTTTTGAGCTGACCGAAACGGTACTTCGAAACGATATTTCGATCCTTGGCATCAATACAGAGTGCTAGGAGGGGTAGATTGAGCATAAGTATGACAATAATACTTTAACGACAAGGATATTTGATGACACAAGTGAGGTGAAAGATTAATGGAGCCGGATTTTTTTGGCCTCTTTTTGGGCATCGGTGCCCAAGAAATTTGCTAATATTTCTCTCTCCGTATTCATGCAAATTGGACAGCCTCATTTGGGATATAGCATGATTATATTCCATTGTTTTTGTTATTGTTTTTGTTTTTGCTTTGATAATGTTTGGCTTCACCTGTCTTTGGGTTGAATGTCTTCTCCACCTTAGATAGGATTTATAATTTTATTATTAATAAAATTTACTATTTTCTATCGAAAAAAGACAAAGTGGCTCTCATTATCAAAGTTTTATTCGCACACTTGCACTCATCAACTTAAGCTTTACTGTTGAATCATCTATGCCTTCAAAAACATCAAGAAATAGAAAAAAAAAAAGGCATATAATTAAGAATCCCCCGGCATCCCCCCAAAAAAAAATACCAAAATACATATATAAACATTTTTAATTTTTTGTCTAAAGATTATTCATCATATCTTCATCCAAAAAATTCAAAAAAAATCCAAGATTATATATTCTTTTCCTTTGCCTCCACCAAACCATTTTAAAAGTCTTTGCCCCATTTTTCAATCAGTAGGTGTCTTGTATGTAGTATCTCTACCACTTTTCCAAATCTAGCATTCTTACAACCACTTTTCCAAATCTAGCATTCTTCAACTCTACTATTTGAATGACAAAGTTCCACAACCATTTCAAAGCTTCATTTTTAGTAACTTACCCAAGGAGGCCCATTGCTAATCTAACATTACATCCCTACCCCTGCTCCGGCATTTGCCTTCTGTCCCAATGATGTTCCGTGAAGATAGAAATAACCATTGTCCTGTTGTCTTATCAACCTCTTTACCAAAAGTGATCCATACAATTACGATTCTAGTATTGACTTCGGAAATGGTCTAGTCCCCAAGTAGGAAGATTCGTCAACAAGTTCAAACCAAAGGTTCAGTTCAAAACTATGACTCATCCCAAAGGTAAGGTCAAGGTTCAGTCCAACGCAATGGGGTAGGCTGATAAGTTATGTCTGGCGGCCATACTTTGACCACTTTGTATTGGTATCCTCGACAACCTGGTTTTCAGTGGGACATGGGAAGAGCATGTGCGTGTTGTCCCCGCCACTTCTCTATGGAAGGATTCCAAACCAGTGAGTAATAGACTATAACTTGAAGTCCAGCTTGCATTTACCACGCTGGTGAATTCTTTGTTCTGACATGTGTCACTAAAACAACTAGAACCAACCCATTATTGGGAACTGACCTATTGACTAAAACAAAATTTGCTAATTTCACTCTTTACAATGTTAAGTCCTCAAGGTCAACAAGAATTATTCTCCCTGTAAAGCAATTGGTGTCTGTAAGATCACATACCATGGAGTATTGTTCAAGAACCTGTTTGGCCTCAACTGAATTTGTTAACTATATTGACCATTGGGTTGCATGAGTATGTAATAACAAAGAAAAACACTGCAATAATTTGAAGTTCAAATGTATATAGAAAATGTCATAGAGTAAAGTATGTGTGGAGAGGTACCACTTGCTAAAAGATGTCAGATTGCATCACCATTTTATTCAAGTTCAAAGTACCTTTGGGATATTTAGGGGTAGTTACTTTGGAACAATTAAGAATATACCGAAGTTAAAAAAGAACCGCCCAATGCAGAGGACGGCCCCCCACTGCAAGCCTGGGGGCAGGATAGCCATCTCTGTTTGCAGAGGTATGAATAAAATGAACTATACGCAAAGAAAAATCATGTTTTATTCATTCTAATGAATGTAGATATTGGGCACTTGATTTGATCTTCATTACAACTGTATAATCTGTTAATTCTGTAACTCAGAAAGCGGACACAGAAAAAATATAGAAATACCAAGATCCCCTAATAAAAAGAAAATAAGTTGCCATCAAGGTATCGTCTTCTCTTTACAGTGCCACACGTGAATTTTTTTTCCCTGCCAAGATATTACATCAGGAAAAGTAACAAGAACTATCCAAACTCTGCATAAAGCAAGCAGTAAAAAACCTTCTTGAACTGGCGATCTCCAAAGGCCCTAGAAACTTCAAGGCGACCCTGTAGTCGGCCGTTTGAACTCACAAATCCGCCAGCCTAGAGAAGCAAAGCATGGTCATCAGGGGAAAAGTTCATTAAGTTCAAGGTAAGCAGATTCAGGTTATGTCAGCAGAAGCAAAAATGAACACACCCAAAAACAGGGAACATGTACTGTATTGGCCAGCCTCCATGTGTGGCCAACACATTTTATAATTAATTAAACTTTAATAGCACCACCAATCTCCCCAATCACTTGGGACGACTGTGTTCAGTTGTTTTCAACATGAGGTTGTCATTAGTGTGATCCATTCAAGATTCAAGATGCTCAATAAGAATCAATCAAAAAGGGATGATGAAAGCATTTGAATTGCATCTTCAGATTTGTAACCTTCCCATGACATATAAGTTACTAATATATATTTTTCCAAAGCAAGTTGCCACCAACTGTAGTGGTGCCATTCGCTAAAATTTGTCCCTTTTTAATGCATTTACCCCGCCGGCCCCAATATCGCTACATAGGCTAATAGGATAGGGCAGGGAAGGCAAAGCAACCTAACTTCAGGAGCTAATTGGCAATTACGAGAAATCCTAAATCCCAACCAAGCTACGAGAATCCCTCCTACTCCTTTAATCTTGATCCTTGTGGGGCGAAGGGGAGACTAGACTTGCCAAAGATATCCTTATTCCAAATTTTTAGATGCTATTTTAAGCTCCTAAGTCTCTAAATATGTCACTCAAAAGGGGAACCCCAGGCAAATTCCACAAATCCTCTAAAATTGCTTAGTTGGTGAATAATCTCTACAACTTTTAAGATAAAGTTGGGGATTCAAAATTTGATACATGAGTCCTTGTTGACATAGATAAACTCATTAGCGGGAAGAACAATGACCTGCAGAACGAGGAGGAAATCAAAGAAAAATGGCAAGTAGGTCGGCTTCAAAAAAGGCTAGGATTGCTTTATCTGTTGGTTAAATTTGCCACTAGGTGGAATCAAGCCTTCGAATTTTCGTGATTAAGAAATTCCTTCTTGATTGAATCTTTAGTGCTACTCAGCTACCATCCTTGATATGGGTTATTCTCTAGTGCAACTGTAAGAAGTCTTTCCTATACCTGCCACTGGAACGTCCATGGATTTTATCATCAACTTGAATTAATTTCAAGATATAAGGCTCTCCTATTATAATAGGTTGTTCAAAAGGATCCCCCGTTCTTCCATCAAATATTCTATTTTTTCCTAAGTACTCGACTTCAAATACCTAGGGATTAATATCCTCATTTGACCACATAAATTTTGGTCATTCATAGAAGAAATAACAATCGGGTATGAATACAATAGAAGTAAGCAAAAAACCTTCCCCATCCTCTTTCTTCTTTTCTCTTACATCCAGAAGCGGGGTATGCAGTAGCTCTTGTTTGTCTTAGTGTCATAAGCAAGTGTGATTAGCATGTCCACATCACATGCCAAACAGGAGACAATTCCCTAGCATTAGTGACGATCATGTAGAATGATATCCACCCATAAAAGCTTGGAATTTAGAGCTTTCCCACTCTCCTCAAAAAATGAAAAACTCTAGTGCACAGTCTACAACGTACAGAGCTGCCAATTCAAGACAACAAGAACAAAAAATGTTTATCAAAGAACAAAGTATGGAACTGCCAATTCAAAGAACTAAGTTACATTTTCAGATAGAGCAAAGAAACCAGCCACAGAGAGAGAGAGAAGAAAATTAAAAGGGAAGCATGTGAAAAATAGAGTAAGAATCAGCAAAGAAAATTCAAAAAATCAACCACAGTTTGGATCAAACAATTTGCAAAAGCAAATGAGCTGAGCTGAGCAAAGCCAAACCGAGCACCGAGTACTAAACAATTTTTGCGCAACTTAGCTGTGAATTGAGTTCAAATACCCATTTCAAACCCAACAAATCTTCCATATCAAGGATCAAAATGTCGTGTCGAAACGTCCAAAACGTTTTGAAATTTCAACACACCGACACGAAACATGGGTTGAATCCCAAAATTCTAAAATTTCGGTTGAAATGACACTGTGTCGGACTGTTTTGGTCTAAACAGGTCGAAACAGCACTGTGTTAAATATTTAGAACTAAGTATTTATGTGTTTTAATTATAGTGTACACAATGATTATAATATTAATGAAATAATATTATTTATTAATTTGAAGACACAACTTAAATTAATAAATTAGTATTATAATAATATGTTGCACAAATTAGTATTATAATAAAATTGTATTATTAATTGGATAATATTCAAATTTAAATGATTTTCGCCTCATGTCAGACTTTTTTTTTCTCCAATTTAAATTTATTATTATATAAATGTGTGTTAACCAAATAAATATGTTAAATTAATCAATTATTTAGCTTATCTTTATAAATAATTGAATTGTATTTCTACATATTTCCACGTTTTTCCATATTTTTTCTACGTTTCCATTGCATTTTCGAAATATTTTCCTTTTTGAGCTGACCGAAACGGTACTTCGAAACAATATTTCGATCATTGTTCCACATTATGAGTGCACAATAGCAATTGTAGCCTACCATGAAACCTCAATCAATTCTTTGTCATGCCTCACTGGCTTCATACTATAATTGGATTTTTTTTTTAATTTTAAGCAATTTCATAAGGCAACCCAACTACGTGAGTCTACCTCAACCGTTTGCAAGCCTAATAGAGCTAAAGTTGCCGCTCGAGCTTGTTGCCAAGCAACAAATTGAATGAGAACTTGCTTTTGTGCCATTTAACAGTGCGTAAGCCTTTAGCAAGTCATCCCATGAATTAGCAGGACTTCAGAATAAGTTACCCTAGTTGTTCTGTGATGCAAAGAGGTATGAGAAAGAAATTAGAGAATTGAAAAAAAGAGAAGAAAGAGAGGGTTACTTCATCCTCGCAAGGAATCGGTTAAGAAACACAAATCTCCACAGAAAAATCAATCAATTCATATTCATAAATTTAATTCTAATAATTGTGATAATAACATTGTTTATAGGACAAGTGTCCTACTAAAATAAAATGTACTCTCTAGCTAAAACTTTATCTAAATCTCCTAATGAGATAATTACTAGCTAAGCAAATAATCTAATAAATAATAGAAATAAATAAATTCTAATCTTTAATTTTATGTCTATACAATCCCTTTACGATCCCTATCAATTCTCCCCAGCCGAAATAAACTCTTCTTTGAATAGTAGTAAAGGCTGGACTCCTATAGGTTTGAAGAAGCCCGTGTTCCCAAAAAAAAGTATTGTATATCCCCAAAGTATAAAAAAAATCCCTTATTGTATATCCCACATATACTATTATAGAAGAAGCAAGCATATAAACTAATGGAGACAAAGTAGCGACTCCATCTATAGTAACCATTTTTGAAACCTCTTTTGACTTCATCTTTAGGAACATCCTTTGAAATTGGCTCATCAAAAATAATAGGATGAGATGGAGAACTTTTAAGCTCATCAACATAAAGCAATTTTGATAGTCGATATAACAAGGTCAGAATTGGCGGATGATTGTGAAGTTTAATCAATCACTTGTTGATGATTAATTGATAAAGAATATGAATTAATATCTACCTTGTTCACAAGGTTCTTATTTGAGAGCTTCAAGGATCAAAATGTCGTGTCGAAACGTCCGAAACGTTTCAGAATTTCAACACACCGACACGAAACATAGGATGAATCCCAAAATTCCAAAGTTTCGGTCGAAACATCACTGTGTCGGACCGTTTCGGTCAAAACAGGTCGAAACAGTATCTAGAACTAAAAATTTATGTATTTTAATCATAGTGTACACAATGATTTTAATATTAATGAAATAATATTATTTATTAATTTGAAGAGACAATGTAAATTAATAAATTAGTATTATAATAATATGCTGCACAAATTAGTATTATAATAATATGTTGCACTTAGTATTATTAATTAGTAATTAGTATTATAATAAAATTGTATTATTAATTTAATAATATTCTAATTTAAATAATTTTGCCTCATGTCAGACCTTTTTTTCCTTCTAATTTAAATTTATTCTTATATAAATGGATGTTAACCAAATAAATATGTTAAATTAATCAACTATTTAGCTGATCTTTATAAATAAATGGATTGTATTTGTATTTTTACATATTTCTACGTGTTTTCATATTTTTTCTGCGTTTCTATTGTGTTTCCGAAACGTTTCTGTTTTTGAGCTGACCGAAACGGTACTTCGAAACGATATTTTGATCCTTGGAGAACTTAACTCCAAATATGACAGCCAACTTGAGTATACCTTCATGAGTATATTTTATTTAAAGGTGGAGCAAAACCATTGATGCTTGGAGTGAACCTAGTCAAGAATCATGTACTTCAATTCTAGTACTTAATTCAGCACGAGTAAATATCTTCATGGACGTACTGATTTGAGGAGTTGTAGAAAATTCTAGGGTAAAAATTGTAATTTCACAAACTTTCGGGGTCAAAGTGAAATTGCAGAATTTTTGGGGGTGAAAATGTAACATCAGAAATTACACGTGCAAAATCTGAAATTTCATAAATTTCCGGGTCCAACTGTATTTTAAAAAAAATTAGGGGACAAATCAGTAATTTTAAAAAGTCTAGGGGGTGTTTGTGCAATTACAGTGATGTTGGTTCAATTCCTGGGTCAGAAAATGGTTTTCTGTTTTTTTATTTTTGATGAAACCCAGCAAGCAATTTGTTGTAAGAAGAGTATGATGACTTGAAAAACTACAAAACAGAAACAGTAGGTAAAGACTAGGGCAGCAAAGTGTGGTTAATAGATCGGAGTTTTGCTCCAATATCAATTGATGCAAAGAGGCATGGGAAAGAAATCAATTAATTAAAAAGAAGAGAAGAACGAAATGGTTACCTTACCTCATCCTCGGAAAGAATCGGTTAAGAAACACAAATCTCCGCAGAGAAATCAATCAATTCATATTCATAAATCTAATTCTAATAATTGGTATTATAACATTATTTATAGGACAAGTGTCCTACTCAAATAATAAGTATTCTCTAGCGCTATCTAAATCTCCTAATAAGATAATTACTAGCTAACCAAATAATCTAATAACTAATAGAAATAAATAAAATTTTAATTTTTAATTTTATGCCTATTCAATTCCTTTACGATCTTATGAATCACTAGAGACGAAAAAAGGGTTAAAAAAGAAAAAAGAATATATTTGTCTGAACTATGAATATTTCTCCCGCATGCATACTTCTCACCTTCTGAATGCGCGCCCGTTCCTGCGGATAGATTGCTTTGTGTTCCCTTGTCAAAACAATGGCCTTTACTGTACGTAATCCATCCGAAATATTATGCAAACTATCTGGCATAGATGAGCGTGCAACCACTGCCTTTGCATCTCCAATATTAGCAACAAACACCTGCATAGCAAGTGGCAGAAAATTTGTTAGAAGTTCACCACGGCTCCCAGAGGAAATATAATGCTTAGTGCAACCACAAGAAAACATAGCAGAGGCAGTGAAGTAAAGTATGTTCTTCACATGGCTTTTGACTACTATGTTTATCTGTCCTCCTTTACAATTTCACTGCATTTGCAACCAGTTAATGGAATCCACTGGCAATGATACTCACCATGCAAAGAACTAATATGGAGTACTGAAATTCTCTCCTTTTTTTGGCTCTGTTGTTCTTTGTTCTTTTTGGCATGGAAAAGAAAACACATTTTCTTTGGTTTCCAAGAGAAAGCAAGTATTAAACACAAACATTGAATTTGAAAAGGTTAAATTGGAATGAAATACCAGTTTTCAGGATTGCCATATTTAGAAGATCGTGAAACTACTAAACACCAATAAGGGTATTAAACCAGCACATGTAAAAGCATTACGATGACCTTTATAAGAGATATGATGATGCATTCACATACAACCATTTACAGATAAAAAATAGTAGTATGAGTGAATAGGAAGCAAGTCTTAACAAAACAAGAAATACTTCCCCCCTCCTCCCCCCAAAAAAAGGGACGACATTGGTCAAGGAAAGACCAAAAAACAAGTGGAATATCTAGTGAGGAAGGGCTGATAATATCTATACAATAAAGCTAAATTTCTTTGTCTTTCGCTTTTCGCAACTCAGATCGCTTGACGATTATTGATCTGACAGTCGTCATGCCATTTTTTTCTAATACTCCAATATCTCATGCAACTCTCTTTTCCTATCTCAAACTAACTAATACAAAGACTCCTATACCTCACCCAATAACAACGCCCTCTCTCTTCCTTATCTCTCATCTAATTCTCTCTCTCTTCCACGATCATTGTGCAATTTGAGAATTCTTCCCTATGATTTAATGTTACCTAATTAATTGACTTTCCCTACTATTTTTTCCACAGTTCGGGTAACATTTTTATGGAATACTCTTTTGTTGATGTCATATTATATCATACCTATTTAACATTGAGTGTAATTTTTTTATAGTTGATTTGATATTTTTTACTTTTTGTTTTTGTTTTCTCCTCTATTTTGGTGATTCTATTCGTACTATAGCATTGAAGCTGGCAGTTGAGAGTATAACTTACATTCAAGTTTTGGTCATTTGGGGTTGGTCATCAAATTGGTTATTAGTGAACTGTGGATTAGTTTTTTTCTCTATTTTTTGCAAATTCAAAGTTTTTAATTATTTCGAACTAATCTTGGTTTTACTTTTTCAAATTGTTATCAGATTGATTGTGGTGAGCTTTTTTGCATACTATGGTAATTTTCTTAGAATCGATGTATTTTTATCCTCCGTTTGATTGCTGAAAAAAATGAGTGAAAGGAATGAAATATTTGTACTCTAATCTTTCTACTGTGAGTTAGATGTGGTTGTACTATTGAGTTTGTTGTTTTCCAAGTTCCCACATTATGCATAAGATATAGGATTTCAAATTTCATTCTACATTTTCTCACCAACCAAACTGAGATTTTTAGGCCCCGTTTGGTAACGTTTAAATTTTTTCGTTTTTCGTTTTTATTTTGATATTTAGAGAAAACAAGAAAAAAAAAACTCGTTTGGCAACCGTTTATATTTTTCGTTTCTGTCATCGTTTGATAAACGAGGGGCTATTTTCAAAAACCAAACAAAGTCGTTTTTAGTTTCTGTTTTTCGTTTTTCAAAAATAAAAAACGGAAACGTTACCAAACGGGGCCTTATTTAACGAAAAATTTTTTTTTTTTTATGTTAGTGGAAAATGTAATTCTTGTATCTAATTTTGTGTTTAGTTTACAGCAATAAATAGGTGAAATTGTAATTAATTGGTCGTTCATCTTGCAGCTGCCTAAAGTGCGAATTCATCAAACTTTTTGTCCGGTTTCTAAGAAAATTTAGGTGAAGAATGGGAAAAAGAATTGGTAAATATTTTTTTCCCTTTGCTTCCATGAGTGCATATTAATTGTTTATTAATTGATAGGTTTCTCTGTATTTTCTCTTTATCAAAATTTTCTGTGTTTGCACTTATTTACGTCTTTGACTTTATAGAATAGCTTTGATATAGTAGTTTTGGTTGCTTATTCATAGATCATATTCTGTATATATGTTTTGGTACCTAATTAATTTTTTTTTGTCGTTTGTTGAATCATGATTATGGGGATAAATTTATTCATTTGTCATTAAATTGCATTAATTAGTTCTTCGCTATTAACAATATAAGATAGGTTGAATTATTTCTAATCATAGAATTGAGGCTATCCTAAAAACAATGTATTGGAAATATTATGAAATTATACAACTGTTGGGAGATAGTCTATGTATCACATGGAATAAAATTTACTCTATGTGCTTACGTTTTGGTAGTGCACATCATTCATCACACTAAAAGTTCCAGTAAGAGGATTAGGACTCTACAATGGGTTCAATTAGCAAGCGATTCTCTTGGCAAAATTCAAGGGGTAGAGTTGTCTATTAGAATTTCCTCTACATACAACACATTTGTTGTACTTGCTGAAATCATGCAACTTATTGATGGTCGGTGTGCTTCAAGGGATTAACTGGACTACAGGAAATAGGTTATAAAAAAGAGGCATAGTCCAGTGTTCCTTAAATCATGCAAACAAATGGGCTTTTCAAAATTAGTGGTAACATCACTACAATTTTATGTTATGTTAGTGAAACTGGAAAATTATTGAGAGGTATTTTGTTAGGTTCTGATGTACTAAGTGATTGGTTTAAAGTTTTATAATTCTCCCATTGCAATTCTCGCTAAATATTATGTCACCTTTTAGTTTAATGGAATTTGGGCTTTTGCGATTTTTTTAGTGTTGCATAGTGCCTTTAGACATGGGTAATTTCTAGTATAGTATATTGAGAGAAGGCTTGGGGTGATGGTTTGAAGGCAGTTTATGACCAAGGAGTAAAGTCGTTACATCAGTTAAAATCCCTTAGAGCAAAAAAGTAAAATGTGATTCATGTAACTGAGGACGACGGCTTGGCAAAGTCAAATTGATAATTACAATTCCAATTTTATGCAAATACCAATTGTTAAGCCAACAACTCATCTAAAAGGTTAAGCTTTTAGACATGATAAGTTGGTTGTTGGAGGGTCACCTTTTGAAATTCCCTCCTGATGGTTCGGTTGAACATTGAAAGCTTAGGTTATTGCAACAGGCTTTCTCAAACCTATGACATTCATTATGGTGACAATTTCCCTCATATCAATAAGATCTCCTCTACTTCGGCGCTGATTTTCTTGGCTATTAATCTTAATTAGTCTTTGTTTCAGGTGGATGTAAAAAATGTTTTTTACATGATGAGAAGGTTTATATAGAGTAACCACCTCGATTTGTTGCTCAAGGAGTATCATGATGGTATGTATTGTTAAGTTTAGGTTTAGGAATAATGTTAGAAAGAAGGAAAGAAGAATAGTAGAACTGTAACAGAGAAGGTGGAGAGAATTATCTTCTTACCTCTCAATGTTAAGTTAAATATCAATAGGCATCACAACAAATGGGAAAATACTAGTATACCCATGAGTGGTTTACTTATTATAACTATACAAAGTATACTACTTAACACTCTCCATCCTCTCCGGCTGGAGTATGTATAATGGAACAAATAACTCTCAAATGACTCCAGTTCATCGCTTTATTGAACATATCTACACGCAGGTCCTAAATCAAACGGTGTAGAAATATTCTCACCTAGTATCTTATGCCAAACGAAGTGACGATCAACTTTGATATGTTTAGTCCTCTCATAAAATACTGAATTGGTAGTTATGTGAAACATTGTCTGATTATCACAAAACAACTGAACTGGCGTTTGAACTTGGAAATAGGGTTGTGCAGCTCGCGGGCAGATTAGGCTCAGCTCAATTTTGGCTCGGCTCGGGCTTGCTCGTTTTATAAAACGAGTTGAATCTAATCAATTTTCCAAGGCCATTTTGTATTCGAGCCCCCCCCCCCAGCCCAGCCTAAGCTGACTCATTTACAATTCATGTTTTTTCTTTACATTTTCATCAATGGTACAAAATCGTAATATTTGAAATTTTTAGGGGCATTCTTGTCAAAGTACTGAAACACATTCAAAGAATCTACATCCACTCATTGTTGCCTCTTTTTGCGCTCCTCAACCACGTGATATTTGACTAAACCTACCCATTCTTTGTCTCTTTCTCTCCCTCACTGATGAAGTTTGAATCTTGCCCCAAACCCCCTCACATCCTTGTAAGTTCTCCCTCTCCATCCATTTCCGATTGGTCCCCCCTCTCTCTCGCCCATTTCAAATTGCCCCCCTCATCTTCTCTCTCTCTAACGCATACACACACCAAACAGAGAGCTGTCCATCAGAACACAAACGGAGGGTCGTGCATCAAGCCTAGACCTGCTTTTTTTTTTCCATTTTTCTTCCAGCTTTGGTTGCATTTGTTTCAAATATGTCTTCTTTCTCTTCTTTTTTTTTTATTTTTAATTTTTGGCTGAGGAAGTGAGTTTTTTAGGGTTTGATTTCTAAGGTTTTTATTAAAAAATTAAATGATATTATACATAATTTTTGAGATTTTTAAGTAAGAGAGAGTTCGTTTTTTACCCAAGCTCGTTTCAAAAGCTCACGAGCTCTTGTCAAGCCAAGCTTGAGCAAAATTTTAGGCTCAGCAGTCGAGCCCAAGCCGAATTCAAACAAGTCCCTTCACAATCAAGCCAAGCCTGAGCATGCCTAAGCTTAGCCGACCCGAATAACACCCCTACTTGGAAACTAATCTCTTGAATAAAGTGGTGTAACCATGTTAACTCACTTGTAGTGTGTGTCATTGTCATATATTCAGCTTCTCCACTCGACCGTGCCATCACACTTTGCTTCTTACTCTTCCACGAAACTAAATTTACCCCTAAAAAAGTACAATAACAAGTAGTTAATATGCGATTTGAGAGACGCTCATCCAATCAACTTCTGTAAAACCTTCCACTTTAAGTTGTCCATTATATCGCTCCTACATTTAAGATATCGAAGGATATGAATAACAACATTACAGTCTTGTCCTTAACCAACATGCGATACCTACCAGGATTTTCACATAGCACAACACTATCCACCAAAAGATTCTGATTCAAATCCAAAGAAACATCAAATAGTCTACCACCTAACAAACCTACAACTTCTAGGGTATCAAATACACACATCCTCTGAGAGAAAACTAATAGCCTAATACCATGCTTAGACCTAGCCACTTTAATACCCAGAAAGTACCAAAATTTGGCCAAGTCTTTAGTATGAAATCAATGTTGCGAAAAACTTTTAACTTTCAATACAACCTGAATATCAGTAATCACAATATCATCCGCATAAACAACAAATATAATGTAACCTGTCTTGGTATGTTGGTTGAATATCAAGTGATTTGTTTGGCACTTAGAGATACCAAATTCTAAAATTGCCTCAAAAAATTTACCAAATCATGTTCTCGGTGACTTCTGTAGATCATATAGAGACTTCTTCAAGCAACACACTCCCACGACAATTCCCTTATCAACAAACTCAGGTGGTTGTTCCATATAAATCTCCTCAACCAAGTCACCATGCAAAAAAAAATATTTTTAACATCCAACTGAAACAAAGATCAACCAAGATTAGCAATCAAATAAATCAATTCACGAACAAAGCAAACCTTAGCATTCTCCTCATAATCAACCCTATAAGTTTGAGTGAATTCTTTAGCAACAGACCAAGCTTTTAGACATTCAACTGAACCATCTAGATGAAATTTTGTGGTATATACCCACCGACAATCAACATTCTTTTTACCATGAGGCAAAGCCATGGGATCTCAAGTCCTTTTATAATGTAAGGTTTCTATCTCAAGCTTCATAACTTTGTTTTAATCCAGATCAGATAATGCTTCTTGTAATATCTTAGGAATAGAGATAGCAGATTGCCGAGGTACAAACAGGAGAAAGCATGGGATAATGCATCATAAGCAACAAAATGACTAGTAAAGTGATTAGTGATACAAGATCGAGTACTTTTGCAAAGAGCAATAGATAACGAGTTTGAAACAAGAAGGGAACTTAGATTAGAAAACGGTGAAGAGGACAAAAGAGGCATATTAGCAAATGGTCTTAGTCAAAGAGAATACACCCACAACAAAACTGATGGAGAAGATGGTGATGGTGATGGTGATGGTGATGGAGAAGGAGATGGAGATGATGATGGTTATACTAGAGAAATATGTGAGTCAAAAAGGGATACAAACTAAGTGTAGAGCCCCGTATATATAGTCAAACAATAAAAGTACAATAAAGATAAAAAAATAAAACGAAGATAAAAAGAAAAACCCTAATAAACTAGTCTGTTATAACTCCAACACTCCCCCTCAAGCTAGGCGCAAAAATATCAGCTAAGTCAAGCTTGACAACGGAGTCCCGAAGAATGGATAGAGTGACAAGTTTGGTGAAAACATCCACAACCTGATTACTAGTCCTCACAAACAATGGAGTGACAATACCACTGCTAACTTTCTCCCGAAGAAAGTGAACATCGATCTCTATATATTTCGTCCTCTCGTGTAGTATAGAGTCAAAAGTAAGATAAATAGTAGATCGATTATCACAATATAATGTGGAAGGAGAAGTCACTGAAAATCCCAACTCGCCAAGAATCGATCGTAGCCATATAATCTCACATGTGTCAAGTGCTAGTGCCCGATACTCTGCCTCTGCTGACAAACGGGAGACAACTGACTGTTTTTTGTTCTTCCAAGAGATAAGATGAGTCCCTCATAATCTAAATCGACCGTCACACGCTCCCTCATAATCTGAATCTGAATAACAGGCTAGAGAACCAGTCTGAACTCCTGATACATAAAACAACCCAAGTCTAGGACAAGACTTGAGGCATCGAAGAAAATGATAAACTGCATCAAGATGAGACTGACACATCCTGTGCATGAACTGACTAACTCAGCTGACAGCAAATGAAATGTCTGACCTAGTGTTGACTAGGTAGATAAGTCTGTCTACCAACCTCTGATAGATAGTCGGATCTCTCAACTCCTCACCTTCAACAATAAGCTCCAGGTTTGAAATCATGGGTGATGATGTCTATTTGCACCCCAGCATCCCAGTGTCTAAGAGAAGATCCATAACATACTTTCTCTAAGAAAGAATAACATCTCTGCTGCTATGGGCAACTTCAATCCCAAGAAAGTATCGCAAAAATCTAAGGTCCTTCACATCAAAAGACTTTCCAAGGTCTACCTTGACCTGCGCAGTCCTAGAAATATCGTCCCCAGTAATAATAATATCATTAACATATACCAAAAGGATAACACACTGTCCAAAAGTATTCCGTCAAATAAAGCCTAATCAGAATGACATTTGGTGAACCGCAAACGTACGACTACATCATTAAAGCGAGAGAACCAGGCTCGTGGTGACTATTTCAATCCATAAAGAGACTTACGCAGTCGACATACCTTTCCAGCATACTCCCCCTCACCACGAAAATCCGGTCCCCCTCATCACAAAAGCCCGATGGTGTATCCATATAAATAATCTCGTCCAGATCACCGTGAAGAAAGACATTCTTCACATTTAACTGATGAAGAGGCTAAGAGTACTCCATAGCCAAAGAAATAATCAATCGAACAGTAGTCAATTTTGTCACAGGGGTAAATGTAGCACCAAAATCACGACCCGATACCTGAGTGAAGCCCTTCGCCACAACCCTAGCCTTGTGCCGATCAATAATACCATTTGCAAAAAACTTCAGGGTGTAAATTCAACGACAGCCAACAGGTTTTACCCCAGAAGGTAAAGAGACAAGATCTCATGTGTGATTACGCGGAAGAGCGTCCATTTCCATTTGCATGGCAAGAACCCACTAGGGCTCCTGCATAACCTCTGAAACTGAGCGAAAAACTAGTGTATCTGATAAGGCCATGTTATAAGCTCAAAATGTAGGAGACAGAGCACCATAAGAAATATAAGCAGAGATCGGATATAAAGTTATGGCAATCCAACCATAACGAACAACTGGACGGCGATCACGCCCCGGATAACGATGTCCTAAATCATCATTCTCCACTGATAATGTCTCATCAGACAAAGTAACTGGCTCAGTACCTGCAATCTCATTAATACAAATAATAGGTGCATCAATATGCTCAACGAACCGAGAAGTATTACTTGCATCGCCTGAGGTAGAGGAAACATCAGCAAGGAGATGAGAGCGAGGACGACAACCATAAATTTGCAAACGAAGAGAGACTGGTGACTTTATACTGATT
>CM042192.1:18913340-18955781 GCA_023539305.1 Ilex asprella | reverse complement strand
ATCATAGGCCGTGACGAACAGGATATCGGCTGAGCTCCCACTGTCGACTAGGATCCTCCTGACTTGGTAGTTGGCCACCATCAGGGTCAACACCAAAGGATCATCGTGGGGGACTTGGACTCCTGTAAGGTCCCTGTCTGAGAAGGTAATGGCCTCCTCCTCCCCCTGTCGTGGGGTCTTCGTCGGGCGAGAGTCATGAGACTCTGCTTGTCTGGCTCTGCGGGTGTGCGCCTTTCTAGCGGAGTTAGAGTCACCTCCTCCTCCTAACCCTCCGGCGATGGTATGAATCTCACCGAGGGGAGGCTGGTGCTCTCGTTCTTCTTGCGGAGGCGCTGGTCCTCGACCGGCTACATACTGCCTGAGATGACACCGCTGGATGAGTTCCTCGATCTGCCTTTTCAGCTGAAAACAGTCATCTGTGTCATGCCCATGGTCGCGGTGGAAACAACAATACTTACTGGGATTTCGGCGCTTGGGGTCAGACTTCATCTTTCCGGGCCAGCGGATGGCTGGGTCATCCTGTATCTGGAGTAGGATGTGCTCTACCGAGGCATTGAGCGGAGTGAATGGCTGTCGGTCCCTCGGAGGCAGTGGTCCGAGGCGGTCTTTTACGGGGACCCTATCTGCTTTCTTCTTCTTGTTCTCAGTATCCCTTTGGTTTTCTCGGCTGTCTTTCCTCTTCTCCCCTCGGGAAAACTCACCTCTACGTGCTTTGGCGATGTCCTCGGCGTTCATATATTTTGCGCCCTGGCCAGTAGTTTGGGCATGCTAGAGGGTGGTTTCTTGATGACCGAGAACATGAAACTGGATGTTCGGAGGCCGACGATAAAAGCAGCCATGGCTACCTTGTCGTCCGACTCATCGATCTGGAACACCTCCTCATTGAAGCGAGCAAGGTAGTCACGAAGGCTTTCATCCCTATCCTGCTTAATGGTGAGCAGGTGGGTCACTGGCTTTTGATGGCGACGTCCCCCTATGAAGTGGGAGACGAAGGACTTACTTAGCTCTGCGAAGGATCGAATGGAAGAACGCCCGAGTTTGGAGAACCACTGGCGGGCGGACCCCTTTAGGGTGGTAGGGAACGCCCTGCACATGATCTCCTCAGGCACATTGTAGAGCTGCATGAGGGACTTGTAGGTGTCCAGATGGTCGAGAGGGTCTCTGTTACCGTCGAAGGTCTCAATGTTGGGCATCTTGAACTTCGAAGGTAGTGGGTAGTTGACAATATCAGTGATAAAGGGCGTGTCGGTGCGTCTTACCAGGTAGTCCATGGTCGTGGGCGCCTGTGCCTTGATGGCGTTGAGGACGTCGCCAAGCTGATTTTGCACCTCCCTTATTTTCTCGTCCCACTGGTTGGGGACATCCTCGGTCGGATGGCGGTACTGGCTCTCATGGTCTCCGTATTGACTCTCTCCTTCATCCTCCTGCGCATGCACATGAGAAGGGGGGATGCGTAAGCTCCCTGCGCGTTGAGGAGGGACTGCTAGGCGAGGGGCGCTCTGCGGTCGCAGGGCATTCTGGCGAGGGGCCCCATGGCGAGGGGCTGCTTGACGCTCGTGAGGTGCGGGTTGCTGTTCCTCCCCAGTCGGAGGGATGGGAACTGCTCCTTCTGGATGAGGGGTAGCACCTCCTTGGGTGAACATCAGTTGGATGATCTGCTGGTTTTGTTTTACCGGCAATTGCATAGTCTGGAGGAGTTGTTGTTGTTGACCAGTAGGAGTCGCGATAGTGGATGGTTCAGATGGTGCGAATGGAGGCGGAGCCTCCTCCCCCCGGTGGGCCGGGTTGTGGTCTCCCGGCTGTTGGCTCATCGATCGGGTGGTAATCGCCATGGATTGCGAAGAGGATTGAAAGGTAGTAGAAACTATGTCATTCCCACAGACGGCGCCAAACTGATGATGCACAAAATAGTATGGTGCGAGATCAACAGTCACAAGAGTGATTTAATGAGCAATCAATGGCAATTAGTGGCAAAACGGTAAATAAGAGTCAACACAGGAGATTTATAGTGGTTCGGTCCGGGTGACCTACGTCCACTCTTCGAATGGCGACGGTGGCCTGGGGTGTTTTATTGATCAACGGTGGTACTCCGGAGAGTTTACAATGAGTCTAGAGAGGGAGAGAGTGTAGAGAGCTTGCAGAATGCAACTAGTCTAGTGTGTGTGTCTCCAGAGTCGTTCTCCTGTTGCCCTTTATATAGTGAGGGCTTACATTATATAGGCTCACCGAGGCGGTGAGGCGGTGACGTGAGGGAGAAGTCTCCCGTCATTTTGGTAAGTAAAAACATGGTAGGAGTGAGCCTCTTTGGCAAGTAGAGTTATGGTAGGAGTGAGCCTCTTTGGTGGTTCGGTCCGGGTGACCTACGTCCACTCTTCGAACGGCGACGGTGGCCTGGGGTGTTTTATTGATCAACGGTGGTACTCCGGAGAGTTTACAATGAGTCTAGAGAGGGAGAGAGTGTAGAGAGCTTGCAGAATGCAACTAGTCTAGTGTGTGTGTCTCCAGAGTCGTTCTCCTGTTGCCCTTTATATAGTGAGGGCTTACATTATATAGGCTCACCGAGACGGTGAGGCGGTGACGTGAGCGAGAAGTCTCCCGTCAATTTGGTAAGTAAAAACATGGTAGGAGTGAGCCTCTTTGGCAAGTAGAGTTATGGTAGGAGTGAGCCTCTTTGGTAAGTAGAGTTATGGTAGGAGATCTTCGTATCCCGGGTCTTCCTCCATGTGCTCCTATTTACTCGGACGTCATCCGGGTGTGGAGTGTGCTCATGCTTAGCCTTGAACTTGAGTCTTGAGCTCGGACTTGCTTCGGAGTGGGTTTGGACTTGTGTTGCATGAAGGCACGAAGAGGAGCCAAGAGGAGAGGCCAATGGAGCCAAGGGGGGGCGGCGCCCACTTCGGAGGGTGCCTGGGCGGCGCCCTTGGTGCCTTGGGCTGCCTTGTCCCTTCCTTTGGTGTTCGGCCTTGAGTTGGTGCGACTTGGTGCTCGTCTCGGTCTCGAGGTCGGACGTCGAGCTCGGCTTGGTGCTCGTCTTGGTCTTGAGGTCAGACGTCGAACTCGGCTTGGTGCTCGTCTTGGTCTTGAGGTCGGACGTCGAGCTCGTATTTGAATTAGACTTGGATTCGCACCAGAGTCAAATGGCGAAGGAGGAGAGGTCGCAGGAGCGGACGAAGGAGAGGCCGGGCGCCCTAGGGGCCTGGGCGGCGCCCCAGGTGCTTTGGGCGACGCTCCTCGCTGCCTCGTGCGGTCTTGGCCCTTCCTCCGTTTTCCTTGACGTTTGCCACTTGGTTGGCCCAACTACATGGGTCTTTTGGGATCTTCTATGGGCTTCTCCGACTCCGTTCGGATTGGACCTTAGCTTAGTTAAATCCGGACTCATCAAAAATATTTACATTTTCCCACCCTATTCTATAGTGGAGTGTCAACACATGAAGTTAGATGAACAATATCCATTTCAAGAAGATAGGTGGCAAAGGGCCAAAACCAAATTCTCTAGCATCATCAAACTGTAACACAAATGCGACAACCAAATTGAATCTTAATTTTTTAACGAAACATTTGAAATATGGAAGGCAATTAAGTGAGTGAGCTATCATAAAAACTAACCATGTCATACGAAAATAATCATCCACAAATGTAACAAAACATAAAAATTTACTGAATGAAATATTCTTTAGCAGACCCAGTGGAATGTATCAGCTTGAAGGAATTAAAGACACGATTATTGAGTTGATGCTGAAAAGACACAATGATGCTTATTGAATTAACAAGCTTCACAAAACACAGTGGACACAAAACCAAGACAAGGAACTTAACTCTTCAAAATTGGTAAAGATGCGCGTGACCAAGATGACAATGTCATTGAAATGGGGATAAGGATAACTGAATGGCTTTGTGTCACACCCTAACTAACTTGGGTGCATAATGGTGATCTTGGTGGTACCTTACACCAAAACAGACCATGAGTGGGAATCAAGGTGATGCGACTAAGTAGTTCGATGGATTGATGCGGACTGTGGCTGCATGAGACCACCCGACTGAGCAAGACAGCATGTGGTGGACTTAATTGAAGCAATGTGGGTGCATAACTTCAAATTGCATGGCATGGGCTGAACCCAGCATATACAATGGTTCGTAAGGCAAGGTTGGCAGCTGAATGTGGGCACATGGCTGCTTAATGCATGTGACTAAGAGGTTGTGGGCAGCTGCTGATGCTGAGACTCAGTCAAGGCAGTTGCTGAACAAGCCCTAGACTGTGGGAAGCAGTTTTGGGCATTCCTAGCCAGAATCCGTGCTGATAAGGGGCAATTCCATATCAGTTGTTGAGTGGATGGAACTGTCTGCCAGGTGTAGCACAGAGAACAATCTTGTTGACCAAGTCTGTTAGGGAATAATAGAATGTGTGTAACTACCCTTTGACAGATGGGAGTGTCATCTGCCATGCTCCTTGTATAAATAGAAGTGCTTGGATATTCTGGAAAGACAGAAAGTATTATAGCTTTGAGAGTTCCTTGTAAATTGTTGAGTTCAATATATAATGTTTGGGAATATTGTCCCAGTAAATTCGTGTGTGCCTTCTGTGTGAGTTTCTATCCCTTGTTCTTGAGATTGTGTGGCTAGTTACAGTGACAATGCCTTCACAAGTAGCCTCGAAAAAAAAAAACGAGTTGTTAACCCGTGACAGTTTGGTATCAAAGCGTTGGTTTTGGCAAAAAGATCGACAATGGCCGGCAGAACGAATACAAACTTGAGGGAAAAGGATGCACACTTGGAGGAGTTGGTTGGTCCTCCACAGTCCGGTGATGTTGTGACCCTTTCTGTGCAACTTGAGTTGTTGTATCAGCGGTTCGAGGAGATGCGTGTTCCACAAGAGCAACTTCAAAAGGTTGAATCTAATCACTTCAGCCGTTTGAAAAATGAAGTCGTGGATGTACTGGTCACAGTCTCCACATGGACCGACGATATGGGGAAAAACAAAATTCCCCTGGAAACGGATATTTCATTGCTTAAGAAAGCACTACAGAATGCTTATGTGGCTTCTGGCAGTGAAAGCACTCAAAAAGCAAAGTTGCCTAATCCTAAACCTTTCACAGGCAGTCGTAACACTAAAAAACTTGAGAACTTCTTGTGGGATATGGGACATTACTTTAAGGCAGTCCGTACCCCGTCTAGTGATGCTAAATTATGATGACGAACACCATCAGAGGACAAGTCTCGTCCTCAAATCACTACTTCGGATGTTCTATCTGCCGAAATAAAGGAACAATTCCTTCTAAGAAACATGACTTGGCAAACCTGTGATGCCTTGAGGAAACTTCGACATACAAGCACTGTGAGGGAGTACGTGAAACAGTTCTCGTCTCTGATGCTTGATATCAAGAATACGTCGGAGGAAGACAAGCTGTTCAATTTCATGTTTGGCCTTCAAACTTCAGCTCTGGCCGAACTTCGTCGCTAAGGAGTGAAAGACTTACCCGCTGCTATGTCCGCAGTAGATGCACTTGTTGATTACAAGACGCTGGCTCAAGGTTGCCTGAATCGCGGGTCGATTGGGTACGTGGTACGGGTACAGATACGGGGTACGTTATTTTTTGCGGTGCGCAGTGCGGTAGGAGTAGGCTTAGTTGGAACGCTATTTTGGGTCCCGATACGTTTTGAACTATTATTCGAATAGTTTTCATTATTACAAAAAATTATATAGATATATACATTATAAAATGCAAATCATCCAATATGTTCAACTTCTTGTTCATCACCAGAATCATCCAAATTCTGAATATTAATACTGAATTGTTCTTCAATCTGAGAAAAATCTTGTTCTTCCCTCTTCTTTTTTCCAAAAACTATTTTTTAAGTAATAAGAATTCAAGTACTCAACAGAAATAATTGAGGAGGAAAAGGGAGCAGTAGTCGTCGGTATAGACCACAGAGGCTGCGTTTGGAATTAAAAATTGGGATTAATATATATATATTAGGGCTCCAATTAACGTGTATATGTAATTTTTTTAACCTTATTTTAACTTGTTTATCTAATTTATATTCTCAATTCTTATAAATTAAGTGGGGGTTTTCTGGTCATTTAACACCACCTAGGTATTAACTAACAGTCGGCCCAAGTCCCACTCCTACTCCCAGACAACATCGATCAACTGAGTCGGTGGCAATTAAGAGAGCAAGAGAGAGAACAAAGTTCTCGCCTCCTCAGCAGTCGTCGACGAAGAATTCGAAGCACACAAAGAGATAGGGCGATGAACCAGATAAGTCGGTTCATCACGAAGAAGTCGACGAAGAAGCAGAGAAATAGAAGAAATTGAAACTGTTGAAACAGAGAAATCGAATCCAACCATAAAAGTCGAAGAAATCGAATCCAACCATAGAAGTCAGAGAAATCGAATCGAACCATACAAGTTGAAAGAAATCAAAGCAAAGATCCATCAAGTAAATTACCTACTCTTTACTTTAGCCTATTATAACTTAATTTGTATGATTTACAATGATTTAGTTTGATATAGGGTTAGGATTTATATTGGGGATCTGGGTTTTGTTAATTGATTGAATAAATATTTGGGGTCGGAGATAGTAGTGATACAGGTTGCGAATGTCCCACGTTTGAGGTCGTGCAACCCAGATCGCGGTTCGTAGGGCATCAAACAAATTCTCGTAACCCTGCGCTGGCTAACCCTCTAGAGAAGAAGTCAAAAGGGAAAGCTAAGTTTCCCAAGAAGGACAAGCAAAAGAAGAAGGCCAAGAAGTCATCCAACACAAAAAAAAAACAAACTTACAAGCCCTCCACATCAAAAGGAGGTGCTGACTCAGGTTATTTTATCAGTAATGGCCCTTATCGTGCTAGAAATTTCCCTAAGAAAGAAAAATTCAGTGCCCTGATGGCTAAGGATATTGACTGCTCTGACGAGCCAACACGAGTCAACCCATTGCAACTCCTTAATGCAATTCGCAAGGAGGAGACGGTGGCAGGGAGGAAGCTGATGTTCGTGCAAATTCTTCTGAATAATATAGTTGTTCAGGCAATGGTTGATACAAGTGCAACCCATAATTTTGTTTCTGACTGCGAAGTGCAGCGGCTTGGTTTGGCTTTGGCGAAAGATTCTAGCCAAATCAAGGTTGTTAACTCAGAAGCAAAACCAATTGGCAGTTCAGCTAGAGAAGTCCCTTTAAAGGTTGGTGATTAGCAAGGACCATGCGATTTTATGGCGGTCCCTCTCGATGATTTCCAGGTAATCTTTGGGCTGAAATTCCTTACAAAGGCAAAGGTGTTTGTTATTCCTCATTTGTATGGGATGTTCATGTTGGACATGTCCAGTCCTTACTTTGTTCCCCTCACCAAGGTCAAGTCTTCCAGGGAAATGTTGTCTGTCTTGCATGTTAAAGATGGCTTACGAAGAGGAGAAGCAAGATACCTGACTGTTCTGTTTGAGGAAGAGGAGTCCAAAGCACTACAAGTCCCTGAACCAGTGCAACAGTTGCTGACTGAATTCAAGGATGTGGCACCCAAAGAAATGCCAGCAAGATTACCACCAAGGCGGGAGATTGACCACGCCATCGAGTTGATTCCAAGAGCAAAGATCCCTGCCCAAGCTCCTTATCGGATGTCTCCATCAAAATTGGCGGAACTAAGGAGACAGGATGGTGGTTTACTAGACATTGGGTTCAGTAGACCTTCCAAGGCCCCTTTAGAGCCTCTATTTTATTTCAGAAGAAGGATGGATCCGGCTTTGCGTAGATTACAGAGCCTTCAACAAAGTTACTATCAAAAACAACTATCCAATTCTTCTTGTTAACGAATTGTTTGATAGAATGGGAAAACCAGTTTTCTTCACCAAGATGGACTTGCGGCTAGGATATCATCAAATCAGAATTACAGAAGGTGATGAGGCAAAGACTACTTGTGTGACAAGGTACAGATCATATGAGTTTTTAGTCATGCCTTTCGGTTTAACTAGTGCCCCTGCTACATTCTGCAACTTGATGACCAATGTATTCCGGGAATACTTGGACCGATTCATGGTGATTTATCTGGATGATATATTTGTTTACAGTCAGACCCGTGAGGAGCATGTTGAGCACCTCAGGTTGGCACTAACAAAGTTGAGAGAACCACAGTTGTATCTGAAACCAGAAAAATATGAATTTGCTCAAAAAGAAATCTCATTCCTTGGACATATTATTTCTACAGGTGTGGTAAAGATGGACCCAAAGAAAGTTAAGACTATTGCTGACTGACCTGTCCCTACTAAAGTTACAGAATTGAGGTCTTTTCTTGTTTTGGCGAATTAATATCGAAAATTCATGAAGAATTATTCAAAGAAAGTCATTATGTTGACGGATCTTCTGAAGAAGGATAGGACATGGAATTGATCCTACGAATGCCAGGAGGCATTCGATCGATTGAAGGCAGTGGTGACGACTAACCCAATTTTATGACTGCCTGACTTTGATTTGCCTTTCGAAGTCCATACAGACCCATTAAACTTTGATCTTAGAGGGGTGCTGGTGCATAATGGACATCCTGTGGCATTTGAAAGCAAAAAGCTAAACGATACTGAGAGAAGGTGTTCAGTGCATGAGAAGGAGATGACAACAATCATTCATTGCATCAATGCATGGAGGCATTACCTGTTGGGAAAGCATTTTCTTGTGTTGACATACAATGTGGCTACCAACTGCTTCAATACTATGAAGAAGCTGACACCAAAACAAGCAAGATGGCATGATTTTTTTGCTCAGTTCCATTTCACAATGCAGTATAAGTCTGACAGTGCAAATCAGGTTGCTGATGCTCTTAGTCGAATTCCAGATATTGATGGGATGATGGCTGCACTTAGTCAGATTGCAGGAGATGTTGCAAAGAATTCAAGATCAGACAAAGGATGATCCAGTGACCAGCTTGCTGTTGAAGTAGGTCCAAGAAGCGGTGACTCGGCAATTTTGGGGAGAGGATGGTGTACTCTACGCCAAAGGAAGAAGGTTTTATGTTTCGAAGTCGGGTGGACTTCGACAGATGTTACTGAAACAAACTCATGATGCTCCTTGGTCAAAGCATCTGCAACAAGAACAGACTGTTGCTTTGCTAGCAGAAAGCTATTATTGGCCTCGCATAGAAGCAGATGTTGAGGTGTATGTTCGCACTTGTTTGGTGTGCCAGCAGAACAAGACAGAAAGGAGGAAGATGACAGGTACTTTGGAACCTCTCCCTATTCCAAGCAGATCTTGGGAGAGTGTGTCCATGGATTTCATCAATAGTTGCCTAAGGTGAATGACTTCACTTTGATATTTGTGGTGGTAAACAGATTTTCGAAGTATGACACCTTCGTTATAGCTCCAAAAGTATGCTCTGCTGAAATCACTGTTCAACTGTTCCTTAAGCATATTGTCAAGCTTTGGGGTCTTCCGCTAAATATAATCAGTGACAGAGACTCGTTTTACTAGCTAGTTCTGGACGGCCCTGTTTGAGTTGTTGGGCACACAACTCAATCTTTCCACCAGTAATCATCCGCAAACAGATGGACAGACTGAATGGGTTAATGCAATGCTGGAGGAATATCTCAGGCATTATGTCACAGGAACCAAGAGAATTGGGTGGATTTACTTGATGTCGACTAATTCAGCTACAATTTGCAGCAAAACTATTCCACTAGAATGAGCCCATTCGAGTTGGCAACTGGCCAACACCCTCTTACTCCGCATGAAGTTGCCAAACAGAAGTCTCAAGGGAGATGTCGAATAGCGCTTCGCTCAGACCAATCAAGATAGGACTGACGAGGCAAATGACTGCTTGACTAAGGCAATGAAGAGGATGAAGAAGTGGACAGACCAAAAAAAGAGGGCAATAGAGTTCGAAGTGGGTGATAAAATGATGTTGAAACTGACCCCACCAATCTAGAAGAAGATCACTCGGAAGTCTGCACATAAGGGACTAATCTAGCACTATGACGATCCTTTCCTTAACACAAGAAGGATTGGCAGGTTGGCATATAGGCTGAATCTTTTCAGTTGTCTCAAGCTTCATCTAGTTTTTCACGTTGCTTTCTTGAAACCATACGTTGAGGACCCAACGGACCCTGGCAGATATGTTCGACGTCGAGCTCCTCCACCAATCAAGAAGTAATTCACAAAGGTAGCAGAAGCTATTCTTAACCATAAAACTGAAGGAATGAGTAAGAAATATAGGACTCATTACCTAGTCAAATGGAAAGGGAAAGCACCAAAGGAAGCCATTTGAGAGAAAGAGACGACATTGTGGCAATTCGAGGATCTCGTCAAGTAGTACCATGCCTCCATTCCAACAAGGTCGTTGGATACTTCAGGTGGGGGTGGCTTGTCACACCCTAACTAACTTCGGTGCATAACGGTGGTCTTGGTGGCACCTTGCACCAAGACAGACCATGAGTGAGAATCAAGGAGATACGGCTAAGTAGTTCGATGGATTGATGTGAACTGTGTCGGCATGAGACCATCCTGGTGAACATGGTAGCATGTGGTGGGCTCAATTGAAGCAATGTGGGTGGATAGCTTCGGATTGCATGGCATGGACTGAACCCACCATGCACAATGATTCATAAGGCAAGGTTGGTTGCTGAATGTGAACACATGGTTGCTCAATGCATGTGACTAAGAGGATGTGGGCAGTTGCTGAATAAGTCCTAGTCTGTGGGAAGCAATTATAGGCGTTCCTAGCCAGAATCTGGTCCAAGTACATGCTGATAAGGGGCAGTTTCATATCAATTGCTGAGTGGATGAAAGTGCCTATCAAGTGTCGCACAGATAGCAGTCTTGCTGACCAAGTCTGCTAGGAAATAGCAGAATGTGTGTAACTACCCTTTGGCAAGGGGTGTCATCTACCATGCTCCTTGTATAAATTGGGGTGCTTGGGCATTCTGGAAAGACAAAGAGTGTTATAGCTTTGAGAGTTTCTTGTAAATTGTTGAGTTCAATATATAAGATTTGGGAGTGTTGTCCCAGTAAATTCGTGTGTGCCTTCTGTATGAGTTTCTGTCCCTGAGATTGTGTGGCTGGTTGCAATGGCAACGCCTTCACTGGTAGCCTCGAAAAACAAAAGAGTATTTATCCCGTGACACTTTGGGTGATGACCCATATTAGAAATAATAAAGACCACCTTCTTCAAGCCTCATACTAATCTTCCTCTTTGTCTTAAAATCCTAAAACACACAAGAAAAGGAGAAAAAGGTGATAGAACAACTAAGAGACTATGTAATCTTACTAATAGACATCAAACTAAAGGGAGATTTAGGAACAAATACAATCGAGGATAAAGATATACTGGAACTCAATTAAGTGCGACCCAAACCTAAGACCAGAGATGAAGAACCATCAGCAAGAATAACACTTTGGGAGTGAGTTATATGCTGCTCCACAGAGAGGATCCTAGACGAACCAGTCATATGATCGGATGCGCCAGAATCTATGATCCAAGAATTACGTTAGGAAGACAAGAAACATCTAGAAGCAATATTTGACCAGCAAAAGTAGTAGTAGGAAGAGGGAATCGCATGCTTCTTAGACGTGAGTTGGGTAAATTCCTCTCGTAAAATAATGATCCACTCAGAGTTGGCCAGTGTAGTAGATGGGATGCTGATACAGGTAACCGAGGAGCTTAAAGGAAAGAGACCCAACAAAAAAGGAAGCAATTACAATATAGAATCAATCAGAAAAGTGCTGAAAACAATGAAACCAAGGCAGAAGAACATTGAAATAGATCAAAAACAAACTTGCGATGCACAAAACCTTGCCAGAAATAGGCTTTGAAAGACTAAACCAGGCCAGAACAGGCCAAAATTAGGCTGCAGACAACTGAACTAGATGATTAAGCTTGAGCCAATAAAAAAGAGACTTAACTGGATTAAAATAAACTTGAACCGGGCCAGAAAATTGGCTAAAACACTGACCTTGAACCAAACCAGAGTGCAGAAGGCTGAACCTAGGTGGATTGAAGCTACAGGACGGGTCCAAATTAAGTGGGAAGGGGACCAGATCTGCACCAATCTGAACCTGCACTCTCCAATGGGTTAATTAGATGGAGCATATCCAGACTAACATGAACTAGGGCTGTCCAATACTTTGACAACAACAATTTCATTACAGCACCAACAACCACCAATAGTACTGTTCTTCACCCACAACTTATAAATTCAGGTCACGATTGATCCTAACAGACACATTAAATGTTCAGCACACATTCTAACACCAAACCAGTTGGTGTAGCTGCATGAGAAGAACAAAACACAATCAGAAAAGATAAATAAAGAAGAGAAGAGATAAAAAAATCAGAGGGAAGAAAGAATATCATGTTCAAACAGGAAGCCTCAAGATCTTTGGCTCTGGCACCATGTTAAGGTTAGGTTTAAAGTTAGGTAATAATTGTTATAAAAAAGAAGAATAGAAGAACTGAGAAGAGGGAGAGAATTATCTTCCCACCTTTCAGTCCACTTATATATCAATGGGTATCACAATAAATTGGAAAAGACTGGTAACCCATGAGTGGTATACTTATACAATTAAATAAAATATTCTTCTTAACATGCGTCAAGTAAAGAAGACCATGGATGGCCTGCAGCAGTCACACAAGAGTGTAGTTTGGCATATATTGCACCAATTTTATTGTTTGGTCCCTCCCAAGGATCAAAATTTCGTTTTGGTGGATTGTTTCGCTCACCAAAAAAAATGGAAACTTTTCGACATGTTTTCAAAAACGTTTCGACATATTTCGAAAACATAATAAAAAATAATAAAAAATTAAGAATTATTTTTTTAAAACATTGGTCGAAATATATCAAAATATCTTGAAATACCTTGAAACATTCCGAAACAATTGTACAAATGCATTGAAATATAACAAACATTTCAAAACATTATGGAACACCTCTAAGTATTGGAATTTTGATTTCATCACTGATTCGTTTTGGTCTCTTTGGAAACTGATTCGTTTCGAATGTTTCGACCGTTTTGAAACGATATTTTGATCATTGGTCCCTCTAAATATTAAGCAAACTTAGGCGTTTTTAAGGCATCCAGTTTGCGAAGTCTAATAATAATGTAAGTTTGTCTCAAAATAAAAGTGCACATGATATGCTAAAAAAAAAGATTTTTTAAGAGCAAACTACTTAATGTTTCTATGGATCCGAATCGAACACTTTTATTGGATGGTGCACAATTTGAAATCCAGATAGGTATTACAGGTAAGTAGGGCAATTAAATCACAATTACTCAACCGCAAATTGCACATATAGTAAGGGTTGAGTTAGTTTATTGGTGCATCTATATTACCATGGGAGGTAGCTATCCGTATCCCTTAATACCTTAAACAGACCCTTGGATTTGGACTAATACATTAATTCAGTGGACCTACTAGAGTGGAGGGTTTTACAGGGTTGACTCTCCCTCCAATCAAAGCTCGAATCTAGCTATTTTACTTTCTTTAAGGTAATTTGGTTCCATTGCAAAGCAAAAAACACACTATGGTAGTTCAATCAAGTGTGAAAGCTGAGTATAGACAATGACACTCCGTGCAAGTGAGTTGACATGGTTACGACTACGACACTTTACGCAAGAATTGGCTTCTGTGTTCAAACACATAACCAGCTATGAGAACCAAGTTGTGCTTCACAAGACCGTCACCCAATGTCTCATGATTATTAATTGATTCAAGATAAGATTCTAATTGCAGACATTGCTATCCTATTTGTAAAATTTTAAGATCAACTTACTGATAACTTTACTGAAGCTTCAAGTCGTAGTCGTTTGAAAGTGGATTCCTCCAAGCACGGATTTTAGGACATTTTTAATCTAGCATAAGCGGAATATCAAGGAGAATGCTAATATATTATTTTTTTTCATTGTAAAAAGTATACTACTCGAGGATCTAGTAGTCTTTTTTCTTTGTTATTGAGAAACAACCATCTACTCCAAAAGCTTAATGAGTTGAAGAGGGTGCAACTTGAGTATTTATAATTCAACAGTTATGATACATATACATATGTTTTGTATAGGGTGCAAGTTTAGCAATTCTCCTTCTCATCAAACAATTCTTCAAGTCACGTTTCTTTCTAAAATTAACCCTAAACTTATCACCCTACAGATAACTTAACATACTAGTAGGATTTTGGAAGTAATCAAATAAATAGTAAAAGTTCTTCTTACTCTACTGCTATGCCTCATGCATTAGGGTTGAATTTCTTGACAAGAAAACCACTATAAGATTCACTATTTTGCAAAATAAATTGCTTATCTCAGAAATATAGCAAAGGAGACGATGCAAAAAACTTACAGTTTGGCCCAATACCCAAACACATACAGCTGTAGCACCATCCTGCCACCCCCCTAATAAAATTGTACGAAAACCAACAGGTATATGAAATGCTTAGTGAAGTTTGAGAAAACAAAAGCGTATCTTTTCTAGAACTTATAATCCAGCAAGGAAAAAGGGAAAATAACCATTTAAAGAAGTTTCTCAACATATTAATTATGCACAGGCAGAAAGTTAAAGCGAAAGTATATGCCCACCAAAAAAAGGCAATAGAGGGCATCTCCTGAATATGTTCGAAAGAACTATGACATGAAACTAAGGGGTCGTTTGGTAACGTTTTTGTTTTCGTGTCTTCAAAACAATCAAAACAAAGACATTTTTTTGTCTCTGTTTTGCGGTAAACACTGAAACAAAAACATGTTTTGATGTCATTTTTGTCTATCAAATTATGAGAATAAAAAACAAAAAAAAAAATTGGGACTAAATGGCAATTCAATTAGCAATTCAATCAATTCCAAATGGTAATTTAATCCCAAATAGCTATTCAATCAATTCTAAATTGTAATTCAATCAATCCCAAATGATAATTAATTTTCAAATGATAATTTATTCCCAAATGGTAATTCAATCAACAATCACAATCTCAACACACACACACATCACAGAACAAAATACACACAGACGCAAAATCAATCCAACATAGATCAAGCAACCACCGAGTCTTCCAGTAGCTGCAGCAAAATTCCAATCCAAAACCACAATTTCTTCGCCGATACAACAACAATAATGAACTTTTATATCTTTGATTCAATGAAGGCAAAAAATTAAAACAAAAACAACAATGATCAGGGAACATATATATACACAAACAATCTGTGTGTATATATAGAGATCTCTCTATATATACACATCTCTATGTGTGTATATACATATATATACACAGATCTGTGTGTGTATATAAAGAGAGTGAAGAGATGAGATGAGAAAGGGAGAAAGAGAGAGAAAGAGACGGGGTTTACCTCTTCGTCGGTGAGAGGCAGCGATGGAGGTGGCGATTCGTCTGGAGGCAACGATGGAGGTGGCGTTTGGTCTGGAGGTTGCGATCTGTGCATATATATACACAGCTTATGGGTTTCACATAAAAGAGGGAGAGAAGAGAGAGAGAGAGATAGCGATTGAGGTGGGTTCACTGGGTTTCATACAGAGAGAGGAGGCAGCGATGGAGGCAGCAATAGAGGCAGCGATGGTCTGATACAGAGAAAGAAGAGATGAGGGGGAGAGGAGAGAGACAGAGAAAGAGAAACGATGGGGAGAGAGGAGTGTAATGGGTTTTTATATTTCAACAAAAAAAATTACTTGTTTTGCTGTTAAGAGGAGTCGAAATCCGAATCTCATTAATTTTCACCCCTTTTGCACGTGTTGTCTTCGTTTTTTGTGTTTCTTAAAACATCTTTTTTTTGTTCCCACTTTTTTGTCTTTGTTTCCAAAAAACTAATATAAAACAAAAACAAAAACAGTACCCAAACATGTTTTTGTTTTCATTTTTGACAAAAATTGAAAACAAAAACACAAGACACAAGACAAAAACACTTACCAAACAGGCCCTAAATTTTTTTATCGTACGTCTCATGAAATGGTTTAAGACCTTACAATTCATTTCAATCTTTTAAACATAATTCAAAGCCTATTCAGCCCAAATCAAAATGCTTAAAAAGTATGACCATATAAATTACATTTCCAGATGTGATTATTCAACAGAGCAGTAAAGGTTCAGTACATTGACCAAAAATTATAAGCACCAGTATGGCCCTTAAACCCTTAAACTCTTTACATCGTTGTGTAATTGATTGAGTAACCATCGTCTAATCAATGACTATAAGTTTGTTTTACTATTACAACGTATTCTTAACTATCCTAGACATGACAATTTAAGATTAAAAAATACAAATTATATAGATATGGCATCAATGGAGCAGACATTCGAAAATGCAAACAGCAACTAAAACTTAAAATAAAGTGATCCTAGCTATACCTGCGGTACTTTCTTGAAGAAGAGACTCATCAGTTCTCCGAAAACCTGAGTTTGAAGAAAGCAGATAGAAACATTTCATTAATTTGGCACTGTTGATATAAGAACTTGAAGCAATTAGCACTTAATGCAAGTTAGATAGTCATGGCAAGTAAGAAAAGTGAACATACCATCAAGTATTGCCCTTTTGGTAGCTTTTACATCCAACTACAATTTCCATAAACAAATCAATGAGAATTGAATCTTTGAAAACATGGGCGAAACTAAAAAATACTATGAACTAATCATTGTGAGTCACATAAAATCCAAAGCGATATAAAGTAGTGAAAACAAGTACAAAAACAAAGGCAGACAATTTTGGGGGGAAAAATCAACAAAAACAAAGGCAAAAATAACTTCATACAGAGGACTTAAGTTGGTGCACAAAAAGAAGATTCCAAGTCTTGTTAGAGCACATTAGAAATGGAGTCATCGTTTTTACAGGTATGAATTTGGACATATATATGTACATAAATGAGTCCCAAGGTGTACGTGCCCTTTGCAAACACAATAAGTACTTGCCCACTTGCACTACTAATCAACCAACATCGTCGTAGTGTTGGGGGAAAAAATCCAAGAAATCAAATCTTCACTTGTTTCCTCTATTATCATAAAGATATTTTGTTCTCTAAGAATACATTAGTCCTTTTGGGAGGCCTTATCAGTATAAGAATATTATTCAACTCCTAAAAAAATTTTGGTGAATTTGAAGCCAACATTAGAACAAGTGAAATAACAAAACTAAAAGAAAGTATTTTTCAATCTAGATGAACACGTCAATCCAATCTGAATGCTTAAACATGTATCAAACAAGACCAAGCAAACACACCAACTCACGTGGTAAGCCTGCTGAAAGAACATTTGCATGCAAATGCTTCTGCGCAAACTCGGCAGCTAGACGTCCTCCATGCCCATCATAAATTGAATAATGAGCACATCTGTCTCAAAAGAACAAAGAAAGCAAAATTAGAATTAAGTTTCTTGAGGTTCAGCAAAACAGGAATTTAGGATGAACTGAACAACAGGTGCAGCATATTTCATGAGCTTGCATTCGTATTGATTCATAATTACATTTTCCAAAACAAAGTTCCTATACATTCAAAGACAAGTGGATTTAGGACCAAACATGATAATGTGGCTGAGCGCAGGGAGCAACCCTAACAATTAAATCATCATTCCATGGGAGAAAATAGCCTCTGAAGTCATTTCAAACAATGGATAATCAATTAGCACACATGTAAACATCCCATGGAGATTGAAAGGCTTCATTATATGTTACATGCACTGAAGGACAGATATCCAGCACCATGAATCAGCCACTACAGAAAGTGGATGCTGCCTCTTCAAATTTGTTACCAAAACCTTAGTTATGGTGGTCCACTCCCTGTCTATTTTCGCCAAATGGTCCCATTCTACGTGATTGACCATACGCTTTGGAATAATACATAAAAGCACTGGGGCTAATAAACTCCACCTGATTTCTGAACAACTGGAAATTGTACAAATATGCTATTACAGGGTTATTTTCAGCCCCAAATTTGCTTTGAAAGGGAATTATTACAATTTCCACAACATGTCCATAAAAAATATATTCAAAATGCAGCACCGTCTACACAACAGTTCAAAGTCACTATCAACCAAAATAAATTCACAAACCAAATTTATCCATACTGAGGCACAGCCTCCAGATAGTACTAGGTCATCGCCTGGCACAATGGAAAATGCTTGAACTAACAATTGCAAGGGGGCAACTCTGAATCAAGAGCACCCACAATGTCCAAATAAGACCAAAAGGTTAAATCAGCACGCAGTCCAACTCTCCCTCCCAGACCAAACTGGGATAAGACACTGCTATCATTGTATCTCAAAAAATTGTTTAAAAAAAGAAAAGCAATAGCAAGAATCATATATAGAAAATTACTGTGGGGATTGGGGACCTCAGTTTTCCAGGAAATTCCAAGCTGGCATCGGGAAGTACGGCCCAAGCATCCTCCATTGTGTGCCTCGAACCCTTATCTTCCGCTGCATCGGCTTCAATCACAAAATTCACCTCACTCCTATCATTATGCTCCGAACCCTTACGCTCCGAACTAACATCACCGTTGCACACCTCACTCTCCTTTACAATCCCCTCGTCCAAAACCTGCGGTTTGTTCTTTTCTTGGTCATCGGATTTCAACTTCTTCGAAACCGAATGCTCTTCATTGAAATCGATGTCGCGTTTATTGTTAGACTCAACGTTCGAATCCTCATTCAAACAAACGGAATTTGATTCGTCGGCCATTTTTCCCCAGATAAGAAATTAACTGTCGGTAGAAATGGCAACAAACAAGAAATGACAGGCTTTGTTTGGCTGGACAGAAAAGGTTGGGAAAATGTCAAAAACCCTACTTTAGTGAATGGGCATTGCAACCAGTGATTGGAAACGTGACAGTTGAGGCTTTAATGTGGACAGGGATACACGGGAAAGGAATAAGATAGGACGAAGAACATGTATCTTTTAATGAAACTCCGGGTAGAAAAATCTTTACAGAATTTCAGTTACACTCCTTCTAGTTTATTATAATTTTAAAAATATTTTTTTATTATCTAAGGCATCATTCACACGATTTTTAGTTTATATTTAAACATCACTGATATCTCATGCAGTTAAACCACCATTTTTAATCTTGACCAAAAAAAAACCACCATTTTTAACAAAAAAAAATAATCTAAAATACTAAAATTGTCCCTACATAAATAATCTTTCTACATAATATTCGAGTTGATTAAAATTTATTTTTTTATATATAAAAATTTATTATTTTACATATTAAAATTTAAGACGATTAAAATTTTATTTGAACTGATTAAATGTTATTTTTTTATATATTAAAATTCATGTGTATTAAAAAAAATTACGTATTAAAATTCGATCCAATTTGAGCTCAACTTGAGCTGTTAGCGTCAATTAAAATTTGATTCAAGCAAATTAAAATTTATACTTTTTTGACTCATTAAAATCCGTGTCAATTAAAATTTAATTCAAGTTAATTAAAATTTATTTTTTATGTATTAAAATTTCAATCAATTAAAATTTATATTTTTTATGTATTAAAATTTAGACCAATTAAAATTCATTACAAGTTGATTAAAATTTGATTCGGGCCGATTAAAAATGAATTTTAATCGGCTCGAATCGAATTTTAATCATTACCAATTTTAATAAGTAAAAAAATCATAAAATTAAAGGGGCTTCATTGAAAATATGTCTATCTAGAGAGAGTAAAGATGAAGTTTTTCCTAAAATATATCATGAAAATTTTAGTAAAATTGTATTCTAGTTAAGAACTTTAATCTATTAGGGCTTGGTGGTTGGCCGCTATGCTAGCCTAACTAGGTCTAGTCCCGAGAAGTGTTCCAAGCGCGGTCAGGGCCTTATGATTCCATCGGTGAGGGCCTAACAGAGTGGTCGCTGGGCGCTCTTCATTGCCCCCACCCCTTTTATAAAAAAAAAGAACTTTAATCTAATAAGGGGTGTTAATGAAGATTCAGAAAATAGAGGGAGTGTCCTTGAACATATAACAAACTAGAACGAGAATAACTGAAATTTTCTCTATATTCTATATTTTTATATATAGTTATTGCCCGTAATAAAAAAAAATTATCAATCATAAATATATTTGTATTCACACCCAAAATTAAATCACAAACATAAATGAGAGAAAAAAGAATTTAAGCATTAATTATAGTGGGGGTGAACAGTGGTAGTGATCGTGGGCAGTAGTGGCGGTGGTGGGAGGCGGTGATGGTTGTGGTGGGCGACAGTGGTGGTGGTGACATTCGTGGATGACAACGGTGATGGTGGTGATGGGTTTAGAGTGATGATGGTGGTAGTGGTGGTAGTGGGGAACGATGATGGTAGTTGGTTGTAGTGGTGGTGGGGCGATGATGGTGATGGGTTATGGTGGTGGGCGACGATGGTGATGAGTTATGGTGGTGGGCGTCGACGATGATAGTATTGAGTGTGAGTAATGATGAGCAACGACGGAGGTGGTAGGTGGTGGCAAATGGCAGTGGTAGTGAAAGGTGTGGTGGAGGTGAGTGATAGTAGGTGGCGACGATAATGAGCAACGACGGATGGTAATAGGCAAAGATGGTGGTGATGGGTGGTGGCAGTGGGCGGCATAGTGGTGGGATGATAGTAATATTGGTAATAAATGTAAAAATGAGATAATGATGGTGGTGAATGACAATGGTGGTAGTGGTGGTGATAATAGTGGCGATGGTAATGATGGTGGTTATGACAGAAATGGTAGCGGCAGTGTGGATGATAGTTATAGTGGTGATAGTGGGGGGATAGCAATGGTGGTGGTTGTGAAGTATTTTTTAGAGAAGTGATTTTAAACAAATATAACTTATTATTTTTTACTTTTAATTTCTTACTCATTTAAGCGATAAAACTATTTTTTTGACTTATTTGGAAGTACTAAAAATATGTTATTTCAAACACTACTTTAAAAAAAAAAAAAAAAAAGCTTATGAAAAGTCATAAGTCTTAGAAGCACTTGAAAAAATAAAAACCTTTAGAGGGTTTATTTTTCTTATTAAATTTGAAGAATTAATATTAATCGTCAAATTAATTTTAAAGTAAAATTGAAAATGATTTCAACTTTGAAAAGTAAAAGTCAATTTTTATGTTGTACTTTATTATATAGATATACTAATTGTTGTACACGTGCGTTGCATATGAAATGGTTTGAATATGAATTATGGTATCTAATTGTTATAAAAATTATCACATATTTCTTTGATTGAAAGTTAGGAACATTTTAAGATGTACGAAAATTGCAATACTATTGGATAGTCAGGAAATAATTCATCCTATCCCTTGCCTTCTTTTATTTATTTATTTTTATATAGTTTTATTGGAAGAGTCATGAAATATGAAATAAAGTTGGTAAGAGATGATATCATTCTGCATTGTATAACCAATCATGTAAGATCCGGATCTATATTTAATAGAAAATTTGAGAATAAAAGGGAGTATTGTATAAAGAGTTGGGCTACAATTTAATTCATTGGAATAAAGTAGGAAAGAGGTGTCATTTTACTTAATGGTGAAGACCAAAAAAAAAAAGAAAAAAAAACAGAAGGTGGAAGAAGAAAGAAGAATAACAGAGAAGAAGAACAAGGAAATGAAAAAGAAAAATGTAAGTTTCCAACTCTAACCTAACGATGAAATTAACTCTGTTATTAAATTCCAATGTGTTGTTTGTGAAGGGTTGTATTTCATATCTACCAGTTTAAATTCCAATGTGTTGTTTAGGTTGGGATTTTTCAGTTGATAGTTCTTTGAATAAAGAATTTGCTATTTATCGTTATGGAAGTTAGAAATCGATTTGGGTATTTGATAGATTTATTACTAAATGAATTAGATTGAGATTTATGGAAGTTCATAGAATAGATTATTATTTAGATGTGGTATAAAATGGACTGGTTTAGTTTGGATCAATGAAAATTGTTTTGTAAAATTCAGATTTGGAATTACACATTACAACTTTGAAACCCTGTAGAAAAACGAGCACAACTTTTTGTAGGAAAATCAAAATGATGCATTGTTTATGGCATTAGAAACTAGACTCAGAGGGCTACTCGTAGATATATGGTAGAGTATGTGGTTATGTAGCAGGAAATACAATTTATTATTTAAAGTTGACAAAAAAATGTATAATGATGAAATTGGATGGCTTTGGTATCATACGGGAGAAAAATAAATATAATAGCCATAGGGCATATTTTTTAGATCATGACCATTGATAGGAAGCTAAAGAAGTCTACTTTTCAATAGAATTGATTTCGTAGTGAAATTCAATGCATGTGGTGAGAACAGCATAACCAAACACAACTAAGTTAAGTTTTTGCAGTGAAGGATTGTTAGTTCTTTGTATAATCAATTTTTAATAAAATGAATTACATATAATTATGAATAATTCTCATGACATTGAGTGATTTAGGTTGTAGGCCAGAAGTAAGTCAAGTGATTGTTAATCTTAGTCAGGGTACAAGTAAGTATATGGACTTATAAGTAATGAAATTTCAAATGCATATATGTAAAGGCTCACACGTAATAGAACTTGTACCAGCTATGTTGATGTGTAAATGTATGTTGTATAAGTTTGGGTAGGTTTTGGAAGGGTTTGAAAATAAAAAAATAGGTGAAAAAGACACATCTGGACAAACAATATCGGTACAGGGTGCTAGTACCCCGCCGCTGCCCAGAGAGTAGATAGTATCGGTACTCTTTCTAAAAATTAAAAATTTTAAAAATTGTTTTGCCAAACTTTTGGGCTATGTATTATTTCCTTCAAATGTTATAAATAGATAATAATAGAGTACTAATAGTGGAATGTTGGGCCTCGGATGGGTCACTTGATTAAAAACATACATAAACCTTGTATTTTAAAAAAAATCCCGGTGAATTTACTTTAGTATTAAGATAAATCATAAAACTAAATGTTTTTAGGTTAAAGTAACATTAAAAATGAATCCGGAACGTCTAAAAACCTTAGGGTAATCTTAGAGATCAAAATGGAGATACTTAATGGCAAAACTGTAATTTCGAAAAAAAAATGTAATTTTTGGTCCTATTAATAGCAAAATTCGAGATTAGCCTGGCTTTAAAACACCATTTTCATCCCATTTTCTTCTATTCTTCCAATCCACTCTCACCCCAAATCTCTTAGAACCCTAGGGGAAGAAAAAAGGAAAAAGGAAAGGGAGGAGGCAGATCTCTAGAGCTTGGGCTTTACTTGGAACTTTGGATTCAAGGTGGGGTTTCTTCCTAGGGCTTATATATATATATATATGTTTTCTTTTGACTCTAAATGTAACGCCCCAAATACCACCCTGAACGGCATTACATTCTAAAACTATTTACATCATGAGAGCGCTAACATAATCCATCAATAAATAAGACTTCATAAAGTCATCCATAGAATTTACATCATTATCCCAAAAGAATAGACTCATCTTGGCCTTTACATTCCAAGAATTAATTAATGTAGCGCAGGAGAAATAACAAAAGAAAATTAGACTTTACAAAGTTCAAAATGAATAGTCTAGCCTAGAACAAAAGAAAGTGTATATCCTAAGCATCCACCTCGGGATTCGTGTCTCCCTCTATCGGAGCTTCCCAATGTCTCGACTCGTTAGTTCCGAGCTCCTCCTCTGGACACAAACTTGAAATATGTTGTTTGTAGGGGGTGAGCACGAAGCTTTGCTGCAACATTCCTCCCAAACTTGAACAAGGTTTATAAAAACATATAAAAAAATGTCGGTCTCATTTCACAAATAGTATATCTTTGAAATAAACAAGGATATTTTACAACTGATCTCAAGTTTAAGTAGCAATAGTAATAGAAATGAACAACAACAACCAAGTTCTAATAAACATCCATTTCCAACATATAACCTATTTTCCACACATGATATATATTGTCCTTTAAGGCATGAACATCCTTATAAGAAACCTCTCACCCTTAAGGTTTGATTTCTCAATCATCCTTACAAGGAATCTCTTGAGAAGATCACATACTGTCCTCTTTTGGCATGAGCATCCTTACAAGGAACCTCTCACCCTCAAGGTTAAGTTTCTCAAGCATCCTTACAAGGAACCTCTTGAGAAGGAATGAGCATCTTTACAAGGAACCTCTCACTCATGTTTGTCCAAACAACCATACAAGCAATCCATTACCCACTATTTTCTCAAAGACCCAACAATTTCACAAGTCCCCAATTTACAAGCAATTTCCAAAAAAAAATCCCAATTCTTACAAGTAATATCTCCAATGGACCAAATTTAAGAAAAGGGTACAAGGGATCATACTAACACCATTATATTACTCAACACAAAGCTCTAAAGTTTTAAAAATCAAGAACAAATGAATATTGAGAGAGAAATTCACATTCCTAAAAAACTAGAGTTTTTATGGTTCTTCCACCATAACTTTGCTCAAAATATGATAAAGGTTGCAAGAATATTAAGAAACAAGGAGCTCATAGCAACTACACATCATTAAGAGTCAAAAACATATATATATATATACATAGATATATATAGCCCTAGCCTCAATGAACAAGAGTGAGAGAAACCCTTACCTTGATGTCTTAAAGAATTAGGGCTTTGATCTTGAATCAACCCTTAAATCTCTTGTTTTCACCTTTAATCTTGTGTTTCTCTCTTTCTTTCTTCCTCTCTAAGTGTTTCTAGGGTTAGAGGGGCTAAAATGGGGTGAAAAGAGGCGTCTTAATGTATTTATCGGGCGAAAATTAGGCTAAGATCATGACTTTTAATTGTCAGACCTCTTTCGGTAGTACTGGTACACAGTACCGGTACGGTAAACTCACAGGACCAAGTGATTCTGAAACATAGTACTGGTACAGTTCAGTACCAGTACACAGTACCGGTAGGGTTTGACTAGTTTTGCCTATATTCTCTGTTTTTCATTTTTAATCCATTTCAAACCCTTCCAAAACCAACCTAAACCTATACAATATATATTTGTGTCTTAAACAAAGTTGGTATAATTTCTATTATGAACTATTCCATATATTCACGAGTTAAAACTAGCTTTAACTATTATTTACAATATTAGTATATCCTACGCCATTACATGTATTAAATTAATATACACATTTATCATTATATTACTATAAACATGTAGGGGTTTACACTAAATCATATATGTATGCTATAAAATCATTGATTCTTGATATTCTTGTGAACATTATCATGTTTTTAACAAGACTATGGTTGGATAACCATTAAATCTCTTTTCTTGTCTTAAACCCTAGTTTTCAAGAGAAATTAAATTTTCTCTTGATTTTTCCTTTGTCATTGATTTCGAAACTTTAGTGATTTGTATTGAACAATAAAAAGGGTATTATTGATGATCTCTTACATATTTTCTTAAATTGTTCTATTATAATACTCTATATGAAATTTGAGATTTTTTGTGAATTGCTTGTTAATTGAGGAAATGGGTTAAATTTTATCTCTTGTGGATGTTTGGATGACCATAAGTGGCTGTTGACCGGATATCGTAGAGTCGGTAGACGTGTTTCTTATACCGTGCGGGTTTGAATTTTTTCTACCATTCATAGTGGAGTTGGTGCCTTGTGAGAACCAAACTACTATTCACTCACGGGTACTGAGGATAAGGGTTAGTATACTATTCCTGTGTTGGATTTGTCACTGCCAATGTGTTGGTATATGCCCTAACTAAAGCTGAATATCCTTGCGAGGATTTGAGTGTGTGTGTGTGGATCAGGATATTCTCGATGTGTTTATTCATGTGATGTCATACATCATACTTGAGATACATGTACATAATATTGTGAAGATACAAGTGGTTGTTTGATATACCTTGTGGGCTATTATTTATTTTGCAAATGGCTGGTTATGGTTTGTTGTGAAAGGAAAATTATGGTGGAATTGGCTCATTGTGAGAATGAGAACTACTTGAAAGTGTTAATTTTGAGAATTAACTTTATTTTTCATTTAATTATTGTAAACTCCCACATGTTTATATTAATATAGTAATGTAATCGTTTAGTAATTCTTATATATGCAATGATGTATGCATGAACTATGTAGATTTTAAGAATAAAAATAAAAATGTTAGTTGAGGTAATAGGGTATGTTGTAGAAGTTTGGAAGTATTCCAGAATGAAAACACATTTTAGATAAAATTTGAATAGAAAGGATTTTGGACACTGCCTAGTATTTGGACCATAATTTTTCACCCTGATTTTCATTTGATCTGAAATTTTTGATAGTAGATAGTAGACTTCCAAGGCTACAAAAGAGTATTTCATAAAAAATTTTCAAATCGACCTCTAAACAAGTCAAAACTTTACTGGAAGTTTCAGCAGAAACTGGGATGATATTTGAACGTGAATCGACATTCGAACGACCGTGAGTCCCAATACTTACGTTTCTGATGAGATCTGATGGAAATGGAAAAGTACTGGGAGAAACCAACATTCGAAAGCTAAAGTGACGTTCGAATGTGAATCAATAATTTGCACTATTGACGTTCGAATGTGACTTATGGATCTGACTTTCAGAATCGTATACAGGAGACCATTTCTTCCACTATAAATACCTAAGCACACCTCCATTAGACCCATTTCAACATTTCTAACCCTAGAGAAGCTTAGAGAGGAAGAAAGAAGAGGAGAAACAAGAGATTAAAGTGTTGATTCAAGTTAGAGAAGATAAAAATCTCAAGCTCTTCACACCAAACTAAGAAAGCAAGGTAGAAATTTCTTTCTATTCTCTTACATTGAGGCTATGGTTTACTTATATGTATTCTTTTGACTCTAAACCTTATTTAATTGTTAGTAAATTCTTTATTCTTGATCTTCTTGCAAACATTACCATGTTTAAATAAATCTATTATGGGATAACTATTAAATCTTTTTTTCTTGACTCAAAAACTTAGTTTCCAAGAGATAGATTTTTTTCTTGATTTTTCCTTTGTCCTTGATTTTAAAACATTAGTGGTAGACATTGAACAATAAAATGATATTTATAATGATCTTTTGCATATCTTCTTAAATGGTTCTATTGTAATATTACTTGTGAGATTTGGGGATTTTGGATTGGCTTGTGACTTGAAGAAATTGGTTGGTTTTTGTATTTCTTGTGGGTGTTTGGATGTTCATGGTGGCCGTTGACCAGATATCGTATAGTGGGCAAATGCATTTTTTACTCTATGTGGGTTTGAAGGTTCCTGACCACTCGTAGTTGGTGCCTTGTGAGGACCAAACCGCTATTCGCTCATGGGTACCGAGGATGAGGGTTAGTATACTATTTCTGGGTTGGATTCGTCACTGCCATGAGTTGGTATACGCCCTTCCCAAAGTTGAACTTCCTTCCAAGGATTTAGGGGTATGTGTGTGTGGGCCAGGATATTTTCGATGTGTTTATTCATGCGAAAATCATACATCATACATGAGATACATATACATATTTTTGTGGAAACGGTTTTCTACAAGAACTTGGGGAAGTATGGAATTCTACAAGGACTTGTTGGAAATAGTTTATGGTTGGAAACGACTTATATGTTGGGAATTGATTTTACTACTTCATTTAAACTATTGTTACTATGTAAACTGGAAATCTGTTTAAATGTCACTGATTTAATTCAAAGTTATATATGGTATTTTGAAAGTGAGACCTAATTGTTTTATACGTTTCAAAACCTTGTTCGAGTTTAGGAGGAATGTGGCTGCAGAGCTTAGTGCTCACCCCTTACATACAATACATTTTTTAGATTATGCCTTAGAGGAGGAGCTCAAAGCTGATGAGCCGTGACATTGGGAAGCTCCAATAGAGGGGAACCTAGATCCTGATGTGGACATGTAGAGCTATATTCTCTTTTGTGATAGACTATGATTTTTTTTTTGAGGCAATGTAAAGTCTAACATTATTTTTGTGATTCCGTTGCAAAATTATGTTTAATTCTTTTGGATGTAATTGCCATAGTTTGACATATTATTTTGGAGATGATGTTATAGATTTTGTATATAATGAACAAAATTTTCTTTATTGATGGATTTTATTAGTTGCTCTCATAATGTAAATGGTTTTAGATAGTAATGTCGTCTAATGTGGATTTTGGGGCGTTACAATTATAGCTATTGTGTAAATTTGAGATCCCTTGAAATGTCAGGGTTTTATTTCAAAAGGTATATAAGATATTTGTGAAATGAGATCGACTTGTTTTATATATTTTTTAAATCTTGTTCGGGTTTGAGAGGATTTTCCTATAGGTCTTAGTGCTCACCCCTTACAAACAATATTCTTTTCAGATTATGGCCTAGAAAAGGAGCTCAGAGTAAATAAGCAGACAAATTGGGAAGCTCTAGTAAATGAGAACGTGGATCCCGAGATGGATGTCTAGAGCTACGTGCTCTTAGGTTCTACCTTAAGGAAGTTTATTTTGAGACATTGTAATGTCTAATATTTTTTGGTTATTCCACTGCAAGACAAGTTTGATTCTTTTGGATGTAATTACCATACTTTGACATATCCTTTTGGATATATTGACCATGATTTGACATATTCTTTTGGGATGATGTTGTGGATATCATGTATGATGAATGAAATTATCTTTATTGATGAACTTATTTAGTTGCCTTCATGATACTAATGTTTTAAATAGTAATGCCGTCCAAGGTGGATTTTGGGGCGTTACAATATATGTTCTTTTATTATAAATTATTTATGTTGAAGAGAAGGGTTTATTAAATGACATATTTTATAAGTTGTTATGGATCAAGTATATTTTATTATGCATGTGAAAGGTATGATAAGTTTTGGCATAAGGCCACCGCTCTTCTCGGAGCAGAATATAAATAAGGAGGATGCATGTGCAAAACCAGTTATACAAGAAGTTGTAATAGGGGAGGCCATTAACTGTTGCCCTATGTATGGAATTCGGGGAGGTTATGAGTTGTGACCCTTCGTGTATGTGCTTAGAAGTTGAAGTAGGGGAGGTTTTAGACTATGACCCTATGTACCAAAGTAAGGAAGGTCTTAAGCTACGATCGTATGTTGATTTTTGGATGAGTAGCTATGATATGTAGAATGTTATATTTGAAGTATTTGCATGCGAAATATTTTTGTGATGCAAGTGTGAAAAAATGTTTTCTTAAATGTTAATCTTGATTCCATTACTATTTTGTAAGTGATTTTCTATGCTTATAATTCTAGTATACATCACTGAGCATGTGGTTTAGCTCACACACCCATATATATTATTTTTTTAGGTGCAGAAAATAAGAATGGGTCCACTGCATGGTCATGTTTGAGGAAGGAAAGTTAAATGTAATTGTAAGAATGTTGTGACTTATGTATATAGGTTACATAAAAAATTTATAAGGTGTGGTAGTGTGAGTTCTATAAAAAGAAATATTGTAATGCTAGGTTTTGTCAATATGTTGTGTCGTGAGGTTGCTAGAGTTTAGTAAATTTAATAGAAGTGAATTTTGAGTGTAAAATTCATTTGTATGTCATCTATTATTAGCGCATGGTTGTTATGGTTAGTTGGACTCTACCTTGGAGAGATGCGGTGTGATAGTTTGGTATCAGAGGAAAGTTATAGATTTTGTAGACATGAAGAAGGTAGAAGTAAGAGGTATAGAGTATGTAGTGGACCTTAGGAAGAATATTGTTGAGTTGAGAGGTGTAGTTATAGTTTGTTGAGGTCGGGGAAATATTTTCTTGTGCATTATGCATTGAGATATTTTTTTTCATAGTATTTAAATAGCATCCATTGGCAGCTATCTTTTATGGATCCAACTGGACATCAAGTACATGTTGAGGGAGAATCATCAACTACTCAGGTTCAAGTTAGAGAACAAGCTAAGGGAAATAAAAATGATCTAAATGTAGCAGAAAATGAATCAATTGTAACAAATAGAATGGAAGAAACTATGACTAAATTGACCGAGCAACATATTAAGTTCATGGAGTGACAAACGTGGGAGAGCAATTTAGAAGGATCAAGAGGTACTCTATATGAACGTTTCAAGAAGTTAGGGTGTAATACCCCGTATTAAAATTAGATAAGGATACTATTATCTTGAGAGTTCTCCTAATATGAATAAAATGATAGTAGAAACTTAGAATCATTGTTGAATGATTGATCATGAGGTTTGAGTTTCGAACGAATTAACTTTTGGGTCAAACTTAGTTTTGAAGGTATATAAGCTTAAAAAGGGCGATTAGGTAAGTTCAAAATATTTTTATGTCAAAATAAGATTTCTATTGAATCCTAAAGACCAAGAAACATTGGGAGAGGTAATATGGGGTGTAATAAAGTTAGGAAGTATTCCGAAGTTAAAGCACATTCTAGAGAAAATTTGGGTAGAAAGGACTTTGGTCATTTCTTAGTATTTGGGCCATAACTTTTTGTCCTGATGTTCATTTGATTTGAAATTTGGACAGTAGATAGTAGACATCGAGGGAAAAGTGTTTTTAAGGGAAAAATGTTTTCTTTTGATTTTTGCTTTGTTTTGATTTTAAACCTTGATATTCGTTTGTTAGTGATTTCAAGACTTAATTGTCCCTTTACTTTTGATTCCAAAGCTTGATATTTGTTTGTTATGGATCTCAAGACTTGATTGTTCCTTTGTTCTTGATTCCAAAGCTTGATCATTCATTTGTTCTTGATTTCAAAATTTTAGTACTTTGTATTAAGCAATAAAATAATATTTTTGAGGATCTCTTGTAAAAATTGTTCTGTTGGAATGTTATATGTGAATTTGGGGATTTTGGTTTTTCTTAAGATTTGAGAAATTGTGCGGGATTGTATCTCTTGTGTGGATGGTGGGATGAACATGGGTGACTATTGACCAGATATCGTGGAGTGGACAGATGCGTTTCTTACTCCGTGCGGGTTTGAATTTTTCTTATCACTCGTAGTAGGGTTAGTGCCTTGCGAGGACTAAACTACTATTTGCTCATGGGTATCGAGTAAAAGGGGTAGTATGCTATTGCTTGGGCTGGATTTCGTCATTGCCATTGTGATGGGACACGCCCTTCCTAAAGTAGTATATCCTTGAGAGAATTTGTGTATGTGTGTGTGGGTCATGATATTTTTGATAGGAGTATTCTTGCAAGATCTTACTTCATACCTGAGATACGAATGCCAGTTGTGGGTTATTGTTTATTATACCAGAAACAGTTTTTACAAGAATTTTAGGAAGCATGAGATTCCACAAGAACTTGTTTGAAACGGTTTAAGGTGGAAATGGATTATAAGTTGTATATTGGTTCTACTTATTCAATAAATTACTGTTGTTGCTTGAACGTGAGATCTGTTTAAATGTTTCGGTTTTACTTCAAAAGTTATATGTGATAATTGTAAAATGAGACCGACTTGTTTTATGTGATTTCTAACCCTTGTTTGAGTTTGGGAGGAGTTTCTCGTAGAGCTTAGTGCTCACCACTACAAACAAAATACTTTTCAGACTATGTGCTAGAGGAGGAGCTTAAAGCTGATTAGCCTGTGCATTGGGAGGCTCCGAAGGATGGAAGTATGGGCCTTGAGACAGATTCATAGTGCTATCTTCCCTTATATTCTAGACTAAGGGGAATTACTTTGAGACCATGTGTGACTTATTCTTTTGTCATTCCGCCGCTAAGTTACGTTTAATTCTTTAGGGATGTAATTGTTATAGTTTCACATATTCTTTTGACATCGTGGCTATATTTGGGCTTATTCTTTTTGGGTAATGTTGTAGACATTATATATGATGAATGTAATTTCTTTATTGATGGAATTTACTTAGTCGCTCTCATGATGTGAATGGTTTTAGATTGTAATGCCGTCTAGGTTGGATTTTAGGGCGTTACATAGGGCCATTAAATTTTGTAGGGTCTACAAATCCTCTTGAGGTAGAAAATTGGTTGAAAAATATGGAATGGATCTTTGAGGTATTGAGACCATCATTTGAGAAAAATTTGTTTTTGCCTACATTTATGCTCATTGGTGAAGCCTATCATTGGTGGGAATCTACTAAACGTCTGTTGATTACATCAGAGTGGGAACTGCAGATTTTGATCCACAAAAAGTTAGATGGAATCAATTTGTTAAAGAATTTAATGATCAGTATTTTCTAGAGCATATCAGTATCAGATAGAGTAGGAATTCTTAGAATTAACACAAGAAAACATGTCAGTTGTAGATTATGAATCTCGATTTACTGCACTATTTTGTTTTGCACCGGATTTAGTTAAAGTTGAGGATCCTAAATGTAGACTATTCTTGAAAGGTTTAGAACGATCAATTAAAACACATATTTTAGTTTTGGAGATTGGTAACTATAGGGAATTAGTTAATAAAGCAAGGATTGCAAAAATAAATAAATAAATAAAATTTTCAGGAAATGTTAGGTGAAGAAGAGAAGCAAAAGAAAAGTAAATTCAGTGTTAGTCAAATAGAAAAATATGGAGGTGAATTAGGATAGTTAGGAAAACGAGGAAAAAATCCTCATAAGATCGTATTGACATGTAAATATGTCAATACGATCGGGTAATAGTCAGTCAACTAGAATGTACGCCTCAGCTACCCGCAAGGTTTGTGATCGTGTGAGAATTTGCATTCAGGTGTATATAGAGTAGGGTCGAACACTAGTTATCGTTGTGGGCAACCAGGTCATGTACTTAGAGATTGCCCGAATGATACACATGTTTGTTTCAAATGTGGGGAACGTGGACACATAACAACGTACTATTTCAAAGACGAAAAATGAAAGTTCAATGGTTGGTAACAATGGAACCAATAATCAAACGGTGACAGGGGTCGGCGGGGACTAGGAAGAGGATCAACAAGTAGGACGGTTGGACTATCAAGAGTATTTTCCATGGTAACCCAAAGAGATGATGCACTAGGTGAAGGACTAGGAAAACTTAATTTATTTACCTATGCTTTTTAGGATGGTTATATAAGTGGAGTTTTAGCATGGACTTAATACATGGATTTATGACTAGATGCTCTGAAAGTGAACTACCTTGTAAACCCCCACATGTTTATATTCATATAGTGATATAATTGTTCATTAATTGATTTTCAAATGAAAGTATAGGTGTTGAGGTATGCGTAAATCGTATAGATTTGAAAAGTAGAAAGAAATGCGAGCGAGGCAAAATATTTGTGTGAGTTAATATTTTGTAGATGTTAAAGTTGAAAATAGTAAATATTTAGCTAAAATTTAGTTTTAACTTATAAATAATTGAAAACGTTTTCAATAGAACTTGTAGGTATCTAGATTTATGTGAAAAACCTTGTTAGACATGTATGAGTTGGTTTTGTAAGAGTGTGGAATGGTTTGAAAATGAAAAACAGAAAATATAGACAAATCTGGGCAGTAACTACTTGTAGTAACTACTGATAGAAAATGGCCCAATGTACCCGAACTACCGATAGTCAACAAGTAGTCGAGTGCGCAGTGTACCCGAACTATCGGTAGTCAACATGTAGTCGAATTGTCCAAAGTGTATCCGAACTACCGGTAGTACCTAGCGGTAGTCGACTATTCAGCATACCCGAGCTACTGGTAGTCGCTATAAAAATCTGAAACTTTGGTCGAGAACAAGCCGGTTCCCTTTCCACTATAAATACTTAATGTTGCATCTTTAGCCTCCATTTCACCACTTCTAACCCTAAAAATCCTTAGAGAGGAAGAGAGAAAGAGAGAAACACAAGATCAAAGGGGAAAACAAGAGATTTGCGGGTTGATTCAAGATCAAAGCCCTAATTCTTCAAGACATCAAGGTAAGAGTTTTCTCTCATTCTTGTTCATTGATGTTAGGGTTAATAAATATGTATGTTTGGACTCTTAATGATATGTATTTGCTATGAGTTCCTTTTTTCTTAATATTCTTGCAAGCTTTATCATGTTTTGAGCAAAGTTATGGTGGGAGAACCATAAAAACCCTAGTTTTTGAGGAATGTGGATTTCTCTCTCAATATTCACTAAATCTTGGTGTTGAAAACTCTAGAGCTTTGTGTTGAGTAATGTAATGATATTGATAATGATCTCTTGCATGTTTCTCTTTAAATTTCCCTATTTGAAGATATCACTTGTGAGAATTGGAAATTTTTCTTGTAAATTGCTTATAAATTGGGAACTTATGGAATTGTTGGGTATTTGAGAAAATAGTGGGTAATGTATTGCTTGTATGGTTGTTTGGACAAATATGAGTGAGAGGTTCTTTATAAGGATGTTCATTCCTTCTCAGGAGGCTCCTTGTAAGGATGCTTGAGAAACTTAACCGTGAGAGTGAGAGGTTCCTTGTAAAGATGTTCTTGCTAAAGAAACCAAACCTTGAAAGTGAGAGGTTCCTTGTAAGGATGCTCATGACAAAAGAGGACAATATGTGGACTTCTCATGAGGTTCCTTTGTAAGGATGCTTGAGAAACCAAACCTTGAGGGTGAGAGGTTCCTTGTAAGGATGCTCACGCCAAAAGAGGACAATATGTGGTCTTCTCATGAAGTTCCTTGTAAGGATGCTTGAGAAACCAAATCTTAAGGGTGAGAGATTTCTTGTAAGGATGCTCATGCCGAAGAGTACAATTTTATATCATGTGTGGGAAATGGTTTATATTTTCGAAATAGATGTTTATTGGAATTTGGTTGTTATTGTTCATTTCAATTACTATTGCTACTTAAACTTGAGATCCGTTGTAAAATGTCCCTATTTTACTTTAAAGATTATATGATACTTCTGAAATGAGACCGGCTATTTTATATGCTTTTATAAACCTTGTTCAAGTTTGGGAGGAATTTTACTAAAGAGCTTAGTGCTCACCCCCTATAAACAACATATTTTAGGTCTTTGTCTGGAGGAGGAGCTCGAAACTGACGAGCCGGGACATTGGAAAGTTCGGATAGAGGGAGACACAAATCCCGAGGTGGATGCTTAGGATATACACTTTCTTTTGTTCTAGACTAGAATATTTATTTTGAACCTTGTAAAGTTTAGTTTTCTTCTGTCATTTCAACTGCTCTACATTAGTTAATTTTTGGAATGTAAAGGCCAAGATGGATTTCTTCTTTTGGGATAATATTATAAATTCTATGGATGACTTTATGAAGTCTTCTTTATTGATGGATTATGTTAGTGCTCTCATGATATAAATGATTTTAGAATGTAATGCCATCCAGAGTGGTATTTGGGGCGTTACACATCTTGGTATCAGAGCTTAGGCTTTAGGTCTTACATGGAAGCTGTAGGTTATGGATTACCACTAGAGAGGTAGGATTAGATTGAATGAAACAGTGATCTAAATTGTGTACGCATCTTATACTTTAGATTTGAGTGATGGTTACGATGTCTTTCACATCAAGGAACTAAATTGTAAATTGATGTACAGGATGGACGAAAGACGAGGACGTGGGCGTGGGCGTGGGCATGGACGTGGCTGTCAAGCAAATCCACCACCATCACCACCTCCCGATGCTATTAATGGCATTTATCAGTGTTTGAGGGAGCTCACCACTCTGGTACAACACCAGAATGGGAACAACCATAACGGTGGGGCTCATCCCTTAGCCCAAGTACCGGGCAACAGAGAGGAGAATAGGAGGATGATAGTTCTCTGAGAGTTTTTGAGACAACGTTCGCCTAATTTTCAAGGGAGCTTAACCCTTTGGACGCGGATAGATGGATCCGCCGAGTGAAGAAGATTTGTGACGGCATGAGAGTTGCCGAGGACTTGCGGGTTGGCTTAGCTACCTACTTGTTCGATGGGGAGGCGGACCATTGGTGGGACTCAATGAAATGAAGGAGGAACACTGATGTACTTACTTGGGAGGGATTCGACCAAATCTTCCAAGATAAGTACTTTTCGAAATCAGTTAGAGACTGGATGAAGGCCGATTTCCTTGCTCTATGACAGGGCAACATGTCGGTGGCCGAGTACAAGAGGAGGTTTGATGAGCTATTCCGTTATGCTACGGAGTTTATAGCTACTGATGCCGATAGAGCCAAGCGCTTAGAGCAGGGCTTGAGGCCGACTATTAGGGAGAAGCTGGTGGCTCTTAAGATCCGAGAGTATGGGGATATTGTTGATAGAGCGACATTGGTGGAGAGAGACATAGAGAATAGCCAGCGACGACAGAGCTTAGCGAGAGGAGGACCGATCAGGACGGCCCTAGTACCAGCAGAGCATAGAGGGTGTTACTCTACCGTCGCCCCAATCAGGCATTAGGATAGAGACCTCAGATAACCCGAGGGGTTGGAGGTGTACTAGAGGGGGCAGGCCCTAACTTACGATCCTGCTTTGCATGTGGAGGCATGGGACATATTCGGGTGCATTGTCCGATCTTTCCACCTTAGAGGACTATCCAGACAGCAGGGCAAGTACCAGTAAATAGGCCACCTCTACAAAGGCCAGCACAACATAGACTGTTACAAGCTCAAGCCCCCAGTAGAGCCAATCAAGAAAAGGTTTTTGCTTTGTCTCAACCGGAGGAGGACGCTTCTAATGCTGTGGTGGAAGGTATCGTGCTTCTTTATAATTCTTGGACCCGCATCTTATTTGACCTCGGTGCTACCCATTCATTCATACACACGAAATATGCACTTAATCTGGATTTGGATTTTGAGAAACTTGAACATGCTTTGAGTATTGATATGCCGACGAGAGAATGGTTGGATACAACTAGGGTGTGTAGAGGATGTGTGCTTCGCATTGGGGAGCAAGAGTTGATTACAGATTTGGTTGTGTTAGACATAAAGGGGTATGACGTTATATTTAGGATGAATTTATTGTCCGTTTTTCATGCGGTGATGGATTATTTTTGTAAGCGGATCTCATTCCAATTACCGGGAGGGGTAGTCTTTATTTTCATGAATGATCGTAATTCTTCCCATCTATTTTCTGCTACAGGTAGTAAATTCTTGAACGCGAAGACGAGGAACTAGTTGAGTTTGTTAGCCAGCTTAATGGAAGATGATCGGGATAAATCCCAACCATACATGATATTGGAAGTGTCAGACTTTTTGGATGTCTTCCCTGACGAATTACCTAGGTTACCTCCACAAAGGGCGATTGAGTTCAAGATTGAAGCAGTAATGAAATGGAAACCACCGAAGAATGTGACGAAAGTACGTAGTTTCCTGGGTTTAGCAGGCTACTACCGGAGGTTCGTGGAGGGATTCTCCAAGCTTGTGATGCCGATGACTCGCCTTACAAAGAAGGGAAAAAAATTCTTGTGGACTCAAGAGTGTGAACGAGCTTTTCGCACCTTGAAGGAGAGGTTGACAACGGCACCTGTCCTCATTATTCTGAGTAGTGGGGAAGGATATGATGTTTACACCGATGCTTTGCTATGAGGCTTGGGATGTGTTCTAATGGAAGAAGGAAAGGTGGTTGCTTATGGTTCGAGACAATTAAATGTACACGAATAGAATTATCCCACTCATGACTTGGTGCTGGCCGCTGTGATTTTTGCTCTCAAGTTGTGGAGGTGTTACCTGTATGGGAAAAAGTTTCAAGTGTTCTCGAACCACAAGAGCCTCAAGTATGTGTTCACATAGAAGGATTTGAATCTCCTGCAAAGAAGGTGGATTGAGTATCTAGAAGACTACGATTTTACACTCAACTACCATCCGGGGAAGGTGAATGTAGTTGCCGTTGCACTTAGCAGGAAGTCTTGGGTGAACTCAATGTTTCCATAGGTGAATGGAAGTTGAAGGAGGCTCTTGGAGATTATGATCTTCGAGTTGGAGAATATAGATCCCGACCATGTTTGTTCAACCTTGTGGCTCAACCTACTCTCCAATGTAGGGTTGTGATATTGCAATGCTTGGATCCTGTATTAGCGTCGATACGAGCTAAATTGGAGAGTGGAGAAACTATGCAGGGTTGGTCTTTGAGAAACAAGGAATTGAGATATGGGGAGAAGCTATGCGTTCTGGATGATTCGTCCCTAAATGAGGAGATACTTTGAAAGTGTCATCGCTCTAAGTTTGCTATCCACCTCGGTAGCACAAAAATGTCTAGGGACATGAAGCGCCAATATTGGTGGAAGGGAATGGAGAAGGATGTGGCAAGGTTCACAACGCGATGTGCGACGTGCCAGCAGGTGAAGATTGAGCATAAAAAACTCGGAGGATCATTACAATCCTTGCCTATTCTAGAGTGGAAGTGTGGTCACATCACTATGGACTTCGTGTTGGGTTTACCACGGATGTCGTGGGGACATAATGCTGTATGGGTCATCACGGATAGACTCATCAAGTCTGCTCATTTCTTGAGTATGAAGACCACAGACACATTAGAGACCTTGAGCAAGCTATACATTCGCGAGATTGTCAAGTTGCGTGGAGTTCTACTATCTATCATATCGAATCGTGATTCTCATTTTGTAGCGCGGTTTTGACAAAGTTTTCAAAGAGCTATGAGGATAGAGTTACACTTCAGCACTGCATTTCATCCTTAAACAGATGGACAATGCAAGAGGTTGATACAAATTCTGGAAGACATGTTACGGGCTTGTGTGTTAGACTTCAAAGGAAGTTGGAGTGATCACTTGCCGTTGGTGGAGTTTACATATAACAACAGTTATAGGCAAGCATTGGCATGACACCGTATGAAGCATTGTATGGAAGACCGTGTAGATCCCTGAGGTGTTGGTTGGAAGTCGGCGAGAGTAGTTAGTTTGGACTGGCGATTGTTTGAGAAACTACTAAGAAAATTCAACTCATCTGAGAGAGGCTATGCATGACACAAAGTTAATAAAACAGATATTCAGATCAAAGATGAAGACCCTTGGAAATCAAAGTGGGAGACTACGTGTTCCTCAAAGTTTCGCCCAAGAAGGGAGTATTTCGTTTTGACAGAAAGGGAAAGTTAGCGCCAAGATATACCGAACCATTTGAAGTGATCAAAGTTGTGGGCAAAGCAACATATCAGTTGTGGTTATCAGCTTAGTTGTCAAGGGTGCATGATGTGTTCCTTGTTTTAATGTTACGAAAATGTTAAACGGATACAAAGCAGGTCGTGGACTTGGAAGATATAGAAGTTCAAGATGGAGCAACAAATGAAGAACAATCGGTGAGAATTCTCGATACCAAGGAGAAAGTGCTTCTCAATAAAGCTATCCGAATAGTGAAAGTCTTGTGACAACATCATGGGGTTGATGAAGCTACTTGGGAACCCAAGCGGGAAATGCGGGAGAAGTAACTGTATTTGTTCACTACTTGAGGTAAGTTTTGAGGACGAAACTTTCTTTAAGGGGGTGGATTGTAAACTCCCACATGTTTATATTTATATAGTGATATAATTGTTCATTAATTGATTTTCAAATGAAAGTATAGGAGTTGAGGTATGCGTAAATCCTATTGATTTGAAAAGTAAAAAGAAATGCTAGTGAGGCAAAACATTGGTGTGAGTTAATATTTTGTAGATGTTAAAGTTGAAAATAGTAAATATTTAGCTAAAATTTAGTTTTAACTTGTAAATAATTGCAAACATTTTCAATAGAACTTGTAGGTATCTAGATTTATGTGGAAAACCTTGTTAGATATGTATGGGTTGGTTTTGGAAGAGTGTGGAATGGTTTGAAAATGAAACACAGAAAATATAGGAAAATCTGGGCAGTGACTACCGGTAGAAAATGACCCAGTGTACCTGAACTACCGGTAGTCAACAGGTAGTCGAGTGCCTAGTGTACCCAAACTACCGGTAGTCAATAATTAGTCAAATTTTCCAAAGTATATTCGAACTACCAGTAATACCTAGTGATAGTCGACTAATCAGCGTTCACGTGCTACCGGTAGTCGCTGTAAAAATCTAAAACTCTAAGTCGTGAACAAGCCGGTTCCCTTTCTACTATAAATACTTAATATTGCATCTTTAGCCTCCATTTCACCACTTCTAACCCTAGAAAACCTTAGAGAGAAAGAGAGAAATACGAGATCAAAGAGGAAAACAAGAGATTTAACGGTTGATTCAAGATCAAAGCCCTAATTCTTCAAGACATCAAGGTAGGGATTTTCTCCCATTCTTGTTCATTGATGTTAGGGTTAATAAATATGTATGTTTGGACTCTTAATGATATGTATTTGCTATGGGTTCCTTGTTTCTTAATATTCTTGCAAGTTTTATCATGTTTTGAGTAAAGTTATGGTGGAAGAACTATAACAACCCTAGTTTTTGAGGAATGTGGATTTCTCTCTCAATTTTCACTAAATCTTGGTGTTGAAAACTCTAGAGCATTGTGTTGAGTAATGTAATGATATTGATAATAATTTCTTGCATGTTTCTCTTTAAATGTCCCTATTTGAAGATATCACTTGTGAGAATTGAGAATTTTTCTTGGAATTTGCTTGTAAAATGGGAACTTGTGGACTTGTTAGGTATTTGAAAAAATAGTGGGTAATGTATTACTTGTATGGTTATTTGGATAAACATGAGTGAGAGGTTCCTTGTAAGGATGTTCATTCATTCTCAGTAGGTTCCTTGTAAGGATGCTTGAGAAACTTAACCGTGAGGGTGAGAGGTTCCTTGTAAGAATGCTCATGCCAAAGAAACCAAACCTTGAGGGTGAGAGGTTCCTTGTAAGGATGCTCATGCCAAAAGAGGACAATATTTAGACTTCTCATGAGGTTCCAGATGATTGAATTGATGTTGGGATACCTCTTAGTTTTGTCATTCAAAATTTTACATGGAAGTTACCATAGCATCATTAGAGAATATTGATTAATTTGAACGATGAACTTTTTTAAGGGGGAGAGAGTTGTAAGACCCAAATTTATATTTATAGAAAATTTGGGAATAAAAAGGGAGTATTGTAAAAAAATTTGGGCTTCAATTTAATTTATTGGAATAAAGGGGGAAAGAAGTGTAATTTTACTTAATGATAAGAAGAAAAAAACTAAGTTTCCAACTCTAATCTAACGGTGAAATTAAGTCTGTTCCATATCAAATTCCTGTATGTTGTTTGTGAAGGCTTGTATTTCATATCTACCAGTTTAAATTCTTCCGAATGATGTTATGTTGGGATTTTTCAGTTGATTTCTTTGGATAAAGAATTTGCTATGTCGTTACGGAAGTTAGAAATTGGTTGGATATTTGATAGATTTATTACTAAATGATTTAGATTCGGCTTTATGGAAGTTCATTCAATAGATTATAATTTAGATGTGGTATAAACTGGATTGGTTTTATTTGGATCGATATATATTGTAAAATTTGGAATTGGGATTACACTTGATAACTTTGACACCCTATAGAAAAATGAGCATAACTTTTTTGTAGGAAAATCAAAATGATGCACCATTTGCGGCTTTATAAACTAGACCCAGAGGGATTCACGTCGATATATGATAGAGTACCTAGGTATGTACCAAGAAATACAATTTATTATTTAAATTTGGCAGAAAAATGTGTAGTAATGAAATTGGACAATTTGTATCTTGTGGGAAAAAAATATAAAAGCCACAAGACATTTTTGAGATCAGGATCATTGGGTAGGAAGATAAAAAAGTTTAATTTTTAATAGAATTGGGTCTGTGATGAAATTCAATATATGTGGCGAGACAGCTTGATCGAACACAATTGGGTTAAGTATTTTAGTGAAGAATTATCAGTTCTTTGTATAATCAATTTTTAACAAAATGAATTACATATAATTATGAATGATTCTCATGACATTGAGTAATTTATGTTGTAGGTTTGAAGTGAGTTAAGTGATTGTTAATTTGAGTCGGGGTACAAATGAGTATACGAACTTATGATTATTGAAAATTCAAATGAATGTATGTTCTTTTATTACAAACTATGTATGCTGAAGAGAATGGTTTATTGAATGACATATTTTATAAGTTGTTTTGGATCATGTATATTTTATTGTGCATGTGAAATATATCATAAATTTTGGCATAAGGTCACTTCTCACCTCGGAGTGGGATATAAATAAGGAGGATGCATGTGTAGAACCGGTTATGCAAGAAGTTGTAGTAGGGGAGACTTTTAACTGTGACACTTTGTATGAAATTAGAGGAGGTTATAAGCTGTGACCCTACTTGTATGTGCTTAGAAGTTCAAGTAGGGAAGGTTTTGGACTTTGACCCTATGTATCAAAGTAGGAGAGGTCCTAAGTTGTAACACCCCGTATTTTCCTTTTATATATTTGTATAGATGTATCCATAATAAAATATTGTGGTGAATGTGTGGATATGTATGATAAGGGAAGGATAGACCATATAGATTTTTTTATACTAGGATAAATACTAGAGACGCACATAGATTGGCAAGTTTGAGCTTTAGAGACGTTGAAACATGAAAATGGGGATTAGATGAATTTCTAAATACTTTGAGGTCAAGATAAGGTTTCCATTGACTCCGGAAGGTCGAAAAACCTTGGGAAAGGTAATAGGAGGTGCATTGGAAACTTGGTAGACGGAGGAAGAATCTGTCTGCTGATTAGTACCGGTACAGGGTACCGGTACCCCATTTACAGAAAGTTTCTGGTACCGGTACTGGGTACCGGTACCGCTATTCCAGAAGGTTTGTAGTACCGGTAC
>CM042192.1:18856680-18888340 GCA_023539305.1 Ilex asprella | reverse complement strand
TTGAATTGTAGAGAAGAATGATACCTTCCACAATGGCATTTGAGGCATCCTCCTCTAGTTGGGTTAAGGCAAATACCCTCCCCGAATTGGCATCACCGGGGGCTTGAGTTCTCAATGGTCTCGGTGGTGGAGGGGGCCTATTTGCATTTGATGGCCTGGCTGATTGATTGGTTTTGGGTGGAAGCGACGGGCGGTTATTTCGGAAGTGCCCTACACCTCCACATGCAAAGCATTGACGAGGGTCAGTGCTTGGTCTAGTCGGGGCATGCCCCCCTCCTCGGACTGTAGGAGGTCTCTGTCCCACCGCCTGATCGGGGCGACGGTATGGTAATGCCCTCGGTGCTCCACTACTACTGGTACCTGTACGGATCGGGCCTCCTCTAGCATAGCACTGTCTCCTCTGAGAGTCAACAATGTCTCTCTCCACCAATGTTGCTCTGTCAATCAAATCTCTGTAGTCCCGGATTCTGAGTGCCACAAGCTTCTCTCTGATGGTCGGTCTTAAACCCTGCTCGAAGCGTTTGACCTTCCTAGCCTCGGTGGATATAAACTCTGGGGCATAGTGGGTTAACCTGTCGAGCCTCCTCTCATACTCGGCTATAGTCATACTGCCCTGTCGTAAGGCAAGAAAGTCTACGCTCATCCTATCTCGAACAGACTCTAGAAAATATTATTCATTGAAGATTTGCTCAAATTCCTCCCAAACAAGCGTATCGGTGTTCCTCCTCTCCTTCACTGATTTCCACCAGTGATCGGCCTCTCCTTCCAACAAGTAGGTAGCAAAGCCCACCCGAAGGTCCTCGGCGCTCCCTATACCATTACAAATCTTTCTCACCCTGCGGATCCATATTTCCGCATCTAAGGGATTGGAGCTTCCTTTAAAGGTGGGTGGGTGTTGTCGTAGAAATTTCCGAAGAGCCACCATCCTTCGATTCTCATCTCCGTTGCCCGACACTTGAACTAACGGACGAACTCCACCGTTGTGGTGGTTGTTGTTGTTCTCATTCTGGTGTTGCACCAGAGTGGTGAGCTCCCTTAGGCACTGATAGATGTCATTCATGGCAACGGGAGGTGGTGGTGGTGGTGGATTTGCTTGGCCTCCACGCCCACGCCCACGTCCACGTCCTCGTACACCGTCTATCCTGCACATCAATTCACAATTTAGTTCCTTGATGTACAAGACATCCTAATTGTCGATTTCAATCAAAGTATAAGACTCGTGTAACATTTAGATCAACAGTCTTAATCCACCTAATCCTATTTCTCTAGTGGTAATCCATAACCTAAAGCTCCCATGTAAGACCTAAAGCCTAGGCTTTGATACCAACTTTGTAACACCATAAATACCCCGTTGGACGACATTACATTCTAAAGACCATTTACAATCATGAGAGCAACTACATAACCAAAAAGAATTTACTTCATCATTCGAGCATATACAATAACATCCAAAAGAATATGCCTAACAATGGCATTTACATCTCCAAAAAAATATCAAAGTAAAGCTTGCAGCGGAATACAAAATAAACTAGACTTCTCAGTGTACAAAAGGGTATCCTAGTCTAGTGCAAAAGAAAAGGGGTCGCTCTATACGCCCACCTCGGGATCCACGCTTTCATCAATAGGAGTCTCCCATTGGGCGGCCTCATCGGCTCCTAACTCCTCCTCAAGTACATAATCTGAAAAAGGTTAGCAGTAGGGGGTGAGCACGAAGCTCTGTAGAAAAATTTCTCCCAAACCCAAACAAGGTTTAGAAAACATTTAAAATTCGATCGGTCTCATTTCGCAAATATCATATATAACTTTTTGAGGGAAAATATGAAATTTTAAATAGACCTCAAGTTTAATCGGTAGCAATAATCAACGGGAAAGAATAAAATAAATTTCACAACAATAGCTATTTCAAACTTTAAGTCCTTTAAGAAAGGCGCCTTCCGATGCATTGTCCCATACCAATGCACCGGCAAGAACAATCCACTCACAATCCCATGTATGTTGGTTCATCCCCTTACTATGTATGTTGATTACTTCTCATGAATCTACCCAACGATTATACCTAGTCCATCGATCACCATCACAATCACAAGCACTTTAGAAAAGGGCGTCTACCATCCCAATGGCAGTGACGAGTCCCTTCCTAGGAAAAGTATACTATCCACTGTTCGAACTCCAGTGAACGATAGTGGTTTCATTACCAAATGAAAACCCACTACAAGTGCTAGAAAATCATCTCATCCCCCACTAGGATAGACTAACCTCTAACACTCTACGGCATCTCTCGAAGGCAATCCAAGTCCATCACAACAACCATACAAATGAGGAAACCAAAATATACTCAACTCACAACCATTTCAAGGAATTACCAGATTCCACCATTCCTCATGTAATATACCATAGAATAATGAAGGAAAAATCCACAAAAACTAAGTTTTTGAAAATAGAAATTGATTAGCACACAATTTAGATAAGGAAGCAGAATGGTACCCGGTACCGGTACCCAAAACCTACTGGAATCGGGGTACCGGTACACGGTACCGGTACTATATAGAGAAAAATATATTTTTCTTAAAACCAAGATTGGAGAACGAAAAAGAAGAATTTAGTAGTTACCCAACCATCCAAATGTTCAAAACATGGCATTTATTGCAAAAATGTCAAGAATCATGTAGTAAATAGCATGTATAGGTGAAGACAAGTGAAAGACTTACATATATATACAACCCTAACCTCAATGTAAGAGAAATTGGAAGAAAAACCCCTACCTTAATGCTCAAGAGCTTTAACCCAATACCCAAGCTTCAAAGACTCATTCCTCTCCCTTCTTTCCCCTTTAGACTCCTTCTTGGGTTCCAAAATGTATGGGTGAGAGGGTATAGAAGAGTGTAATGAAAGGTTAGGAAAAGGGTGTTCTTGAAATCTAGGGTTTGATCTTCTAATTTGGGTGTAAATCTTTTGATGGGTGTGTTCTTGATCCTCCTCTCTTTCTCTCTTAAGCTTTCTAGGGTTTGAAATGGTGTATGGACGACTAAGGAGGCGGCCTAAAATATTTATAGGCCCAAAAATATGACCTAGATTGCGATCCAGAATTTATCGGGTGTACTGGTACTTGGTACCATATGGTACCGGTACCCAAAACCTACTGGAAGCGGGGTACCGGTACGCTTTAGCGTACAGATTTTTTCTCCGACTTCCCGGGATGTGTTGACCCATTTTGAGGTCGAATTGGAAAATTTTCACGAGATACACTTTTGTAGCCCTATATGTCTGATATCTACTGTAAAAATTTCAGACCAATTGGACATAAGAATAAAAAGTTATGACCGAAATAGTAGACAGTGTCCAAAATTCTTTATAACCAAATTTTCTCAAAAATGTGTTTTAACTCCAAAATACTTCCTAACTTATAATACATCTCATATTACCTCTCCCAATGTTTTTAGACCTCTCGGATTCCATGGAAACCTTATTTTGACTTAAAAGTATATAGAAATTCATCTAATCACCTTTTCCAAGTTTCAACGTCTTTGAACTCAAACTTCCCCAATCAATATGCGTCTCGAGTATTTATCCTTTTATTAAAATCTATATGGTTTATTCTTACCTCATTATACATATCCACATATTCACAACTATATTTTACTATATAATTATATAAAAGAAAATACGGGGTGTTACATGAATCGAGAATTGCTGATATTTTTTTAAGTGGGTACGGGGATGGAGACTACACTCCCCGCCCCCGCTTCGATCCAATGCCATCCCTAATTCTAGTATACATCATTGAGCATGTGGTTTAGCTCACACCCCCACATATATTTGTCACGCCTCAAATTTCACAAAAGCGTGATTAAAAAATATTGCTTTATTTATTCCAAAAATACATGCCGGTTTGTTGTAAAAACATTTAGAAAGGTATCTCTTTAGTTTAAATAAATCATTTTTTTTAGAAAATTTCGGCAGAGTTTCCTTTAAAAACCGGACATCCAGATAATTGGTGAGAGCTATCTGTGAGAACATTAAACATAGTAATTATACCTAACTAGTCATTCACATTATATCAATTATATACATCTATTCTCATAATATCCACAAATAAGTTATTACTGTTCAATACCAAGGTGGCAAATGGAGGCCTATGAAGTCCTCTCAAACCCGGGTTATAATCTAATTATCCAAAATTCCTCGTCATGAACATAATATACATAATATCTAAAGTCTTTATAAGTAAATCATTTACAAGGTCCTAATCTATACATATTCCCTCAAATTAACTAAAATATAAACCACTTACAAATCCTCAATAATATACATCATCGTACATTGTTCTTTACATACTCTAACTAAATATATAAAAATAATAACAACTATCTTCTGCCTCAATATTTCCACTATGCAATCCACCAACATATGTCCACAACTGAAAATGTTAAATGATAAAGGTGAGCAACCACACGCTCAGTAGGATAATCCTTTTCTCAAACACTTACAAAGTTTTAAATACAAACATTTCAAAAACCATACGAATAAGTAATAATTTTTTTTATAATTTAGTATATGAACAAGATAATAAGTACAACATTTATAAAAAAACTCCCAACACATCATCATTAGAAATATACAAAGTATAAATTAAAAGTTTATACATTTTAAGAAAAATCATCATAGCAAATATCATGCATGCCTCGCATACGAACAATATAATCAATCACACCGGTTCACACATGAACCATTCTCGAGGAACTTTTGGGTCTTGCACCCTAGGGTTTCATCGCCTTTCTTGCTTTTCAAGGGGAATGTGTAGGGCACAACTTGTGATGCCACATAGACCATCATTGAAAATCATTACCATAACCAATCCCCTTACGACTAGTAACCACATTGGCAATCCAATCAATGGGCCCCAACCTTCTACTAACCATCTGTTTGTCAGTATCGACCATACATGTTTTCAAAAATCATTATTTTCTATATCAATAAATCTTTTTGAAAACACATGTCATAACCTTGACATTTTATAAAGCATGTAGTATGTTCAAATCTCAAAATTTACATTTTCAAAATAACATAACCATTTCTAAGAGAATAAGTCATATATATTATGTACAAAATCATATCATACTTCAAAATCCCAAAATTATAAGTTTAATCAAATACTCATAACTAATATCAAACTAAGGTTTCAAACACACATCACAAAAATCATTTCCATTTCAAAAGGCATAAGTCATATTATGTACAAGATGATAACATAATTCAAAACCCCCAAATTATAGGTTTAATCAAATACCCTTAACTAAAATAAAACTAGGGTTTCAAACCTATAACACAAATCATTTTTATGCATGTGGGTTCACAATTCCTGACATACTCAAACACTAAATTAAGGTTTATAATAAGTATTTTGTCATCAAACACATAGTAAGATTTAACTAAAGAAAATACATGAGATGCACAATGCAAATGAAAGAAAGAGGAAAACCCCACCTAAGAATCAAGAATTCCAAGCCTAATCTTCAAGATTCTCAAGACAAGCCCAAGCCATAGGGCTTATATCTTCAAGATTCTTCTATCTTTTTCTTTCTCTAGTTCTAAGGTTTATAGAGTAGTATTGGGTGAGAGGTGTGAGAAAAATGCGAGAAATGGAGGTGAAATTTGGTTTATAATGGCTGAAATTCGAAATTCGAAATTCGCGCCGGGTATTGTTCACAGAACCAAAAAAATATATATATTCTCCAAAATTACAATTTTACCCTAAAACTTTTCTAGTTTGATCCGTATGATTACATAAGGTTTTTCGACGTTTTGGATCCATTTTTAATGTTATTTTAGGCTAAAAACATTTATTTTTATGAGTTCTATATAAATTCAAACCAAATTATACCCAAAATGCCAAATTTATAATTTTTACCCCTTTGAACCACTATATAAGTTAACATTTATTTCAAGATTTTTGGACCTTCCGGATTCAATGGTAATGTTATTTTGACACAATTTTTTTTAATAAATTTACTTAATTACTCTTATCAACCTTAAACAACTCAAAAATTAAATTTGACCCCAAAAGTTAATCCGCATGTAGCTCAAACTTATGCGACTATTCATTTAACAACGATTCAAATTTTTTTTCATTATTTTAATAATTTTTATAATACTATCAAGTTAATACCATTTATTTTAACGCCCCAAAATCTCTCTTGGACGACATTATTATAAAAAATTATTCACATCATGAGAACAACTAATGTGATCCATAACTAAATAAAATTTAATTCATTTTCCATAATATCTGCACCTATCATCCAAAAGAATAGCCCAAACCATGACCATTACATCCAAAAGAATATGCCCAAACTATGGAAATTACACCCAAAAGAATATGCCAAACTATTATCTCGCAGTGGAATACAAACAAAAATATTAACATAAAAAGAACAATTATAGACATCGCCCTACGGATCCACATGTCCGTCAACTTGAGCTTCCCAAGTCACCTGCTCGTCAACTCCAAGCTTTTCCTCTAAACCAAAATCTAAAAAGAATATTGTTTGTAGGGGGTGAGTACTAAGCTCTGCAGGAAAATCCTCTAAAACTCGAACAAGGTTTAGAAAACATATAAAACAAGTCAGTCTCCTTTCATAAATGTCATATATAACTGTTAAAATAAATCGAGACAATTTACAAGATCCCAAGTTTATACAGTAGCAATAAATGGAATGAAGAAGTAAAACAAATTCCCAACAATAAGCCATTTCCACCCATAAACCATTTCACAATAATAAACAATAACCCACAATTTGTAAAATTACCCATGATGTATATCAAGCCACAACTTGTATATTTTACAACATTATGTGTATGTATATCAGGTATGATGTATGACATTACATGAATAAACACATCGAGAATATCCTAGCCCACATAGACACAAATCTAATCCTTGCAAGGATACACAACTTTAGGAAGGGCGTATACCGATGCATCATCAGAGACGATCCAACCCAGGAATAGTATACTAACCCCTAGCCTCGATACCACGTGAGCGAATAGTGGTTTGGTTCTCACAAGACACCAACCCCACTACGAGTGATAAGGAAGCTTCAAACCCACACGGAGTAAGAAACGCATCTAACCCACTCTATGATATCCAGTCAACAGCCACCCATGGTCATTCAAACATCCACAAGAGATACAATACAAACCCATTTCCTCAAATCGCATGTAAATTCAAAAATTCCTAAATTTGACATGTATTATTCCAATAGAAAAATTTAAGAAAATATGCAATAAATCATCAAAACTAGCATTTTATTGTTCAATACAAAAGAACTAGAGTTTTGGAATCAAGAACAAAGGAATATTGAGGAAAAAATCCTTTTTTTTTCTTGAAAACTAGGGTTTTCAAGATAAGAAGAAGAGATTTCATGGCTATTGAACCATAACTTCCTTCAAAACATGGTATTATTTGCAAGACCATCAAGAAATATTGATTTCATAGCATATATATAGGATTGAGAGTCAAAACATACATATATATAAACCCTAGCCTCAATGGACAAGGGTGAGAAGAAACCCCAACCTTGCTCTCTTGGTTTTGGGTTAAAACTTGAAGATTTGATCTTCTTTAACTTGAATCAACACTTTAATCTCTTATTTTTCTCATTCTTTCTTCCTCTCTAAGCTTCTCTAGGGTTAGAAATGTTGATATGGGGCTAATGGAGATGTCCTTATGTACTTATAGGATGAGAAATGGCCTCCTGTGCGCGATTCTAAAACTCAGAAATTGTATCTCACGTTTGAACGTCACTTTGGTGCTCGAACGTTGGTTGCTCCCAATACTTTTGCATTTCCATCAGAGCCCTGTTGACACCAAAGTACTGGGACTCACTATCGTTCGAACGTGGATTCACGTTCGAACATCATCCCAGTTTCTGTTGAAACTTTCAGTGAAGTTTTGACTTGTTTTTAGGTAGATGTGGAATTTTTTTTTGAAATACTCTTTTGTAGATCTAGAAGTCTACTATCCACTATCAAAATTTCACAGCAAATGGAAATTAGTGTAAAAAGTTATGATCCAAACACTAGGGATGTATCAAAATTCTTTCCTACTCAAATTCTTTCTAAAGTGGGCTTTCACTACAGAATACTTCCGAACTTTTTCAACATATCCTATTAACTCAACTAACATTTTTATTTCTACTCTTACAATCTATGTAGTTCATGCATACATCATTACATATATTAGCATTTCAAAAACATAATTACGTTACTATATAATGATAAGAATGTGGGGGTTTACAATTCACTTCCCTTAAAGAAAGTTTTGTCCTCGAAACTTACCTTAGGTAGAGAGCAAATGAGGGTAATTCTCTCGTATTTCCAGTTATGGTTCGCAGGTAGCTTCCTCCACCCCATGATGTTGCCACAAGACTTTCACCAGCTATATGATTTTATTTCAATGCACCTACTCCTTGGTATCGAGAATCTTCATCGGTTATTCTTTATATGTTGCTCCATCTTGAATTTCAATTCCCTCAAAATCCATGACATGTGTTGTATCCGATTGACGCTTACTTAACATTGAAACATGAAACACGTCATGTACCCCTGAAACTGAGCTGGAAACCGAAGTTGATACGCCACTTTGTCCACCGCTTTGATCACTTCAAATGGTTCGATGTACCTTGAAGCTAATTTTTCCTTCTTGCTAAATCTTGACACTTCTCTTTTTGGGTGACACCTTGAGGAACACATAGTCCCCCTCTTAGAATTTCAATGGTCTTCTTCTTCTATCCGTATAGCTTTTTTGTCTACTTTGAGCCGTGCGTAGCTTTTCCCTGATTAGTTGAATTTTCTCCATAGTCTCCCCAACAATTTCTGACCCAAACAGACTACTCTCTCTAGCTTCTAATCAACAAGTTGGGGACCTACATGGTCTTCCTTACAATGCCTCATAAGGAGCCATTCTAATACTTTTCTAATAGTTGTTGTTGTAGGAAAATTCCACCAATGGAAGATGTTCACTCTAACTTCCTTTAAAGTCAAACACACAAACTCGTAACATGTCCTCTAAAATTTGTATCACCCTCTCGGATTGGTCATTCGTTTGGGGATAAAAGGCGGTGCCAAAGTGTAACTCTGTCCCCATAGATCATTGTAGACTTTGCCAAAATTGCGCTACAAAATGAGATTCACAATCCGACACAATAGAGAGTGAAACTCCATGCAGTCTAACAATCTCGCGAATATAAAGCTTGCTCAAGGTCTCTAAAGTGTTAGTGGTCTTCATACTCATGAAATGAGTGGAATTGGTGAGTCTATCTACAATGAATCATACAACGTTATGCCCTCATGGGGTCTGTGGAAAGCCAAACACCAAATCCATGGTGTTGTGATCTCATTTCCACTCTGGAATAGGCTAGGACTGTAATAATTCTCTGGATTTTTTATGCTCAATCATCACCTGCTGACACATCGCGCAATTTGCAACGTACTTAGCCATGTCTTGTTTCATCCCTTTCCACCAATATTGGCGCTTCATTTCCTTATGCATCTTGGTACTACCTGGATGTATGAAAAAGTTTAAACGATGGTACTCACCCAACACTTCTTCCCTTACTTGGTCATTGTTTGGTACACATAGTCTTCTCCGAAACTGTAACTCATCTTTATGTATTGACCAATTATCAACAATTTCATTTCTCTCCAATCTACCCTGGATAGCTCCCAACTCGGTATCTAATCGTTGCAACTCCACAATCCTTTGTCGGAGAATTGGTTGACCTACAAGATTAAATAAGCATGGTCGATCCCTTGTTTATCCACCAATAGATTAAATTCCTCCAAAACATCAATCATCTTCCACCTATTAACAGTAAGAAAGTTGATTTGACCCCAAGACTTTTTGCTTAGTGCATCTGGTACTATATTCGCCTTCTTTGGATGGTAGTTGAGTGTGAAATCGTAATCCTCTAGATATTCAATCCACCTTCTTTACCGAAGATTCAAGTCTTTCTGTGTGAATATATACTTGAGACTCTTATGATCAGAAAACACTTGAAACTTTTCTCCATAAAGGTAACACCTCCACAACTTAAAAACAAAGACCACAGCGGCAAGTTCCAAGTCATGAGTGAGATATTTCTACTCATGAACCTTTGGTTGCCTCGAGCCATAAGCAACTACCTTACCTCCCTACATTAGTACACATCTCAAGCCTTGTAACGAAACATCCATGTAAATATTGTATCCTTCCCCACTGCTTGGAAAAATGAGGACATGAGTTGTTGTCAACCTCTCCTTCAAGGTACGAAAGGCTAGTTCACACGCTTGAGTTCATAAGAATCTCTCCCCCTTATTCGTAAGGCGAGTCATTGGAATTGTTAGTTTTGAGAACCCTTTCACAAACCTCCGATAGTAACCTGCTAATCCCAGGAAACTACATACTTCGGTCATATTCTTCGGCAGTTCCTACTTCATCACTACTTTGATCTTTGCAGGATCAACTGCTACAGCCCGTTCTGACACAACATGACCAAGAAATTTCACTTCTTTTATCCAGAACTCGCATTTACTCATCTTAGCATACAACTTATGCTTTTTCAATGTTTGTAGAACAATCAAGAGATAGTGTTCATGTTCTCCTTGTGTCCATGAATAAATCAATATGTCATCAATAAACACGATAACAAATTGATCTAGATACGACCGAAATACTCTGTGCATCAAATCCATAAAGGATGCAGAAGCATTAGTCAGTCTGAACGGTATTGCCGTATATTTGAAATGACCATACAGGGTACGAAAAACTGTCTTAGGAATATTTTTCTCCTTGATCAACAGTTGATGGTACCCTGTGTGAAGATCAATCTTGGAGTAATACTTAAGGCCCCTCAGTTGATTGAATAAATCATCAATTCGTGGCAACATATATTTATTCTTCACTGTCACCCGATTCAACCTTCGATAATCTGTGCATGACCGAATTGTTTTGTCATGCTTCTTCACAAAGAGGACAGGGGCTCCTCAAGGTGAAGTGCTTAAACGGATAACCCATGGTCCAACTGCTTCCTTAGCTCCTTCAACTCCAAAGGTGCCTTCCTATAGGAAACAATGGATATGGTTCGATTCCCAGATATAGATCGATTACAAACTCGATATCTCTTTGTGGGGGTTACCTAGGTAATTCATCTGGGAAGACATCTAAAAAATTTGACACTATCAATACCACGTCCGATTGGGATTTATCTTGATGCATCTCCCTTCAAGCTAGCTAAGAAACTCAAATGGCTCCTCGTCTTAGCTTTCAAGATTCTACTACCTGTAGTAGGAAATAGATGGAAAGAATTTCGATCATTCATGAATCTAAAAACTACCCCTCCCGGTAATTAAAAAGAAACCTGTTTACGAAAATAATCCATTACTGCACGAAAAGTGGACAACAAGCTCATCCCAAATATTATGTCATACCCCTTCATGTCTAATACAACAAAATCTACAATTAATTCTTGCTCCCTAGTTCGAAGCGCACAACCTCTACAAACCCTTCTAGTATCTAACCATTCTCTTGTAGGCATGTCAATACTCAAAGCATGTTCTAGCTTCTCAAAGCCTAATCCCAAATTTAGAGCATATGCAGTGCGTATGAATGAATGAGTAGCATCTGGATCAAATAAAATTTTGGCCCAAGAATTGTAGATAAGAACAATACCTTTCACAGCGGCATTGGACACATCTTCCTCTAGTTGGGTTAAAGCAAAAACTCTTCCTTGATTGGCACTACCTGGTGCTGTAGCTCCTAATGGTCTCAGATGTAGTGGCTTCGGTAGTAGTGGCTTTTGTACATTAACCTGTCTAGCCGTCTGGGTATTCTTTTAGGGTGGGAAGATCGGATAATGATTTCGAATATGCCCCAAACCTCCACATGCAAAACAGGCTCGTGGGTCTACTACTACCCTCTCTTGTACGCCTCCAAATCCTCGAGCTGTCTGAAGTCTCTCTCCAACTGCCTGTTCTGGACGAAGGTATGGTGCCGTTCTCTGTGCTCTATTACTAGCATTGGTCCTGATCGGACCTCCCAATCATGAAGTTTTGTTGCCACTGGTTATCCTCTATGTCTCTCTCCACCAGTGAAACTCTATCAACTAGATCCCTATAGTCCAGGATCTTGTGAGCCACAAGTTTCTCCCGGATGGGAGACCTCAAGCCCCGCTCAAAGCGTTTACCCCTCATGGACTCAGTAGATATGAACTCCTTGACATAGCAGGATAACTCGTCAAACTTCCTCTCATATTTGGCTACCGTTATCCTACCCTATCGTTGAGCGAGAAAATATGCACTCATCTTGTTTCTGACTGATTTAGGAAAATATTTTTCTTGAAAAATCTGATCAAACTCCTTCCAGGTAAGAGCATTAGTGTTCCTCCTTCTCTTTACCGAGTCCCACCAATGGTCTGCCTCCCCTTCTAATAGATATATAGCTAAATCGACCCAAAGATCCTCGATAACTCTCATGCCATCACACATTTTCTTCACATTATGAATCCACTTATCTGCATCTAAAGGGTGAGGGCTTCCTTGGAAAGTAGGTGGGATTTTGTAAACCCCCGCATGTAATAGAACTCGTACCAACTCTAATTGATGTACAAATGTATGTTATATAAGTTCGGGTTGGCTTTGAAAGGTTTTAGAATGAATTGTAAATGAAAAATAGGTCAAACATGTAAAATTGGGTAAACCGTATCGGTACGCGTACCGGTACGCCAAGGTCCAATAAGCAAGTCATACCGGTACACGTACCGGTACACTTTGTAAAAACTTGAAATTTTAACCCTTGTTTGCCAAGCTTTTGAGCTAGGCATTTCATCCTTCGATTGTTATAAATGGACAATGATAGAGTACAAATGGTGATATGTTGGGCCTCGAAAGAACAAATCAATTAAAGATTTACTTATCCCTCGTATTCTAAAATTTTGGTAAACATTTACTTGAGTATTAGGATTAATCACAAAACTAAATATTTTTAGGTCAAACTAAGGTCTCCATTGAATTTGGAAGGTTGAAAAATATTTGGAGAGGTAATATGGGGTGTATTAGAAGTTAGGAAGTATCCCGGAGTGAAAGCACACTTTAGAAAAAATTTGGGTAGAAAGGATCTTGGACACTTCTTAGTATGCTGGCCATAACCTTTTATCCTGATGTCCATTTGATTTGACATTTTGTTAGTATATAGTAGACATCAAAGGCTACAAAAGTGTATTTCATGAAACTTTTTCAATTCGACCTCTAAATGGGTAAACAATGCACTAAAAGTTGAAGTAAAAATCTATCAGTCAAACCGTACCGGTACGTCGAACTCCCGTAGCTAAACCGTACTGGTACGCGTACCGGTATAATTTGTCTGAGGCTTGCCGAACAGTAAAAATTTTGGTGTTTTAAAACACCCCTCTAAGCCTCTTTTACCCCATTCTTCCATTCCATTCTCACCCCACACCTCTTAGAACCCTAGGAGAAGATAAAAAGAGAAAGACAAGGGAGGAAGAAGGTTTTCAAAGTTTGGGTTCTTGCTTGAGATTCTTGATTCTAGGTAGGAGATTTCTTCTTTTTCTCTTACATTGAGGCTAGGACTTACATCTATATATACTCTTTTGACTTTAGATCAAATGTATGTGTTATAAAACTATCATTCCTTGGTATTATTGCTAAGATTAACATGTTTTAAACAAAGTTATGGTGGAATTGCTCTTAAATCTCTTTTTTCTTGTTTTCAAACCCTAGTTTTCAAGAGAAGTGGATTTTTCTCTTGATTCTTCCTTTGGTTTCGATTTCAAAACCCTAGTGCTTTGTGTTAAGTAATGAAATGATATTATTGGTGATCTCTTGCATTTTCTTAGTTGGTTATTGAAAATGTCACATGCTTAATTTGGAAATTTTTGAGATATGCTTGTAAATTGAGTAAATGGGTTTGGTATTGTATCTTATATGAGTGTGGGATGACCATGGGTGGCCTTTGACGAGATATCCTAGAGTGGGTAGATGTTTTGCTTGCTCCGTGTGGGTTGGCTTTATTTTTACCACTCGTAGTGGGGTTAGTGCTTTGGTAAGACTAACCTAGTATCTCTCACGAGGTACCGTGGAAAGGGGTTAGTATTCTAATGCGTGGGTTGGATCCGTCACTGTCATTGGCATGACATACGCCCTTCCTAAAGGATGGATATCTTTGATAAGATTTGTATACGTGTGTGTGGGCTAGATGTTACTCAATGTGTTGATTTAAGGGGCTTGACTCGCATCATGTTTGAGATACATATCCAGATGGTTGTGGAATGTTCAAGTTATAGATTATTGGATTGTTGTGGAAAATGGTTTCCTACAAGAACTTGTGGAAGTATTGGATTCTATAGGGTCTTGTGGGAAAATAGTTTATATTTTGGGAAAATGGATATTTATTTGAAACTTGGTTTTTTTCTGTTCATTTAAATTACTGTTGTTACTCAAACTTGAGATCCATGTTAAAATACCTATGTTTTGCCCAACCATGACATTTACATTCCAAAAATTTAACTATTATAATGTAGCGAAAAAAAAAAAAAACTAGCCTTCACAATATCTCCAAAATGAATTTCCTAGTCTAGAACAAAATATAATATCGCACTAAGCATCCGTCTCAGAATCCACATGCCCATCTTTGGGAGTCTCCCAATGTGTTGGTTCCTCTATTCCGAGCTCTTTTCCCAGACCATAATCTGACAAATGTGTCTATTTAGGGGGTGAGCACTAAGCTCTGTAGGAAACTCCTCCTAGACTCAAACAAGGTTTAGCCGGGACATTGGGAAGCACCAATAGAGGGTAACCTAGATCTCGAGGTGGACATGTAGAGCAATATTCTCTTTTGTGATTAACTAGAAAATTTCTTTTGAGACAATGTAAAGTTTAACATTATTTTGTGATTCCGCTGCGAGATTATGTTTAATTCTTTTGGATGTAATTGCCATGATTTGGCATATCCTTTTGGGGATGATGTTATTGATTTTGTATACGATGAATGAAATTTTCTTTATGGGTGGATTTTATTAGTCGCTCTCATGTTGTGAATGGTTTTAGATAGTAATTTCATCCAAGGTGGGTTTTGGGACGTTACACCATTTAAATAACACACTTAATCATCCGTAGACATTTCATCAAACACCTATAAGGCACAAATGTAAACACATAGCATGCCCAAACAACACATTGTTCATGAAATCCATATCAAGCAATTTCATCAAACAAAATCATACAAGAATTGGTTTTAGCATATTCTCATACTAATTTTCCACATTTAAACTATACTAGGTATGTGATTATTTGGGCATAATATGTGTTACATAATTTTGTGCCTTGAAGGTATTTGATAAAATGCCTATTTGGATTAAATGTGTTATTTGCATTGATTATGTTGTAATATGCTTGGAATATATATAGAAAGGGTAGATTGTTAGAGATGTAATCTCATGTTTAGCACTTATCTATGGTACTTGAAATGTGGAAAATGGGTATTAAGAATGGTTAAAATCAATTCTAGCATGAATTATGTATGTAGAAATTACTTGATGTGATTTCTTGAGATATGTGATGAAATTGGACATATTATGTATTTACATTGTCACTCCCCAAATTTCCCAAAATGGTGATTACAAAACATTTACTTTGTTTATTCTAAAAACACAGGCCAGTTTGTTGTAAAAACATCTAGAAAAGTATTTTTAGTTTAAATAAATCATTTTTTTATAGAAAATTTCGGTAGAATTTTCATTGAAAATCGAACATCCAGATAATTGGTGAGAGTTACCTGTACGAGATTTAAACATAATAATTATACCTAACTAGTCATTCACATCATATCAATCATATACATACCTTCTCATGATATCCACAAATAATTCATTACCGTTCAATACCGGAGTGGCAAATGGAGGCCCATGATGTCCTCCCAAACCCGGGTTATAATCTAATTATTCAAAATTCTTCGTCATGAACATAATATTTATAATATGTAAAATCTTTGTAAGTCAATCTATACATATTTTCTCATATTAACTAAGATATAAATCACTTATAAATCCTCAATAATATACATTATCGTACATTGTTCTTTACATACTCTAACTAAATATATAAAAATCATAACAACTATCTTCTTCCTCGATACTTCCGTTATGGAGTCCACCAATATATGCCCATAATTGAAAATGTTAAATGATAGGGATGAGCAACCACACGCTCAGTAGGATAATCATTTTTTCAAATATTTACAAAGTTTTAAATATCAACATTTCACAAACCATACGAATAAGAAATGAAAACTTTCTATAATTTGGTATAGTAACAAGATAATAAGCAGAACATTTATTAAAAAAATCTCCCAACACATCATCATTAGAAATATACAATGTATAAATTAAAAGTTTATACATTTTAAGCCAAACCATTATAACAAATACCATGCATGTCTCGCATATAGATAATATAATCAATCACACTGATTCACTCATGAACCATCCTCGGGGAACCTTTTTGGATCTTACACTCTAGGGTCTCATCGCCCATATTACTTTCAAGGGGAATGTGCAGGGCACAACTTGTGACGCCACATAGGGCTTCACTGAAAACCACTACCACAACTAAGATCAAGTAGCTGCCTTGACAACCCACTTAATAGACCCCAACCATCTACTAACCCTCTGCCTCTCAGTATCGAGCACACATTTTCCAAAAATTATTATTTTCTATTTTCATAAATCCTTTTGAAAATACATGTCATAACCTTGACATTTTATCAAACATGTAGTAGGCTCAAATCTCAAAAGTTACATTTTCAAAGCAACACAACCATTTTCAAGAGAATAAGTCATATTATGTACAAAATCATAACATACTTCAAAATTCCCAAATCATAAGTTTAATCAAATAACTATAACTACAATCAAACAAGGGTTTCACACTCATAACACTAAAATCATTTCCATTTCCAAGAGAATAAGTCATATTATGTTCAAGATCATAACTGTAACACCCCAAAACACACCCTAAACGACATTACATTCTAAAACCATTCATATCATGAAAGCACTAATAAAATCCCTTAAGAAACAAGACTTCATTTGTCATCCACAAATAACTACAACATTATCCAAAAGAATAAGCCCAAGTCATGGCTATCACATCTCAAAAATTAATTAAAGAAATGCAGCGGAATAAACAAAAGAAACTAGACTACACAATGTTCCAAAATAATGTCCTAGTCTAGTAAAAAAGAAAAGGAAAGGAGGTCGTTTTATGCGTCTACTTCGGGATCCACACTCCCGTCAAGTGGAGTCTCCCAAGTAGCAGGCTCCTCGACCCTTATGTCTTCATCTAGCGGGTAATCTGAAAAATATTAGCGGTAGGGGGGTGAGCACGAAACTCTGTAAAAAAATTCTCCCAAACCCATACAAGGTTTATAAAAATATTTAAAACAGTCGGTCTCATTTTTAACATAACATAGATACATAATTTGAAATAAAGCAGTGACATTTAAAAAGGATCTCAAGTTTATGTAAAAGCAATACTTAATTGAATAAACAAGCACCACATATAAATAATAATCATTAATGGTCATAAACAATTCTCAGCACTTCTTTTGGTAGGTGGCATACTTTAGGGTAACCTCCATCCCCTTTTTAGGTCACCTTTGATTCTCAAGTATCCTTACCAGAAACCTCTTGGGAATGAGTGAGTATCCTTACAAGGAACCTCTCACTAATCACTATATTGTTTCCCAAGCATCCTTACCGGGAACCTCTTGGGAATGGGTGAGCATCCTTACAAGGAACCTCTTACTAATTACTACATTGTTTCCCAAGTATCCTTACCGGGAACCTCTTGGGAATGGGTGAGCATCCTTACAAGGAACCTCTCACTAATCACTCCATTATTTCTCAAGCATCCTTACCGAGAGCCTCTTGGGAATGGGTGAGCATCCTTACAAGGAACCTCTCACTCATGTGCATCACAAACAACCCAACCAAGTATACAATTTCCACATTTATATCAATTCACAAGCATCTATCCAAAATCCCCAAAATATATCATGCAACAATTCCACAACCAACCAAGTAATGTACATGAGGTTACAATAGCATCATTTTATGGTTCAATATGAAACACTAAGGTTTGGAAATCAAGAATAAAGTAAAATTTAGAAAAAAGTTCACCTCTCTTGAAATTTAGGGTTTTTAGCCAAAAATAAGGATTTAATGGTTAACCCACCATTAATATTGTTTAAAGCATGTCAATATTATCAAAATCAATGATCTATAACATACATATAAGATTTAGAGTGGAAAGAGTACATATAAGTAAACTGTAGTCTCAATGCAAGTGAATGAGAGAAAACCCCTACCTTTTGTTCTTGAAAAGTAAGATTTTGATGGACTCCATGGTATAAATCCCTTCGAAGCAAGTGTTTCTCTCTTTCTTTCTTCCTCTATTTTTTTCCTTTCTATCTCTTAGGGTTTCTAATGTTGGAGGGGCCGAAATAGAGCCAAAAGAGGCGAAATAATGTAGTTATAGGGCAAAAATCGGGCCAAGATCGCGACATTTAAGTTTCAGAATTCTTTCAGCCGTAACGGTACCGGTACGGTATAGTACCAGTACACTGTACTGGTACGTCGAACTCTCTGGACCATTTAGTTTCGGTACGCAGTACCGGTATGGTTTTTCCCATTTTTTTCCCATTTCCTCAATTTTTCATTTCCCATCCATCTTGAACCCTTCCAAAGCCATCTTATGCATCTCCAACACCTATTTCTATTCCAAACCTATTTAGTACAAGTTCTAGGACCTATTAAGCTCTATTCCAAACCTATTAAGTTTCATATTTTCACGTATTAAAATAAAAATTTAACTGTTATCTCCACTAACCTTTTTAAATTTCTACTTTTCAAATCTACCAAGATTTAAAGACACATCATTACACATATCCACCTTTTTACCACACTCCTTTACCATATATTTATCTGCATATATAAAAGAAAAATGTGGGGTGTTACAATCCAGCCCCTTAAAGAAAGTTTCGTCCTCGAAACTTACCTCAAGTAGCGAACAAATATGGATACTTCTCCCGTATTTCTTGCTCTGGTTCCCATGTAGCTTCCTCCACTCCATGGTGTTGCCACAAAACCTTCACCAATCTGATAACTGTGTTGCGAAGCACTTTTTCCTGGGCATCGAAAATTTCTGCCGGTTGTTCTTTGTAGGTTGCTCCGTCTTGAATTTCAATCTCCTCCAAGTTCAAGACTGGAGTTGCATCCGAGTGACACTTTCTCAACATGGACACGTGGAACACGTTATGTACTCTGGATAGCTGGGCTGGTAGTCGAAGTTGATATGTCGCCTTGCCTACCACTTTGATTACCTCAAACGGTCCGGTATATCTTGGCTTTAACTTCCCCTTTTTGCTGAATCGAAACACGCCCTTCTTGGGTGACACCTTGAGAAATACGTAGTCTCCCACCTTGAATTCTAAGGGTCTTCGTCTGTGGTCTACATAGCTCTTCTGTCTACTTTGTGCCGTTCGTAGCCTCTCTCGAATGAGTTGAATCTTCTCCGTAGTTTCTCGAACAATGTCCGGTCCAAACAAACTACTTTCGCAGGCTTCTAACCAACTCGTCGGTGATCAGCATGGTCTTCCATACAATGCCTCATACGGTGCCATCCCAATACTTTTCTGATAGCTGTTGTTGTAAGCAAACTCCACCAACGGTAAGTGGTCGTTCTAACTCCCTTTGAAGTCCAACGCGCAAGCGCGTAACATATCCTTCACTATCTGTATCACCCTCTCGGATTGGCCATCCGTTTGGGGATGAAAAGTCATACTGACGTGTAACTCAGTCCCCATCCCTTGTTGTAGACTCCGCTAGAATCTCGTCACAAACCTAGAGTCACGATCCGACACAATCGAGAGCAGAACGCCGTGTAACCTCACTATCTCACGGATATACATCTGGCTCAAAGTCTTGAATGTATCCGTGGTCTTCATACCCAAAAAGTGAGCGGACTTGGTGAGTCTATCCACAATGACCCACATTGCATTATACCTGCACGACGTCCGTGGTAAACCCGACACGAAGTCTATGGTGATGTGATCCCACTTCCACTCTGGAATAGGCAACGACTGTAGGACTCCTCCTGGTCTTTGATGCTCAATCTTCACCTACTGGCACACTGTACATTTTGCCACGTACTTGGCCACATCTTGCTTCATTCCCCTCCACCAATACTGACACTTCATGTCTTTATACATTTTTGTGCTACTGGGATGGATAGCAAACTTGGAGCGATGACACTCTCAAAGTATCTCCTCCTTTAAGGTTGAGTCATCAGGAACATATAGCTTCTCCCCATATCTCAACTCTCCATTCTTCCATGACTATCCCTCAATCACTTCTCCATTCTCCAATCGGGCTCTAATCTCATCGAGTTCTGAATCCAGGCATTGCAACTTCACTACCCATCGCCGAAACATCGGTTGAGCTACAAGGTTGAATAGATATGGTTGATACACCAATACATCCACCCATAGATCATACTCCTCCAATGTATCAATCATTTTCCACCTATTTACCACAGGAGAATTGATTTCACCCCTAGACTTCCTGCTAAGAGCGTCGGCAACTACATTGGTCTTTCCCAGATGGTAGTTGAGCGTGAACTCATAATCTTCCAAGTACTCGATCCACCTTCTCTCCCGAAGATTCAAGTCTTTATGTGTGAAGATATACTTGAGGCTCTTATGGTCAGAGAACACTTAAAATTTCTCTCCATATAAATAACACCTCCACAACTTAAGAGTAAAGACCACAACGACAAGCTCTAAGTCATAGGTGGGATAGTTCTGTTCATGAACCTTGAGTTGCCTAGAGCCATAGGGAACTACCTTACCTCCTTGCATTAGCACACATCCCAAGCCTCGTAGTGAAGCATCGATGTAAACATCGTATCCTTCCCCACTATTCGAAATAATGAGGACAGAAGCCGTCGTCAACTTCTCCTTCAAGGTGCGAAAGGCTAGTTCACACGCTTGAGTCCACAAGAATTTCTCTCCCTTCTTCGTAAGGCGAGTCATCGACATCGCTAGCTTGGAGAAACCTTCCACAAACCTCCGATAGTAACTTGTCAAGCCCAAAAAACTACGCACTTCCGTCACATTCTTTGGTGGTTCCCATTTCATCACGGCGTCAATCATTGTGGGATCAATCGCTACCCCTTGCTCGAACACAACATGGCCAAAGAACTTCATTTCCTTCATCCAAAACTCACACTTGCTCATCTTCGCATATAACTTATGTTCTCTCAATGTTTGTAGCACAATAGAGAGATGACGAACATATTCCTCCTGAGTCTATGAGTAAATCAATATGTCATCAATAAACACAATGACAAATTGATCGAGGTAAGGCTGGAAGACTTTGTGCATCAAATCCATGAAGGCTATTGGTGCATTCGTTAGTCCGAACGGCATCACTGTATACTCAAAATGACCATATCGGGTATGAAAAGTAGTCTTAGGAATATCGTCCTCTCTGATCTGTAATTGATGGTACCCTGTGCGAAGGTCAATCTTAGTGTAATACTTTGAACCCCTCAACTGATCGAATAAGTCATCTATTCGTGGCAACGGATATATGTTCTTCACGGTCACCTGATTCAAGCTTCGGTAATCCATGCATAACCTCAATGTCTCATCCGTTTTCTTCACAAAGAGGATCGGGGCTCCCCAAGGTGAGGTACTCAAACGGATAAACCCAATATTCAACAAATGGTCCAACTGCTTCCTTAGCTCCTTCAACTCCAAATGTGCCATCCTGTAGGGAGTAATGGATATGGGTTCGATTCCTGGATAGAGGTCAATCTTGAACTCAATTTTCCTGTGTGGTGGTAACCCGGGTAGCTCGTCAGGGAAGACATCCAAAAAATTCGATACTATCAACACCACGTCCGCATGGGATTTATCCCGATCATCTCCCAGTAATCTGGCTAAGAAACTCAACTGAATTCCAGCCTTCGCTTTCAAGAATCTACTACCCGTAGTAGGAAATGGATGGAAATAATCTTGATTATTCACAAAACTGAAAACGACTCCTCCTGGCAACTGAAATGTAATCCGCTTGCGAAAACTATCCATTACTGCACGAAAAGCGGACAACAAATCCATCCTGAATATAACATCATACCCCTTCATATCTAGAGCAACCAAATCCACAATCAATTCGTGTTCCCCAATACGAAGCACACAACCCTTGTAGACCCGACTGGTACCCAACTGTTTTTCTGTAGGCAAGTCAATATTCAATGCATGTTCTAGCTTCTCGAAACCCAATCCCAAACTAGTAGCATATGCAGTGTGTATGAATGAATGGGTAGCACCGGGGTCAAATAAGATTCAGGCCCAAGAATTATAAAAAAGAATTTACCTTCAACAACTGCATTGGAGGCATCTTCCTCCGGTTGGGTCAAGGCAAATACTTGCCCTTGGTTGGCGTTGCCAAGAGCTTGAGCTTGTATCGGTCGCTACGGTGCAGGCCTTGGTGGTGGTGGTGGTTGGGCTACTGGCATTTGTCTGGTAGTCTGGATAGGCTTCTGAGGTGAAAAAACTGGGCAATGCATCCGAATATGTCCCACACCTCCGCATATAAAGTAGGATCGTGGGGCAATACCGGCTCTAGTCTGAGTGTCTCCCTCTCCGCGGGCTGTCAAAATTCACTGTCCACCTGTCTGGTCTGGGCGACGGTAAGGTGTCGGTCTCTATGCCCCAATAGTGCTAGCACCCGTTCGGATCGGACCTCCTCTCGCTAAGCTTTGTCGTCGCTGACTATCCTTTATATCTCTCTCCACTAGTGTAGCTCTATCAACCATATCCCCGTAGTCTCGAATCTTGAGAGCCACCAACTTCTATCGGATGATCGGCCTCAAGCCCTACTCGAAGCGTTTGGCCCTGTTGGTCTCACTAGAAATAAACTTCGCAGCATACCGGGATAGCTCATCAAACCTCCTCTCATACTCGGCCACAGACATGCTGCCCTGTCGTAGAGCAAGAAAATCGGCCTTCATCTGGTCTCTGACTGATTCCAAAAAATACTTATCTTGGAAGAGTTGATCGAACTCCTCCCAAGTGAGAGTGTCGGTGTCCCTTCTTCTCTTTATGACATCCCACCAATAGTCGGCCTCCCCCTCAAACAGGTAGGTCGCCAAACAAACTCTCAACACCTCGGCAACTCCCATGCCATCACAAATCTTCTTCACTTGGCGGATCCATTTATCCGCCTCCAAAGGATTGGAGCTCCCTTAGAAGTTGGGTGGTCGTTGCCATAAGAATTCCCAAAGAGCTATCATCCTTCGGTCTCCGTTTCCATTGTCAGGTACTTGAGCAAGAGGATGAGCCCCACCATTGTGGTTGTTGCTACCATTTTGGTTTTGTACCAACGTGGTGAACTCCCTCAAGCATTGATAGATTTTGTTCATTGCTTCAAGAGGTGGTGGTGGTGGTGGATTTGCTTTACCGCCACGACCACGCCCACGTCCACGTCCCCTTCCTCCGTCCATCCTTCACATCAACTCACAATTTAGTTTCATTGATGTACAAGATATCCCACGTATTACTTTAGTCTAAAGCATATGGATCATATAAAACTAGAGCAATAATTTTCTTCTCCCTATTCCTCCATCTCTAGTGATGATCCATAACCTACAGCTCCCATATAAGACCTAAAGCCTAAGCTCTGATACCAACTCTGTAACACCCCAAAACACATCCTATACGACATTACTTTCTAAAACCATTCATATCATGAGAGCACTAACAAAATCCCTTAAGAAACAAGACTTCATTTGTCATCCACAAATAATTACAACATTATCCAAAAGAATAAGCCCAAGTCATGGCTATTACATCTCAAAAATTAATTAAAGAAACGTAGCGGAATAAACAAAAGAAACTAGACTATGCAATGCTCCAAAAGAATGTCCTAGTCTAGTAAAAAAAAAAAGGAAAGGAGGTCGCTCTATGCGTCTACTTTGGGATCCACACTCCTGTCAAGTGGAGTCTCCCAAGTAGTGGGCTCCTCGACCCTTACGTCCTTATCTTGCGGGTAATCTGAAAAATGTTAGCGGTAGGGGGTGAGCACCAAGCTCTGTAGAAAAATTCTCCCAAACCCATACAATGCTTATAAAAGCAATTAAAATGGTCAGTCTCATTTTTAACATAACATAGATACATAATTTGTAATAAAGTAGTGACATTTAAAAAGGATCTCAAGTTATGTAAAAGCAATACTTAATTGAATAAACAAGCACCACATACAAATAATAATCATTAATGGTCATAAACAATTCCCAACACTTCTTTTGGTAGGTGGCATACTTTAGGGTAACCTCCACCCCCATTTTAGGTCACCTTTAATTCTCAAGCATCCTTACCAGGAATCTCTTGGGAATGAGTGAGCATCCTTACTAGGAACCTCTCACTAATCACTACATTATTTCCCAAGCATCCTTACCGGGAACCTCTTGAGAATGGGTGAGCATCCTTACAAGGAACCTCTCACTAATCACTACACTGTTTCCCAAGCATCCTTACCGGGAACCTATTGAGAATGGATGAGCATCCTTATAAGGAACCTCTCACTCATGTGCATCACAAACAACCCAACCAAGCATACAATTTTCACATTTATCTCAATTCACATGCATCTATCCAAAATCTCTAAAATATATTATGCAACAATTCCACAACGAACTAAGTAAAGTACATGAGATCACAATAGCATCATTTTATGGTTCAATATGAAACACTAAGGTTTAGAAATCAAGAATAAAGTACAATTCAGAGAAAATATCATCTCTCTTGAAATCTAGGGTTTTTAGCCAAAAACAAGGATTTAATGGTTAACCCACCACTCATATTGTGTAAAGCATGAGGATTTAATGGTTAACCCACCACTCATATTGTTTATAACATGATAATATTATCAGGAATCAATGATCTATAACATGCATATACGATTTAGAGTGGAAAGAGTACATATAAGTAAACCGTAGCCTCAATGCAAGTGAATGAGAGAAAATCCCTACCTTTTGTTCTTGAAAAGTTAGATTTTGATGGACTCCAAGTTATAAATTCCTTCGAAGAAAGTGTTTCTTTCTTCCTTTCTTCCTCTCTTTTTTCTCCTTTCTTTCTTTCTTAGGGTTTCTAAGGTTGGAAGGGTCAAAATAGAGCCAAAAGAGGCAAAATAATGTATTTATAGGGCAAAAATTGGGCCAAGATCACGACATTTAAGTTTCAGAATTCTTTCGGCTGTACCGGTACGGTTTTTCCTAGTTGTTTTTCCTATTTTCTCAATTTTTCATTTCCCATCCTTCTTAAACACCAAACCTATTTAGTACAAGTTCTAGGACCTTAAGTTTCATATTTTCACCTATTAAAACAAAAATTTAACTATTGTCTCCACTAACCTTTTTAAATCTCTACTTTTCAAATCTACCATGATTTAAAGACACATCACTACACATATCCACCTTTTTACCACACTCCTTTACCATATATTTATATGTATATATAAAATAAAAATGTGGGGTGTTACAATAACATACTTCAAAACCCCCCGAATCATAAGTTTAATCAAATATCCAAAACTAAAATCAAACAAGGGTTTCAAACCGATAACACTAAAATAATTTTCATTTCCAAGAGAATAAGTCATATTATGTACAAGATCATAACATACTTCAAAACCCCCCAAATCATAAGTTTAATCAAATATCCATAACTAAAATCAAACAAGGGTTTCAAACCCATAACACTAAAATAATTTCCATTTCCAAGAAAATAAGTCTTATTATGTACAAGATCATAACATACTTCAAAACCCCCCTAATCATAAGTTTAATCAAATATCCATAACTAAAATCAAACAAGGGTTTCAAACCCATAGCACTAAAATTATTTCCATTTCCAAGAGAATAAGTCATATTATGTACAAGATCATAACATACTTCAAAACCCTCCAAATCATAAGTTAAATTAATAGCCATAACTAAAATCAAATAAGGGTTTCAAACCCATAACACTAAAATAATTTTTGTGCATGTGAGTTTACAATTCATGGCATACTCAACACTAAATCAAGGTTTATAACCAGTATTTTGCCATCAAACACATAGTAAGCTTTAGCTAAAGAAAATACATGAGATGCACAATATAAATGCAAGAGAGAGGAAAACTCCACCTAGAAATCAAGAGTTCAAAGCCAAGTTTCTAAAATTTCCAAGCAAACCCCAAGCTTTAGACACCTTCATCTTCCCTTTTCTCTTTCCCTTTATCTCCTCCTAGGGTTCTAAGAGGTATTGAGTGATATTGGAACGAAAGAATGGAAGAAAAGGGGTTGAAATCTAGGTTCTAAACCCATCAGTCCTGAAATTTTACTGTTCATGGACTGAAAAAATCATTTTTCTCTGAAATTATGATTTTGCCACTAAACATTTCAATTTGATCCATATGACTACCCTAAGGTTTTTTGACGTTCCAAATTTATTTTTAATGTTATTTTAACCTAAAAAATATTTAGTTCTATGATTTATCTCAAAACTAAAGTTAATTTACACCTAAAATACTAAAATTACTATTTTACCCATCTGAACCGCTATATAAGCTAAACGTCCATTCAAAATTTTTTTCGGATCCCAGATTCAATGTTAACATTATTTTGACCTAAAAAATTTAATATATTTACTTAGTTACCCTTATCAACTTTAAACACCTCCAAAAATTAAATTTAACTAAAAAGTCATTATGCCCATACCTCAAACTTACGCGACTGTTCCTTTAACAACGATTGAAAGTTTCTCTAATTATTTTAATCATTTAAAAAAATACTATCAAGTTATTATCATTTATATAAAATATGAAATATGAGATTTCACATACATGATTTGGTACCTTGAAGGTGTTTGATTAGATGTCTATGTGGATTAAGTGTGTTATTTGCATTGATTATGTTATAACATGCTTGAAATTTGATGTGGGGAAATGTTGATATATGCATATGATATATTGACATTGAGGGCGTTGATGGTAGTTATACGCTTATAATGTAATTTACCACAGGAAATGTTGATTGGATATTTAGATTGTTCATAATGTGCTCATGACATATTGAACATGGTATTGTAATTACAATTGAGATCTCAGTAGCATAATGAAATGAAATGTAATTGTACATGTATATTACATATGCACGGGTAGCATCACTTTGTGGACGTTCGACATGAGTACGGTTTTGTGTGCATGATTGATCAAACACTATTCTTTGTGGATGATTTGTGAGCTCAGGATAGTTGGGCTGAGGTTCAAATGAGTCACACAGTTTGAATTAAAAATTGGGTCGGAGTTAGCAAGATGAACTAGATTGTCCCATAGGTGCAAGACCTGGTTACTTTGGATACGCACTCCATTGGTATCGAGTCCATAAAATGTGTAGACGTATGCGAAGCAGTTGGTGGAAGTCCATAGATGTTGTGTCAATTAGGTGACCGTTAGTGGAAGTCCATAAATACCCAACACAAGAAAGACTCGGAGATTTTAAATAGTTATTGGATGTGTAACATCAATGGCAGGGGCTAGGAATACCCGAAGATCATACGCATGACATTTCCATATGTTGAGAGAGTCGGTGAATGCTCGAGTTGAAGTTCTTGAGTGAGTCTCATCTCATTTCAAGGCATGACATAGTGATTTTTAATATTGAATTGCATATTCTTGATTGGAATGGTTGTTACTTGTTGAATATTGCAAGTGAACATTTCATATAAACACTTAGGTTATGGAATAGTCTCTTTAAAAGACACCCTATTGAACGCGACTTACCCTTTATGGGGACAATATTTCAAGTGTGGGACATGCGTCAGTGGACGGCGCTCATTCGAACCCTCATTGATGAAGAAAAAATGAAATGTGACTTTTAAACTATACTTTTGTAAAGCTAATACATCAATTAGTTTTTGGGCATGTAATGTATGTAAAAGATTATAATCGAATTTATATGGACTATTATAAAATCCGAGTATATTTGATTTTTTGTGAAAAAAGGGAAAAACCATAATTTGTCACTTCGGTGCATGTTGAAAACCTGTATTTTATTGGAGCTTGGATGATGAAATGGACCACCGTTAGATTCATCTCATGAAATCTAATTACCCAGATAATTTTTGTCAAATTTTGAAACAGTTATATTTTTTTCACTTTTTGTAAGACGGGTGTCAGGTGACCTCATAAATGAAGTTAGGAACTAAATTGTAAAACTTGGATAATAATTTAAAGATATTTCTTATAAAAATATTTTAAACTTGAACCGAGATGAAATTTAATCGATTCGGGTCAAAACCAGACCCAAAAAAGGAGAACATGTGGTGAAATGAAGACCAAACATCTAAAGGGTATAAATAGGGGATAAAAATCAGATTTCTCCTCATACTCGTCAGATTATCCGAAAAATAGAAAGAAGAAAGGGAAGCTTTTACCTTCGCTCTACGATTTACGCCGCTACGTTGCTCGAATCGACTCAAGCCAAGAACAAAAGTTGTTCTACTCGTTGAGGGCAACAAAACTATACTAAAAAGGGCGGATTTCACAGAAGATTAAAAAACGGGGTTTGAAGAAATCAAAGGCTAAGGCTTCATTGGTGTTCTTGAAGACTTTCTACCTTTGTTTTACGCTTTAAGAGGTAGGATTTTCATCTAAACTAAATTTATTTCCAACCTAAGGTTGAGCTATGGAATAGGTATGTTGTTAGAGATGTATAACACTTGCTTATTATTGTTAAACTGATGAAATGGGTATTGGAAAAAGGGAAAATATTAATTCTACCTTGAATTGGTGTGTAGGAATTGCTAGCTTGTAATTTCTTGAAAAATGGTGTTATGTGGGCATGCTATGTGTTTATACTATTCCTTTGTAAATTAAGTGTGTTATTGACATAGATTATCGAATAACATGCTGAGGATTGATGTTGGTATATGTATATGATATACTAACATTGTGATTATTGATGGTTATTGAAATGTTCATATTGTGTACATGACATATAGAACATGATGTTAAAATTACAATTAAGATCTTAGTTGCATAATGATGAGAATTGCAAATTTTACATATACATTTGAGTAAGAACAGGAAACAACACATTTGTGGGCAATTGACATGAGTGTGGGTGTGTGAGCATGTTGTTGGATCAAACACCATCTTTGGTGGTTGATAAGTGGGCTCGATACAGTCAAACCAAGGTTCGACCGAGTCGAACGGTTGCATTAAAAACTTGTGTCGGGTATAGCTAGAAGGGCTAGATACTCCATCGAGTGCATGACCCAGTTGGTTTATACACTTCCGCTGGTAAAAGTCCAAAAAAGTGTATCGTAATGTAGAACCGGTGGTGATACACAAAATCACGCAACCCAGTAGAGACAAATGTTTTATTTTTTTTAAAAAAGGGCCGTTGGATGTGCTACATCAATGGCAAGGGCTTGGAATGCCCGATTTTATACTCATGACATTGCATGGGTGATGGGAGCCGATAAAGGCTTGGATTGACTTGCATTTGTTAGTCTCATCTCATAACATGACATAACTTAAAGGATCCATCATTGAATTGCATATTCTTGAATGAATGATTGTCACTTTTTGAATTTGTATATGAACATTTCATAAACATCTAGGTTGGGTAGCAGTCTCTTTAGGAGATACCCTATTATGCGTGGCTAACCCTTTATGGGGAATACATTTTAGGGGTGGGATATGCAGTGATGTCCCTAAAACCGAGGATCCTTTCTCAACCCTTTATGGGGAATACATTTCAGGTGTGGGATATGTAGTGATGCCTCTAAAACTGGGGATCCTTTCTCAACCCTTTGAACAACCATCAACCTATGGAAACACCCGCGAATAACACATAACCCGTCATCACAGCACAATATCCCCTTTACCGAAATCACAATAACTCAAAGTTTGGGCAGAGTCTCTCCTATACCGAGCTTTTCCAAACACATATCCTATGTACATTTAATCACATGACCCATTTGTGGTCCAATATACCACAATTTATACTCAATTATTTTTCATTTACATCATTTGAATAGAAGATCACAAAGCCCGAAAGCATGACAATTCTTTTTTAAAAATTCAGATTTTTGGAACCTATCGGTAGGTTTGTCATTGTCCTACCGAAAGGTTTTGTCTGAGAAAGGGATATTTATTTGGAGCTTCTTAAACACTTCCAAGAATTTAGAGAACTAATTATCCGACTTCTTTTTCTGCAAACGTTGTGGAAATGACACGGGAGGCACCGTTGGTTTTTACTTGCCTCCATTAGAACTTACAAATTGATCTTCTTCATCCATTCCATGTTTCACATTCTTGCTATCTTTTTCTTCACCGTCACTATGATCTCGATGTGATTATTTTGGAGTTCCACCAATAATATCAGGTAACTCTTTCTTCTACGTAATGTAATAGCCTTATAGTGCTCCTTACCTTCCCTCTTAGGATTGATCTCTGTATCACTAGGTTGAGTGCCTTGAGTTCGGTTGTTAATGACATTAGCAAACTAACCCATTTGATTTTCCTAGTTTCGGATTGATACTTCATAACTATTCATCATTGTCTCATTCTATGCTATGTACCTGGAAAACAGCTCCTCCAAATTCAACTTTCTTTTCCTGTTGTGTTGGAGCTTGATTCTAAAATCCTGGTGGGTATTATTATCTTGGAGTAGAAGGTTGGACTTGATTATTATTCCAAGAAAAATTCGAATGACTACTCTAACTAGGGTTATAAATGTTGGAATTGTTGGCATGTTGCTGCCTGTTGAAGTTCCTAACGTATTGTACCGACTTTGAAATAATTGTACATTGATCACTCGGATGGTTCCTTGCACATAATTCACAAAAAACTGTCACACTCTGAATAGACTGCACCCCTAAAACATCAATCTTCTTTGTCAACATAGCAACATGTGCAGCCAATGTACTGACAACATCGACTTCATAAATCCCTGCTACCTTTGGCTGATTAATCCTTGCAGAGGACCACTGATAATTGTTGGCAGTCATCATCTCCAATAACTCGTAGGCTTCATAAATTTTTTTTCCCATCAATGCTCCACCTGTAACTGCATCGATACTAGTCCTGTAACACCCCAAAATACACCCTAGGCGGCATTACATTCAATAACCATTCATACCATGAGAGCACTAAGATAAATCATCAATAAATGATACTTCAAGCAATGATTCATAATGTTTAAATGAATATCCCAAAAGAATATGCCATCTTTGGCATTTACATTCCCAATAAAAATTACTCTTATAGCGCAGTGAAAATTTACAAAATAAACTAGACTACACAATATTTCAAAGGACGTCCTAGTCTAGTACAAAAGCAGCTATTGCTCTACATGTCCACATCGGGATCCATGTTCTCCTCGAGGGGAGCCTCCCAATGTCCCGGCTCTTCGATGCCGAGATCCTCCTCTAGCACCACATCTGAAAAATGTAATTTGTAGGGGGGTGAGCACGAAGCTCTGTAGCCACATTTCTC
>CM042192.1:18764300-18851680 GCA_023539305.1 Ilex asprella | reverse complement strand
ACACATTCACAATAATATTTTATTATGGATATATCTATACAAATATAGAAAAAAAAAATACGGGGTGTTACAAGTCCGAGTAGAACTAAACAACCCGTTGTAGAACGTTTGGACTTGTAACCACTTAGGAATACCATGGTGTGGACATTTTCGGAGTAAATATTTGAATCACTCCCAAGCTTCATATAGAGTCTCAGAGTCATGCTGTGCGAATGAAGTGATGTTGTTGGTCATAGTCCTCCAACCATTGAAATTAATATTGAAATAATTACTAGAATAAGTCCTCAATAACGACGCCAAAAACTTGTTGTCCGAATTTGATATTGACAATTTACGTGCAAGTATTTATATGATCAAGAAGTAATAAAGTGATAATTAGATTATCATTCCTACAGAAAATTATTACTAATTACTTTCAATCACTAACTTTGTATTAATTCGATTTTATTTAAACAATTGAAATTAAAATATGAAATTACTAATTTAAAACTAAATCTAAAATTACTAACCAAGTATTATTTCACTAGATAAAAGAATTTAAGATTACAACTTGCCCTAATACTTTGTATAAATCTTTTTACTCTCCTTCCAGTTAATTAATCAAAATAAATTGTTAATTGATAATTCAAAATTATTTATTAAACCTATTTTGATGGTTAGATAAAAATATATCTCTCAATTAAATCACTATATTCCTATGTAATATAGAATGAAACAAATTCATTAGGTTCAAACTCTTATAAAAGTTACACATGACATATAAGTATATTCCTATTCTCTACACAAACCCAACTATTCAATGCTAAGAATAAATAACTAAATGCATATGATCATATTCCGATTTGGAAATTAGAATTTATCTTCTAATTTCATCTAGGGAATCAAATTAATTGCTGATCAAAAAATCATATATCAAACAAAAAATATGATAAACAACTTATGTATGATCAATAATAACTGAAAACGAGAGCAAATTAATTTAACTAAACATTTGGTTCCATTGCAATCTTAATAATACTTTAATTCATAACATAATTGAAAAACATCATCACCAAATTAATCAACATCTTAGTAAATCAAAAATTAAAAGTAAGAGAAAAGAATGAAAACTGTGTTGTAATCTTCAATCTCTCTCTAGCCTCCAATTTTGATCTTCTTCGCGTTGCTTACTTTGATCCTTGCCTTCAATTCACTATCAATCCTTGGTTCTCTTTATGTTAGCAGCCCTTCATAGCAATATATATATCTCTGCCTAAACCCTAAAATATGTGTGTAGCATGAGAGTTCAATTTCTACTCCAAAACAAGTCAAAATTCGTCTTCTATGCTGAAACCCGCATTGTAGCCTTGCAAATTTGGGCAGTTGGGCTAGTTTTTGCCCTTCTTGAGTTGCGGCTCTACATCTAGAGTTGTAGCACTGATCCCTTTTTATGCGCACAACTGCCTTTGTTGCTCAGTTCGCAATTAATCCCAAACTTAGGCTACCAAATGATTTTTTTTCCTTCCAAATCATGATCCCTACAGAACGAAATTAAAGTACACAAAACGAATAAAATGAATATAAAATACTTAAAAACTCGCAATTTCATCAAGCCAAGAATACACAATTTGTAGGTATAAAACCCACTTATCAACACGGCCGAAATACTCTGTGCATCAAATCCATAAAGGTGCGAGAGCATTGGTCAATTCGAATGACATTTCAGTATATTTGAAATGACCATACCTAGTACGAGAAGCTATTTTAGGAATATCCTCTTCCTTGATTCTCAGTTGATGGTACCCTTTGTGAAGATCAATCTTGGAGAAATACTTAGAACACTTCAGCTGATCGAATACATAATTAATCCTAGGTAACTAGTATTTATTCTTCACTGTCACTCGGTTCAATCTTCGGTAGTTCGTGCATGACCGAAGTTTTTCATCGTGCTTCTTCATAAAGAGGACTGGTGCTCCCTAAGATGAAGTGCTTAAACGAACAAACCAAATTGCTAGTAATTGGTCTAATTCCTTCCTTAGCTCCTTTAACTCCGAAGGTGTCATCCGATAAGGTACAACGGACATGAGTTCTGTTTTGGGATACAAATCAATGGTGAACTTGATCTCTGTTCTAGGTGGTAAGCCAGACAACTCATCTAGAAATACATCTGGAAAGTCTGATAACACAAATATTGAATCTCGCAAGGGGGTTCAACTCGTTTCTCTCCCATTAAGCTAACAAGAAAGCTTAGACTACTTCATGCCTTAGCTTATAAGAACCGTTTACCCATCATAGGAAAAGGGTGGAAATCATTTCACTCATTTGTGAAGCTGAATACTACTCCCTCCGGTGATTGGAACACTACCCTTTTTCGGAAGCAATCCATCACCACATGGTATGCAGACAATAAGTCCATTCCAAAGATCACATCATACCCCTGCATGTCCAACACTACCAAATCTACCCTTAGCTCTTGTTCCCCTATCCAAAGTGTGCAACCCCGCACACCTTAAGGGTTTCCAATTGTTCACCAGTGGGCAAGGCAACATTCAACTCCTTGTCTAAATTTTTCACATTTTAATCCTAGTGTCTTAGCATATGCCAAACATCTAAACGAGTAAGTAGCACCATGATCAAATAATATACTTGCTCAATAATTATACAGTAAAATGATAACTTCAACCAAAGCATTGGCAAGATCATCCTCCATTTTAGTTGCTGCAAAGACTTGGCCTTCAGTGGTACTAGTTGGTACAATTGCACCAGGGTTCTTTGGTGGTAGTTGCCTCTAAAATGGGGGCTTGTTCACATTTTGTTGTCATGGTTCTTGATTGGTCTTTGGTGGAGATGATAGACAGTAGTTTTTGAAGTGCCCGAAACCTCCACATGCAAAACATTGATGCGAGTCAGTGCCTGCTCTATTCTGAGTAACCTCAACTCCTCGAATTGCTTGATTCCTTTGTCCCGAAACTTGATCAGGTTGACGGTACAAAATTGCCCTTTTGTGTGACTCCACTGTAGCTACCTGCTATCTAGGGACCCCTTCTAGCAAAAGTTTGCCTTCGTTTGGCATTCGCCGTGTCTCTCTCCACAACCTTTTTCAAAGCGTTTAGCTCTCTTTGCATTAGCGACCACAAAATCGATTGTGTAGCGAGACAACTCATCAAATTTTATTTCGTATTCAGTCACCGTTGTGCTGTCCTGTTTCAAAGCTAAGATGTCTGCACTAATCATATCCTTCACAAACTCAGAGAAGTATTTATCTTCAAAGATCTGATAAAAAATCTCCTAAGTCAAGGTATCCACTACATGCATTCGCTTCACTGAATCCCATCAGTGGTCAGTTTCTCCTCCGAACAAAAAGGTTGCTAGCCCCACCTAGAGATCAGCAGTAATCCCAATGCTATCACACATTTTCTCACTCTCCTAATCCACTTATCTGCCTCCATTGGATTAGAGTTTCCTTGAAAAGTGGGTGGGCGTATTCATAAGAATTTTCACAACACCACTATCCTACGATTTTCATTTCATCTCCTTGTCCCATCACCAGTGATTGTGCAACCATATTCTAGTTGTGGTTTCCATTCTAGTTCTGTATCAGAGTGATCCACTCTTGTAAGCATTGGTAGATATCATTCAAAGCACCCGGAGGAGGTGGTGGTCGCAGGTTCACGAAACCTCCACGTCCTCGTCCTCGTCCCCTTCTACTGTCCATTCTGTACAACGAAGTTCAGTTTAGTTTCCTTAACATACAAGAAAACCTAATTCACTCTAGAGTCTAAAGCCTAAGGCATGTTATTAGACTCAATTCTATAATTTCATACTACCTAATCCTAACTCTACAGTGGCAATCCGTAACCTATAGCTCCTATGTAAGACCTAAAAACTAGACTTTGATACCAAACCTATAACGCCCTAAAATCTACCCTGCAAGGCATTTATATCTATAGACCATTCAACCATGAGAGCAAATAAAAATAACTATTAATTAATAAATCATTCATCTATCTATCAAAGAATAAATACTAAAACCAACAAAATATTGAAACTTCTCCAATTTACAATCTAAAATCAAAGAATATCTAGCAGTGAAATAATAAAACTAACTAAAACATTATTTCACACAAATCTCTCCAAATACAATGCTCAGAACTAAAACACAACATCTCAAAGCTTACACTTCAGGATCCTCATACTGACCCTCTACAACCTCAAGATCAACCTGCTCTTCTAACTCGACATCCTCCTACTTACCAAAATTTGTAATGTGTTGTAGGGGCTAAGCGAAAGCCCATAGGAAATCCCTATCAAATTCCAACAAGGTTTTAAAACAACAAAAAGAAGACATGTCTCTTTTAAAAAATAGCATATATACCGTTTTGAAAGTAAAACAATGACAGTTATAACGATCTCAAGTGTACGAAAATATAATAAATCCATGACAGGAATAGATATGTTATAATTAAAGAAATCAATTAATAACTCTATAGCATCATCTCATATTCTCATGTATGTTGGTTGCTTCTCAGGAATCTACACAACGGTTTTACCTCATTTTTCCATCACAACCATACAATCTCAATAATTCCCTGAAGGGACAAATCAAAAACCAGTTTAGAAAGGGTGTATACCGTCTCCCATGACATTGATGAATCCTTTTCAGGAAAAGTATACCATCCCTCAGCCTCAAACCTATGTGAACAATAGTGGTTGCTCTCACAAACAACAATCTACTACAAGTGTTAGACAACCATCTCACTCCACTGGGATAGACTAACCTATAACACTCTATAATAGCTATCGAAGGCAATTCAAGTCCATCACACCCAAACCATACAAGAGATGAAACCACAACTTTCACAACATCCACAATCTTAACCAATTACAATTTTCATTAAAAATTCAAGTATCATAATTTCACAGTTCTCAATATACTATAGTAATAAATGAATTCAAATATGCAAGGGATCATATCAATAAAATATTCACAATTTTGATATCAAAATTCTAGGGTTTTGTCAAAAATCATAATTCTTGGAACAAGATCAAGTATTAGATGAAAACATGATTTAATCAAGAACAAGAATTTAGAAATCAAGAATCCATACGAATTTCACTAAAGAACATGTATTTTGGAAAAACCAGGGTTTTGAAAATTTAAGAACAATTATTCCTTGAACACAAACATGACTATGCTCCAATGATAAAGAAACCAAGAACTCATATATATTTATCATATAATTATCAAGAAGATTGATAACATACATAATTATGCCCTAAGTCTCAATAAAAGAACTCAAGAAGAATCCCCTACCTTAATTTTGTAGTTTTGTGGAAAAACCTAGCGTGTTTGATCTGTTCCAATGTGAAAATTCCCTTAATCTCGTGTTTCTCCTCTTTTTTCTAGCTCTCCAAGACTCCCAAGGGTTAGAAATGATGAAATATGGCAAGGGAAGACATCATGTAGTATTTATAATATGAGAAAACAGTCCAAGCGGCGCAAATCTAATACTCAAAATCGCGACCTCACGTTCGAACATCATTTTAACATTTGAACGTTGCTTGCTCCCAATAATTTTGCTTTTCCATCAGGGTTATGTCAGGCACAAAAGTACTGGGACTAACTATCGTTCGAACGGATCCTTTCACGTTCGAATAGACTCCCATTTTTGGTTGAAATTCCAATGCATTTTTGGCTTATGTAGAGGTCTATTTGGAAAGTTTTTTGTGAAATACTCTTTTGTATCCTTAGGAGTCTAGTGTCTAATACAAAGATTTCAGAACAAACGAACATCAGGTTAAAAAGTTTTGGTCTAAATACTAAGGCAGTGTCAAATTCTTTCCTACCAGAATTCCATCTAAAATATGCTTTAACTCCGGAATACTTGCTAACTTCTACTACACACCCTATTACCTCGCCTAACGTTTTTATTTATACTCTTACAATTGATATAATTCATGCTTACATCATTACATATATGAGCATTTCAAAATAACTGCGTTATTATATAAAGATAAAAATGTGGGGGTTTAAAATTCATAGACTAGAAGTGGCTCCATTTACAATAAACTCAATAGTCCATTTGTGACCAGTCTTTGAATACTCCATAAGTTAATATGACTCAAGTGTAAGTGTCAAAGATACGTTCGATTCATTTTAGAAGGTTCATTTCAATTTAGTTAATTATAGTGTGGGTGAGAAAGGATTAATAATACAAAGATCATCCACCAATGAACCAAAACATATGAAATAAACATTATATCAACCCTTAACCAATTTAGAAATTGAGTTTCTTCTAATATGAGGTGCATAAGGACAATCTTTTAAAATTAAAACCCTATCTTTACTTAAACATGTAAAACTCTTACTGGAACTGCTATCACTCTGGTAGTATTTCTCATATGTAGATGAATCTCCCTATCACTTAGTTTCCTAGTTTCCTAGATTCCTAGAACACCTGCAAAAATTTGTAGACATAATTAGTTGCTCCCATATATGCACACCTGGTACCGGTACATAACACCGCTAAACATTATTCTTCAAGTAAATGAGACTTACTATGATGTCCTAAAATCTAGGGGTCGTTTCTCAATCCGATGATCATCCATCAACCAGCGAAAATACCCATGATTATCATATAACCTGATACCACGTCGTTACGCACCATCCATCGAAATCATAACCAAAATAAAATTTGGACAGAGTCTCCTTTGTACGGGAGCTCTATCTAATACGTAACCCGTGTATACAATAATCATACGACCATTCCAAGGTCCACATCTCAAAGTATAGGCTTAAAATTTAATCATTTGCATCATCCTATGAAAAGAGTTCAAGATGTGAAAGCTTTGCAATATTTCATTTAAAATTTTAATATTTGGGAAAAGGTACCGGTACCTTGGATAAATGGTACCGCTACTAGAGCCTTCGGTTTGCCAAGTACTTGTACCTATAAGGATTGATACTGGTTCCTTGCCCCATAATTTGCAAGGTGCCGGTACCTGTGAGAATATGTACCAGTACTTGAGCCCATTGTCCATCGATGTATCAGTACTTATGAGCCTAGGTACTGGTACCTAAGCTCTCCGAATGCCAGATACCTTTGTGGTACTGGTACTTAGAGCCCAAATTTCTTAAAAATGCTACTTTTAGCCGTACGACACATACAACACCAATTCTGTAAACCCCCACCTGTTTATATTAGTATAGTAATGTACTTTCTTAGTAACTCTTATATATGTAATGAAGTAAGAATAAACTATATAGATTGTAATAGTAGGAATAGATACTAGAGAAGCAAATTTATTGTGAAGTGTAGGTGTTGAAAGCGTTTAAACCTGGGAAGGGTTATTGTATAAGTTTCTAAATATTTTTAAGTCAAAAATAAGGTCTCCATTGGATTCGAAAGGTCGAAAAACACTGAGAGAGGTAATATGGGGTGCATTAGAAGTTAGGAAGTATTCTGGAGTGAAAGAACACTTTAGAGAGAATTTGGGTAAAAAGGTATCTTGGACACTTCCTGGTATTTTAGTCATAACTTTGTATTTTGATGTTCATTTGATCTGAAATTTGGACAGGAGATAGTATACATCTAGAGCTACAAAAGTGTAATTAATGAATATTTTTCTATTCGACCTCTAAATGGGTCAAAACTGCACTGGAAGTTGAAGCAAAAATCTGTCAATCAAACTGTACCGGTACGCGTACTGGTAGGACGAACTCTAGTAGCTAAACCGTACCAGTACGCGTACCAGTACGATTTGTCTGAGGCTTGCCAAACAGTAACAAAAAAGACGGAATTTTGGTGTTTTAAAACACCATTTTAAGCCCCATTTGACCCATTTTTCCATTCCACTCTCACCCCACACCTCTTAAAGGGGAGGAAGGAGATCTCTAGACCTTGGGCTTTACTTGGAGATCTTGATTCAGGTAAGGATTTTCTTTCATTCTCTTACATTGAGGTTAGAGTTATTATATATGTATTTCCTTGACTCTAAATCATATCTATTTGCTATGAAATCATCATTCCTTGTCATTCTTGTAATTATTACCTTGTCTTAAACTATGTTATGGTTGGTAACCACTGAATCTCTTGTATGCCTTTAAAACCCTAGTTTTTAAGGGGAATGCGTTTTCTCTTGATTTTTCCTTTGCTCTTGATTCCCAACCGTAAATATTACTTATTTTAAGCTATGTTATGGGTGGGTAACCACTAAATCTTTTGTATGGCCTTCGAGACCCTAGTTTTCAAGGGAATTGATTTTCACTTGATTTCTTCTTTGTTATTAATTCCAAACCTTGATATTCGTTTGTTATTGGTTTCAAGACTTGATTGTTCCCTTGTTATTAATTTCAAACTTTAGTGCTTTATATTGAATAATAAAATGTTATTTTTATGATCTCATGTATTATTCTTAAATTGCTCCATTGGAAATGTATGCGAATTTGGATGTAAAATTGGGGATATTTGCTTTATTGTGGAACTTGCTTGTAAATTGAGGAAATGGTTGGTATTGTATCTATTGTGTGGTTTCAAGATATGAACATGGGCTACTATTGACCGGGTATCATGGAGTGGGTAGCCGCCTTCTGACTCCGTACATGCAGAACTTTTCCTAGCACTCGTAGTGGGTTAGTGCTTTGATAAGACTAAACCACTATCGCTCACGGGGTGTGTGCGTGGGACATGATATTTTTTATGGTGACCATGCGGGGTCTTGCTTCATACATGAGTTACGAATACAGTTGTGTATCGTTCATTATACCAAAAACGATTTTTACAAGAGTTTTGGGAAGTACGGGATTCCACAAGAACTTGTTGGAAATGGTTTATGGTGGAATGAATTATGTTTAGAAATGGTTTGTTAATTGTATATTGTTTAACTATTCATTAAATTACTATTATTCTTTAAACTTGAGATCTGTAAAAATGTCCCAGTTTTTTTTTCAAAAGCTCTATATGTTATTTGTGAAATGAGACCGACCTATTTTATATGATTTCTAAACCTTGTTTGAGTCTGGGAGGATTTTCTATAGAGCTTAGTGCTCACCCCTACATACAACATTTTTTCAGATTATGGTTTAGGAAAGGAGCTCAAAGTAGAGGAACCGGCACATTGGGAGACTCCCATAGATGCGCATGTGGATTCCGAGACGGATGCTTAGAGCGATATTATCTTTTGTTCTAGACTAGGAAATTCATTTTGGAGATATTGTGAAGTCTAGTTTTCTTTTGTTTTCTGCTATATTATAATAGTTAAATTTTTGGGATGTAAATGTCATGGTTTGACATACTCTTTTGGATAATGTTGTAAATATTTTAAGGATGATGAGTGACGTCTCTTTTATTTATGAATTTTATTAGTGCTCTCATGATATAAATGGTTATAGATAGTAATGCCTTCCAGGGTGGATTTTGGGGCGTTACGCATTCCATTCATTTTCTTTACAAAAGAATAATGTATCATTACATGTCTTTGCCAAAATACAAGTTTTGTCAATGATTTATACAAGGCCAAATCACAATGACATAATTGATTGCACAATTCAATTTAAGAGCCATAATCCAGCTCTATCATCAACACAGGCGCAAGTGAGGGCTGTCCCCTAAAGCTTTTTCAATACTTGAAATGGATCTCTGTAAAAGGTGAGTCGCGTTCAATAGGGTATCTCCTAAGGAGACTACTCCCCTACGTAGATGCATATGAAATTTCATATGTAATTCATCACACCAAACATTCATTCAAATGTATACATGTCATAAATGAATGGTACAATTTCATGCCATGTCATAGGTAGAACCCATACTTGCAATCTAAACCCAAGCCCTCCACCGGCTCCCATAACACATGTCATGCCATGCATATACATCCGGACATTCTAAGCCACCACCATAGATGTTGGACATCCAATGACCATTTTATAAAATAGTGTGTCTTTCTTGGGGTAGGTATTTATGGACTTCTACCAACAGTCACCTAATCTACACGACATCTATGGACTTCCACCAATGGTTCCGCGTACACTGACATAGTTTATGGTCTCAATACCAAAGAAAGTGCACATATGAAATTATTGGGTCTTGCAATCGAGGGAGAATCTACCCCTTCTAGCTAACCTTGACACATATTTTCAATGCAGCCCGTGCGAGTCAGTTGAAACTAAGTCCAACTTTCCCGAACCCACATATCGGTCCACCAAAGATAGTGTTTGATCAAAAACACGTACGCACACCCATACTCTTGTCAAATGCCCACAAATGCGATGTTACCCTTGCATATGCAAACGTAATGTGCTAGAATACACGAGACAAATCCAACAATGAGGTCTATTTGTGACACCTCTAAAATCGGGAGACCTTTTTCAACCTGTTGATTTCCCATCAATCTGCGGAGTATATCCATGAATGCCACATAACCCGACACCACAGCACAACATCCCTTTTATCAGGATCACAAAAATACAAAGTTTGGGCAGAGTCTTCCCCTGTAATAGGCTCTCCCAAACACATAACCTATATACCATTCGATCACATGACCCATCTGAGGTCCAATATACCACAATTTGTACTCCATATTGTCCATTTACATCATTGGAATAAAAGTATACAAAGCCTGAAAGAATGGCAAAGCATTCTTAGAAATTTAGATTTTTGGAAAACCTATTGGTAAGTTTGTCGTCATCCTACCTATAAGTTTTGCCCACTAGAAAATTTCTACCACAAAACTTGAAGTTCTACCGATAGGTTTTTCCCACTGGAAAATTTCTACCGGTAGAAGTATTCAACGTTCTGCTGGTAGATTTTACCAATTTTCCTATGATTCCTTCCTTTTTCAATTTCAATGTATTCCAAACTTATACAACCTCATACTAAATTTATATAACATCTAGTTTAAGCAAAATACAATTCATATAAGTTCACATTACAATCCTTTCCAACATTATATGTCCCAAAATTAAATAACATAATAGTTTTTCCAAACATATTTCAAAAGACATATCTCAGCTTTTCTTCAACCACGAGGCCCCAAATGAGAGTCTTTCATCAGTGTATATCCCGCACTTAAAATATTTTTTCACAAAGGGTGAGCCATGCTCCATAGGGTATCTCCTAAAGAGGCTACTCCCAACCTAAATATATAAGAAATGTTCACATGCAACATTCAACAAGCAATGACCATTCCAACAAAGAATATGCAATTCAATGATAGGAATCACCTTGCCATGCCGTGAAATGAGATGAGATTCACTCATGCACATTAACCCGAGCCCTCACTAGCTCCCTCAGTACATGCGAATGACATGCGCGCAATTTTGAGCATTCGAAGCCCTCGTCATTGATGTTACACATCCAACGACTATTTAAAATCTACAGTCCTTCTTGGGATAGGTATTTATAGACTTACACCAACGGGTACCCAATCGACACGAAATTCATGGACTTCCACCAACTGTTCCATGCACACCGGCACACTTTATGGACTAAACCAAGGGAGTGTGTATCCTAATCATCGTGTTGTAAACCTCTGCATGTAATAGAACTTGTACCAACTGTAATTGATGTACAAATGTATGTTGTATAAGTTTGAGTTGGGTTTGAATGGGTTTAGAATGGATTGAAAATAAAAAATAGTCCAAAAAGACAAAACTGGACAAACCGTACCAGTATGCCAAGGTCCAGTAGGCAAGTTGTACCGATACGCGTACCGGTACACTTTGTGAAAATATAAAATTTTAACACTCGTTTGCCACGATTTTGGTGTTGGCATTTCATCCTTCAATTGTTATAAATGGACAATTATAGAGTACCAATGGTGGTATGTTGGGCCTCGAACGGATCAATCAATTAATGATATACTTAGCCCTCGTATTTTAAAATTTTGATAAATATTTACTTGGGTATTAGGATTAATCAAAAAAATAAATATTTTTAGGTTAAACTAAGGTCTCCATTGAATCCGGAAGGTCAAAAAATATTGGGAGAGGTAATATGGGGTGTATTAGAAGCTAGGAAGTAATCCAAAATGAAAGCACACTTTAGAGAGAATTTGGGTAAAAAAGGATATTGGACACTGCCTAGTATTTGGGCCATAGATTTTTATCTTGATGTCCATTTAATCTCAAATTTGGACAGTAGATAGTAAACATCTAAAGATAAAAAAGTATATTTTATAAAAATTTTCTAATTCGACCTCTAAATGGGTCAAAACTGCATTAGAATGTGCAATAAAAATTTGTCAGTCAAGCCATACCGGTACGCCAAACTCCAGTAACTAAATCGTACCAGTACGCGTAGTCTGAAGCTTCCTGAACAGTTAAAAAGTCAGGATTTTTGTGATTTAAAACACCATTCTAAGCCCATTTGTCCAATTCTTCCATTCTATTCTCACCCCACACCTCTTAGGACCCTAGAAGAAGATTAAGGAAGAAAGAAAAGGGAGGAAGAAAGTCTCTAGAGCTTAGGTTCTTGCTTGAGATTCTTGATTCAAGGTATCTCTTACATTGAGGCTAAGACTTATGTCTATATGTATTCTTTTGACTTTAGATCAAATATATGTGCTATAAAACTATCATTACTTAGTATTCTTGCAAAGATTAACATGTTTTAAACAAAGCTATGGTGAAATAGCTCTTCAATCTCTTTTTCTAGCTTTCAAACCCTAGTATTCAAGAGAAGTGGGTTTTCCTCTTGATTCTACCTTGTTTTTTATTTTGAAACTTTAGTACTTTGTCTTGAGTAATAACATGGTATTGTTAATGATTTCTTGTACCTTTTTCTTAAATTTGTTCTATTGAAAATATCACTTGTGAGAATTGGAGATTTTTGAAATTAGATTGAAAATTAGAAATTTGTGGAATGGTTGGTTATTTGAGAAAATTTTTTGTTTTGTATTTCTGATATGGTTGTTTGGATGAACCTTGATGGTGAGAGGTTCTTTGTAAGGATGCTCATGCCAAAAGAGAAAAATATGTGATCTTCTCGGGAGGTTCCTGGTAAGGATGCTTGAGAAACATAACCTTGAGGGTGAAAGGTTCCTTGTAAGAATTCTAATGCCAAAAGAGGAAAATATGTGATCTTCTCGAGAGGTTCCTTGCAAGAATGCTTGAGAAACTGTAACGCCCCAGAATACACCCTGGACGGCATTACATTCTAATAACCGTTTAAGCATGAGAGCACTAAGATAAATCATCAATAAAGAAGACTTCAAGCAATAATTCATAACATTTACATGAATATCCCAAAAGAATATGCCATCTTTGGCATTTACATCTCCAAAAGAATATTAAAGTAGGCTTGCAGCGGAATACAAAATCACTAGACTTCACAATGTTTCAAAGTAATACCCTAGTCTAGAACAAAAGAAAAGAGGTTGCTCTATGCGTCCACCTCGGGATCCCCACTCCCATCAATCGGAGTCTCCCACTGGACGGCCTCCTCGGCTCCTAACTCCTCCTCAAGTACATAATCTGAAAAAGGTTAGCAGTAGGGGGTGAGCACGAAGCTCTGTAAAAAATTTCTCCCAAATCCAAACAAGGTTTTAAAACATAGAAACGGTCGGTCTCATTTCACAAGTAGCATATATAACATTTGAAATAAAACAAGGGAATTTTAAAAGATCTCAAGTTTGGACAATAATAAAGCAATGAAAAGAGAATGAAATCGTCTTTAATTGACAAACAGTTTCCAATATAATCCAATCCACCATATACCATTTCCACAAGTTATCGCGGCATCCCATACTACCCGAAACTCTTGGGGAAATACTATTTGGTACAATGAACAAGAATTTATATTTGGTACCACTCAAGTAGGCTGTCGCTTCTCATGAATCTACCCAACGAATCTACCTCGTTCACCTATATATAATCACAATCACAGGCTAATTTAGGAAGGGCGTGTACCGTCTCATACGGCATTGACGAAATCCTTCCAAGGTGTCTAGTATACTAACCCTTTTCTCCGGTATCCGTGAACAATAGTGATCATTGTCACAACAATGATCCACTACGAGCATTAGTCAACCATCTCATCCCTCATTGGGATAGACTAACCTCTAACGCCCTACGGCAGTTTTCGAAGGTAATCCAAGTCCTTCACAACACAATACACAAGAGTGCCATACCAACAATATATTCAACACATATACAAGCAATTTCCATGCTTTTCCCCAATTTTCACAAGCATGATACACAATAAAATAATTTAAGAAAACATACTCATTCCACCATTCATGTTACAAAAGACAAGTTTAAAGTAAATAGGCATGAGATCATCCATACTATCATTTTAACACCCACACAAAGCTCTAGCATTTTAGAAATCAAGAGGAATTGAAAATATAGAGAGAAATCCATATTTTCCCAAAAAATTAAGGTTTGATGAATTTTCAACTATTATTTTGTTCAAATCATGTGAATATTCGTACAATGACTTAGAAACAATGAACCCATGACAAATATATACTATTTAGAGTCCATATGTACATATACAATAACCCTAGCATCATTGGATGAAAATGGAAGAAAACCCCTACCTTGAATCTTGAAGAACTAGGGCTTGGATTCGTGAATATACCCTTAATATCTTGTTTTTCTCCTCATTCCTTCCTCTTTTCTCTTCCTTTCTTTCTCTCTTAGGGTTTCTAAGGTTGGAGTGGCTGAAATAAGGCCAAAATGGACGACCTTAGGTATTTATAAGGCTAGCCTTGGACCACGGTCGTGACTTAAAATATTCAGGTTTTTATCGGGTGTACCGATACCCGGTACCGGTACCATTTGGTACCGGTACTACAAACCTTCTGGAATAGGGGAAACTGTACCCGGTACCGGTACTAATCAGCAGACAGATTCTTCCTCCGTCTACTAAGTTTCCAATGCACTTCATATTACCTTTCCCAAGGTTTTTCGACCTTCTGGATTCAATGAAAACATTATCTTGACCTAAACATATTTAGAAACTTATCTAATAACTATTTTCAATCTCAAACGCCTTTGATAATTAAATTTCCTAGATTCATTTGTCTCATAAGTATTCATTTATAATGTTTTAACCTATGTGATTCATTCTTACTCCATTATATACAAAAGAACTATTAAACTCGCATATTACTATATTAATATACGCCTGTGGGGTATTACAGAAACACAACCTTGAGGGTGAAAAATTCCTTGTAAGGATGCTCATGCCAAAAAAGGACAATATGTGTTCTTCTCGGGAGGTTCCTTATAAGGATCTTGAGAAACACAACCTTGAGGGTTAGAGGTTCCTCGTAAGGATTCTCATTCCAAAAGAGGACAATATGTGATCTTCTCGAGAGGTTCCTTGTAAGGATGCTTGATAAACACAATCGTGAGGGTGAGAGGTTCCTTGTAAGGATGCTCATGCCAAAGAGGATAATATTATATCATGTATGAGGTATTGGTTTACTTTTGAAAATTGTATGGATCATTGTTAGTAATTGGTTTCTCCTTTCAGTTTTAACCTTATTGTTGTTCGTAAACTAGAGATCAATTAAAATGTCATGATTTTACCTCAAAAGGTTATATATGCTAGTTATAAAATGAGACCGACCTCTTTTATATGTTTCAAAATCTTGTACGAGTTTGGAAGGAATGTTACTACATAGCTTAATGCTCACCCCCTACAAATACTATCTTTTCAGATTATGGCATAGAGGAGGAGATCAGAGTTGACGATCAGACCCATTGGGGAGCTCCATTAGATGGGGACGTGGATCCTGAGGTGGAGGTATAGATCTAGATGCTCTTATGTTTCACACTAGGACATTATTTTGAGGACAAATGGAAGTTTAATATTTTGTATTCCGCAGCAAGTGTAAGTTCAATTATTTTGAGATGTAATTGCCATAGTTGGGCATATTCTTTTGGATGATAAGGCCATGGCTTGGCTGATTCTTTTGAGATGATGTTGTAGATATTATGAATTATGAATGCAGTTTCTTTAGGAATAGATTTTATTAGTTTCTCTCACGACGTTAATGATTTTAGATTGTAATGTCGTCCAAGGTGATTTTGGGGGGTGGGGTTACAGGTTTTGGTATCAGAGCCTAGACTTTAAGTCTTACGTGGGAGCTATAGGTTACGGACTATCACTGGAGTATTAGGTTAGGTTGAAGAAACTTTAGGCTTTAATTTGTTTGAGGTTATATGTTTATCAAATTGGGTAATTTGTGGTTTAGTTAGGTTAGGGATTTATTAATTTATTTATTTTGTTCGAATTCGTTGAGTTGTCTCGCTACGCAATCGAGTTTGTGGCCACTGATGAAAAAAGGGCTAAATGTTTTGAACAAAGTTTGAGGCCTTCCATCCGCGAGAAGCTGGTTACACTACGAATTCAAGAATACATGGATCTAGTGGAATGGACAAATGTGGTGGGGAGAGACACACAAAAGACCAGACAAAGACAAATTTTTTTTTGCTAAAACAGGTTCCCTGAGAACCGGTAGCAGCAGTGGAGTTACACAAATGGAAGTTTCATATCGCCGACCTTATCAAGCTTCAAGGCAAAGGAACCAAGCAGTTCAAGGAGTTGGGGTTACTCAAGATAGAGTAGCCATTAACGCGCGTCAATGCTTCACATGTGGAGGGGTGGGGCACTTCAGAAATAACTGCCCATCGTTGTCACCAAGGACCAATCAAGCAACCGGACGTAGTGTTGATGGTATCAATTTTTTTGGATGTTTTCTCTGATGAATTGCCTGGGTTACCCCCACAACGCGATGTCTGTGGCAAATGAGTTACAAAATCCATCGTGAAATACTCCCACTTCCACTCATCCATCTCCAAAGGCTAGAGCAACCTAACTGGTCTCTAGTGCTCCGCCTTGACCTGTAGACACGTGAGACATCGACTAACAAAGTCTTCGACGTACTTCTTCATCTCACTCTAATAGTATTGGCAACGAAAATCATGGTACATCTTCGTGCCACCTGGATGCACAGTAAAACGGGAGCAATGAAACTCTCTAAGGATCTCCTCTCTTAGATTCGCAGACCGAGGAACCACAACCATTCTCCTAAACTAAAGACTACCATTAGAGTGAATAACCCAACCCTTGTCACTTGTATCTGACCGTACCCAGTCCTTGATGGACAATATCTTTTGTCCTACTCTGGGGATTTGATCATTTTTCTCAGTAAGGAAGACATAGCCACTGAACTCCCCAAAGTGCCCATAGCTTGTCCCCTATAGTGCAACTTAAACTGTCCCTCAGTCTCGAGCATCTGTCACTCTCGAGAAGCCATACTGGCCAATACTCTCTGTGACTTCTGTCTGAGTGCATCAACCACCACATTTGCCTTACCAGAATGGTTGTACAAGGTGAAGTTGTAGTCCTCTGAATGCTCCATCCACCTGCGTTGTCTCATGTTGAGGTCCCGTTGTGTAAAGATATACTTTAGACTCTCTTGTTTTTAAAACACCTCAAACTGCTCATCATATAAGTAATAGCCAAGCCTTTAAGGCAAAGACAATGACCGCCACCTCTATGTCATGCTTAGGATAGTTTTACTCGTGGTTCTTTAACTGACGAGAACCATAAGCCACCACAATCCTGTACTGCTTCAATACACAAAAAGTCCATCTTTGGAGGCATCACAATATACTGTGTACCTCAATCCCCACTCTAGAACTATCAGAATAGGAGCTGAAGTAAGCCTCAGTTTCAACTTTTGTAATGCTTTCTCGCACGAGTCATCCCACTGAAACGTGACCCCTTTTTGGGTCAATCTCGTCATAGGTGCAGCTAGTCGAGATAAGTCCTCATTGAACCTCTTGTAATATCCCGACAATCTCAAGAAACTGCGTATCTGTAAACTCCCACATGTTTATAGTAATATAACCCCCACATTTTTATAGTAATATAATGATAAAGGTGTATAGTAATTTAATATATGGAATGACGTAGAAAATACTAATATCGTAAATAATAGTTAAAACTTGGTTTTAGCTCGTGAATATACGAAATAATTTGTAATACAACTTATATCAACTATGCTTGATGTGCAAATGTATGTTGTATATGTTTGGATTAGTTTTGGAAGGGTTTGGAATGGATTGAAAGTAAAAAATATAGAATATATGCAAAATTGGGGAAACCATATCGGTACTGTATACCAGTATTGAATCGTACCGATACATTATTCCGGAACCATTTGATCCGGTGAGTTAACCGTACCGGTACTGTACTCCAGAACTGTACCGTACCACTACTGTGTACCAATACTACCGAAAAAAGTTCGACTTTTTAAAGTCGCGATTTGTGGTCCATTTTTGCCCTCTAAATACACAAGGACGCCTCCTTTAGCCCCATTTCGGCCCTTCTAACCCTAGAAACACTAAGAGAGGAAGAAAGAAGGAGAAAACACAAAATCAAAAGGGAAAAAGAAGAGGCTTAAGAGCGATTCAAGATTCAAGCCCTAGTTATTCAAGAACCATGGTAGGAGTTTTCTTCCATTCTTGTTCATTGATGTTAGGGTTATTATATATATAATTTTTGACTCCTAAGCATATCTATTTGCTATGGGTTCTTTATTTCTTGGTTCTCTGGCGATTATTAACATGTTTTACACAAAGTTAGGGTTGTATACCCATGAAATCCCTCTTTTTGTTTGAAAAATCCTAGTTTTCAAGAGTGATGGGTTTTCCTCTTGAACTCTTCCTTTATTCTTGCTTTCAAAACCATAGTGTTTTGTGTTGAATAACAAAATGATATTGTTGTGATCTCTTGCATTTTTCTTTGTTGGTTATTAAAAATGCCACATGCTTAATTTGATAATAATTGAGAATTGTTGGTTCTTTGAAAATATGTTGATTTCCTTTTTGTATGGTTATTGTGATGGACTTGAATTGCCTTCAAGAGATGTCGTAGAGTGCTAGAGGTTAGTTTATCCTAGTGGGGGTGAGATGGTTGCCTAACACTTGTAGTGGGTTATCATTTGGTAATGCAACCACTATCGTTCACTAGAGTTCGAACTAGGGGTGTTATACCTTTTCTGGGGAAGGATTCTTCAATACCATTGTAATGGTATACGCCCTTTCCCAAAGTGCTTGTGATAGTGATGGATGAACTAGGTATAATCTTTGGGTAGATTCCTAAGAAGCAATTAACGTACATGGCATGGGGATGAATCGATATACACAAAAATACAATTTATTGTTAAGAGCTCTGTTTTATTGTTTTCGTTAAATTTATTGCTATTGCTAAACTTCAGATATGTTTAAAATGTCCCTGTTTTATTTCAAAGATTATACATGATATTTGTAAAATGAGACCGACCGATTTTATATATATTTTCTAAACCTTGTTCGGGTTTGAAAGAATTTTTTTACAGAACTTCGTGCTCACCCCCTACTTAACAATCTTTTCAGATTATCCTCTCGTGGAAGAACCGGGAGTCGAGGAGCCTGAACACTGGGAGACTCCGATAGATGGGAGCGTGGATCTCGAGGTGGACACTTAGAGTGACACTTTCTTTTGTTCTAGATTTGGATATTATCTTGAACATTGTGAAGCCTAGTTTTCTTTTGTTATTTCTGCTGCGCTATAATAGTTAAATTTTAGGGAAGAAAAGGTCAAGTTGGGCATATTCTTTTGGATAATGTTATAAATTTTATGGATGATGAGTGAAGTCATATTTATTTGATGGGTTATATTAGTGCTCTCATGACGTAAATGATTTTAGCATGTAATGTCATCAAAGGTAGTTTTTGGGGTGTTACAAATCTTGGTATCTGAGCCTAGGTTTTTGGTCTTGCATGGGAGCTGTAAGTTATGGATTCACACTAGAGAAATAGGACTCGCTCGAAAGAATTTGTATGGTCTGATTTTATATGAACTTTATGTTTTAGACTCAAGTTATATTAGGATGTCTTGCACATCAATGAAACTAAAATGTAAATTGATGTGCAAGATGGACGACGGGTGAGGATGTGGAAGTGGGCATGGTCGTGGAGGTCAAGCCAACCCACCACCACCACCACCTCCCGATGCCATGAACGACATTTATCAATACTTGAGGGAGCTAACCACTCTGGTACAACACAAGAATGGGAACAACCATAACCACAACGGTGGGGCTCAGCCATTAGCCCAAGTACCAAGCAATGGGAACGAGAATCTGCGGATGGTGGTTCTTTGAGAATTTCTACGCCAACACCCACCTACATTCCAAGGAAGCTCTAACCCCTTAGATGCGGATAAAAGGATCCACTGGGTTAAAAATATTTGTGAAGGTATGGGGTAGCTGAGGATTTTCGGGTCGGCTTGGCTATTTATCTGTTAGAGGGAGAGGTAGACCATTGGTGAGAATCAGTGAAGAGAGGAAGAACACGGATGCTCTCACTTGGGAAGAGTTCGACCAAATTTTTTGAAGACAAATACTTTCCTGAATTAGTCAGGGATAAGATGAGCACCGATTTTATCACTCTTCGACAAGGGAGCATGACAGTAGCCGAGTATGAGAGGAGGTTTGACGAGTTATCTCACTACGCTACGGAGTTCATATCTACTGAGGCCAGGAGGGCCAAATGCTTTGAGCAGGGCTTGAGGCCTACTATCCGAGAGAAGCTTGTGCCTTGCTATCTGAGAGAAGCTTGATGCTCTAAAGATCCGGGACTATGGAGATCTTGTTGACAGAGCTGCACTGGTGGAGAGAGATATAGAGGACAACCAGCAACGACAGAGCTTCGTGAAAGGAGGTCCGATCCGGTCAGGTGCTAGCAGTAATGAAGTTCATAGGGCGGCACCTAGACTAGGCCGGTGGACAGAGACCTTAGATAACTCAAGGAGTCGAAGGCCTACCAGGGACAACAGACACAGACCCCTATCAATGCTTCACATGTGGAGGGGTGGGGCACTTTAGACACAATTGTCCTTTGCTTCCACCAAAGGCCCACCAAGTGATGAGACCAGTGGCAACAAACAGGCCCCTACAGTAACAGAGACCATTACAAGCTTAAGCCCTCAATGGCGCCAATCAAGGAAGGGTTTTTGCTTTGACTCAACCGGAGGAAGACGCTTCCAATTCCGTAGTGGAAGGTATCATTCTTCTTTATAATTCTTGGGGCAGAATCTTTTTTAACCTCGGTGCTACACATTCATTCATACGCACTGCATATGCTTTCCATTTGGGATTGGGATTCGAGAAACTAGAACATGTTATGAGTATTAATATGCCAATGGGAGAACGGTTGGATACTAGCCGAGTGTGTACTTTGAATTGGAGATCACAAATTGATTGTAGATCTAGTTGCCTTAGATATGAAAGGGTACAACGTCATCTTTGGGATGAATTGGTTACCCACATTTCGAGCAGTAATGGATTATTTTCGTAAGCGAATTTTCTTTCAATTACCAAGAGGAGTAGTTTTTAGTTTCATGAATGACCGAGATTCTTCTCATCCATTTTCTACTACGGGTAGTAGATTCTAGAAAGCTAAGGTAGGAAGTAATTTGAGTTTCTTGGCTAGCTTGATGGGAGATGATCGTGATGGATCCTAATCGGGTATTGTGTTGATAATATCAGATTTTCTGGATGTCTTCCTAGATGAACTACTCGGGTTACCGCCACAGAGAGAGATTGAGTTTACAATCGATCTATATCTGGGAATCGAATCCATTTCCATTGCTCCTTATCGGATGGCACCTTTGAAGTTAAAGGAGCTAAGGAAGCAGTTGGACCATCTGTTGACTATTGGGTTTATCCGTTTAAGTACGTCACCTTGGGGAGCCCCGGTCCTCTTTGTGAAGAAGCATGATGAAACGCTTCGATTATGCACGGACTACCGAAGGTTGAATCGGGTAACAGTGAAGAATAAATACCCATGGCCATGAATAGATGCCTTATTTGATCAACTGAGGGGTTCTAAGTATTACACAAAGATTGACCTTCGCACAGGGTACCATCAATTGCGGATTAGGGAGGAGGATATTCCTAAGACTGCTTTTCATACCAGGTATGTCCATTTCAAGTACACTGTAATGTCATTCAGATTGACTAATGCACCCGCAGCCTTCATGGATTTGATACACAGGGTATTTCGACAGCATCTAGATCAATTTGTCATTGTGTTCATGATAACATAGTAATCTATTCGCGAACACACGAGGAACATGAACACCACCTCATGATTGTGCTCCAGACTTTGAGGGATCTTAAGTTATATGCTAAGATGAGTAAATGCGAGTTCTGGATGAAGGAGGTGAAATTCCTTGGCCACGTGGTGTCAGAACTGGGTGTAGCTGTTGACCCAGCAAGGATTGAGGTAGTGATGAAGTGGGAACCACCGAAGAACGTGACCGAAGTACGTAGTTTCTTGGGCTTAGTATGTTAGTATCAGAGATTTGTAGAAGGGTTCTCAAAGGTAACAATACAAATGACGCACCTTACAAAGAAGGGAGAAAAATTCTTATAGACTCAAGCGTGTGAATTAGCTTGTCGCACCTTAAAGGAGAAATTGACAATAACTACTGTCCTCATCATTTTGAACAGTAGGGAAGGATACGATATTTACACCGATGCTTCACTACGAGGCTTGGGATGCGTGTTAATGCAAGGAGGCAAGGTAGTTGCTTATGGTTTGAGACAATTAAAGATTCACGAGCAAAATTTTTCCACTTATGACTTGGAGCTTGCTGCTGTGGTGTTTGCTCTCAAGTTGTGGAGGTGTTACTTGTATGGGGAAAAGTTTCAAGTGTTCTCTGATCAAAGAGCCTCAAGTATATCTTCACACAGAAAGACTTGAATCTCCAGCAAAGAAGGTGGATTGAGTACCTAGAAGACTACGATTTCACACTCAACTACCATCCGGGGAAGGCGAATGTAGCTGCTGATGCACTTAGCAAGAAGACTTGGGGTGAACTCAATGTTTCTACAGGGGAATGGAAGTTGAAGGAGACCCTTGGAGATTATGATGTATGGGTTGGAGCAGATGAATCCCGACCATGCCTATTCAATCTTGTAGCTCAACCGATGCTTCGACAAAGGATTGTGGAATTACAACGATTAGACAGCGAGTTGGAGGCTATCCAGAGTAAGTTGGAGAGGAGTGAGATTGTTGATAATTGGGCGATAAGTGATGATGAGTTACAGTTTCGGGGAAGGCTATGTGTACCCGACCGTGACCAAGTAAAGGAAGAAGTGTTGGGTGAGTGCCATCGTTCCAAGTTCTCCATACATCCGGGCAGTACCAAAATGTATAGGGACATGAAGAGGCAGTATTGGTGGAAGGGAATAAAGAAGGATGTGGCTAGATACGTTTCAAAAAGTGTGGTGTGTCAGCAGGTGAAGATTGAACATCAAAAACCCAGAGGATTACTACAATCATTGCCTATTCTAGAATGGAAGTGGGATCACATCACCATGGACTTCGTGTCTAGTTTTCCACGAACTTCACAAGGGCATAATGTTGTATGGGTCATTGTTGATAGACTCACCAAATTCGCTCACTTCTTGAGTATGAAGACCACCGACACGTTAGAGACCCTGAACAAGCTTTATATTCGCGAGATAGTGAGATTGCATGGAGTTCTGCTATCCATTGTGTCGAATCGTGATTCTTATTTTATGGCACATTTTTCGCAAAATTTTCAAAGAGCTATGGGGACAGATTTGCACTTCAGCACCGCTTTTCATCCCCAAACGGATGGCTAATCTGAGAGGGTGATCTAGATTCTAGAAGAAATGTTACGTGCTTGTGTGCTAAACTTTAAGGGAGGTTGGAGCGATCATTTACCGTTGGTGGAATTTGCATACAACAACAGCTATTAGGCAAGTATTGGGATGGCACCGTATGAGGCATTGTATGGAAGGCCATGTCGTTTACTGACATGTTGGTTAGAAGCGGGCGAGAGTAGTTTGTTTGGGCCGGAGATTTTTCTGGAGACTACGAAGAAGATTCAACTCATTCGGGAGAGGCTATGCACAACACAAAGTCGACAGAAAATCTTTGCGAATAGAAGAAGAAGGCCATTGGAGTTTCAAGAGGGGGACTATGTGTTCCTCAAAGTTTTACCCAAGAAGGGAGTGTTTCATTTTAGAAAGAAGGAAAAATTAGCTCCAAGATACATCAGACCTTTTGAAGTGATCAAGGTGGTGGGCAAAACGGCGTATCAACTTCGATTACCAGCTTAATTATCAGGTGTACAAGACGTATTCCATGTTTTGATGCTGAGAAAGTGTCAATCGGATGCAACACATGTCATAGATTTGGAGGATATTGAGGTTCAAGATGGAGCAACATATGAAGAACAACCGGTGAAGATTCCTGATACCAAGGAAAAGGTGCTTCACAACAAAGTCATCCGCTTGGTGAAAGTCTTGTGGCAATACCATGGAGTGGAAGAAGCTACTTGGGGACCGGAGCCAGAGATGCGCTAGAAGTACCCTCATTTGTTCATCACTTGAGGTAAGTTTCGAGGACAAAACTTTCTTTAAGGGGATGGATTGTAAACCCCCACATGGTTATAGTAATATAATCCCCCACATGTTTAGAGTAATATAATGATAAAGGTGTATAGTAATTTAATATTTGTAATGACATAGAAAATACTAATATCATAAATAATAGTTAAAATTTGGTTTTAGCACGTGAATATACGAAATAATTTGTAATAGGACTTATATCAACTATGTTTGATGTGCGTATAAGTTTGAGTTTGTTTTGGAAGGGTTTGGAATGGATTGGAAATGAAAAACAGAGAATATAGGCAAAAGTGGGTAAACCATACCGGTACAGTGTTCCGGAACCATTTGGTCTAGTGAGTTAACCGTACTATTACTGTGCTCCAGAGCTGTACCGTACCGGTACTACCGAAAGAAATCTGACCTTTTAAAGTCGCGATTTGTGATCCATTTTCACCCTATAAATACATTAGGACTCCTCCTTTAGCCCATTTTGGCCCCTCTAACCCTAGAAACACTAAGAGAGGAAGAAAAAAGGAGAAAACACAAGATCAAAAGGGAAAAAAAAAGAGGTTTAAGAGTGATTCAAGACTCAAGCCCTAGTTATTCAAGAGCCAAGGTAGGAATTTTCTTCCATTCTTGTTCATTGATGTTAGGATTATTATATATATATATGTTTTGACTCCTAAGCATATGTATTTGCTATGGGTTCTTTGTTTCTTGGTTCTCTTGCAATTATTAACATGTTTTACACAAAGTTAGGGTTGTATACCCATGAAATCCCTTTTTTTTTGAAAAACCCTAGTTTTCAAGAGTGATGAGTTTTCCCCTTGAACTCTTCCTTTATTCTTGATTTCCAAACTATAGTGTTTTGTGTTGAGTATTAAAATGATATTGTTGTGATCTCTTGCATTTTTCTTAGTTGGTTATTGACAACGCCACATGCTTAATTTGATAATAATTGGGAATTGTTGGTTCATTGAAAATTTGTTGGTTTCCTCATTTGTATGGTTGTTATGATGGACTTGAATTGCCTTCAAGAGATGCCTTAGAGTGTTAGAGGTTAGTCTATCCCAGTGGGGTGGGATGGTCACTTAACACTTGTAGTGGGTTGTCATTTGGTAGTGGAACAACTATCGTTCACTAGAGTTCGAACTAGAGGTGGTATATCTTTCCTGGTGAAGGATTCGTCAATGCCATTGTAATGGTATACGCCCTTTCCCAAAGTGCTTGTGATTGTGATGGGTGGACTAGGTATAATCTTTGGGTAGATTTCTTAAAAGCAATCAATGTATATGGCACGGGGATGAACCAATACACGAAAATACAATTTATTATTAAGAGCTGTCTTTTATTGTTTCCGTTAAATTTTTTGCTATTGTTAAAGTTGAGATCTGTTTAAAATGTCCCTGTTTTATTTCAGAGATTATACATGATATTTGTAAAATGAGACCGACCGATTTTATATATATTTTCTAAATCTTGTTCAGGTTTGGAAGAATTTTCCTGTAAAGCTTCATGCTCACCTCCTGCTTAATAATCTTTTCAGATTGTCCTCTCGAGGAAGAGCTGGGAGTCGAGGAGCCAGAACACTGGGAGACTTCGATAGACGGGAGCGTGGATCCCAAGGTGGACACTTAGAGCGACACTTTCTTTTGTTCTAGACTAAGATATTATCTTAAATATTGTGAAGCCTAGTTTTCTTTTGTTATTTCTGCTGCGTTATAATAGTTAAAGTTTTGGTATGTAAATGCCAAGTTGGGAATATTCTTTTGGATAATGTTGTATGTTTTATGGATGATGAATGAAGTCATATTTATTTGATGGGTTATATTATTGCTCTCGTGACGTAAATGGTTTTAGCATGTAATGTCGTCCAAGGTAGTTTTTGAGGCGTTACAGTATCTCAAAGACTGACTTTCGTCTCTCCCAACTCATAACCACCTTCATCAAAGCCTAAGTCATAGATCTTATGTGGTCATTGTGGGAAATGAGTCTATCATCTTCCATTGCTAGAGTGAAAGAGGTTTAGAGTCCATGGTGTAACATAGGCTCTGATGAGCGTCACACCATTTGTCATTTGAGTTCTAGTAAAAATCGGTTTCTCAACCAGTACCATAACAGCTAATTACTGTTTTAACCTTTTTAATAAAATTTTTAATTTTTCCAGGTTTTACATTCTTCCCCTTAAAGGGATTTCGTCCCCAAAATTACACATACATCAAAATGCATATACAATTAGACATATAATATTCTGTAACTACAAGAAATGAACCTCCATCGTCAAATAGGAACTAGTAGGTAGCATGTCGCCCCCTCCATTCCACGATGCTGCCACAAAACCTTCACTAGCCTTAGTCTTGCCACTCAAAACCCGTTTTCATCTATCCATGATACGCACCACCTCCTCGATGGTCCCATCCGCATCAATAACTAGCTCACCCTAGTCCACCACATATGTAGCATCTGGAGTGTACTTTTAGAGCATGGAGACATGGAACACCGTGTGAACATCTAATTGATTTAGGTGTAACACCAGTTGGTAAGCAACTATGCCAACCCTCTCGAATACCTTAAACGATCCGATATACCTCGGCGATAGCTTTTCCCGTTTCTCGAACCTGAGCACTCCTCTCTTAGATATAACCTTTAAAAGACGATTACATATCAAGTCCAGCTTCTCCGAGGTTTCCCTAATCAAATTCGAACCCATGGAAGGTTCTTCTCCAACCTCTGTCCAATAGATCGGAGAACGATACGACCTACTAGAAAGTACCTCATAGGGTGTCATCTGTATGCTTGCTGGTAGATATTGTTGTAGGGAAACTCCACTAAGGGTAAGTTCTCCTCCCAACTACCCTTGAGATCAAGGACGCATGTCCCAAACATGTCCTCTAAAATCTGGACGCTCCTCTCTGACAGGCCATCCATCCGGGGATGAAAAATTGTGCTTATCATCAATTTTGTCCCCATAGCTCTTTGAAAGCTCTCCCAAGAATGAGATGTGAACCTAGTATCCTGATCTAATACTATTGATATGGGTACCCTGTGTAATTGGACTATCTCTCATATACACAACTTGCAGAATTTCTCTAGCATGAAGGTCATCCGCACAGTCAAAAAGCGTGCTGACTTCGTAAACTGGTCCATGATCACCCACACGAGACATGTTCCCACTTCCACTCAACCACCTCCAAAGGTTGAAGCAACCCTGCTGGTTTCTGGTGCTTAGCCTTGACCTACTGACATGTAAGACATCTACTAACATCTCCAACATGTCTCTTCATCCCATTCTACTAATACTGGTGGTGAAAATCATGGTATATCTTCATTCCACCAGGATGCACCTTAAAACGAAAGCAATAAAACTCCCTAAGGATGTTCTCCTTTAGTTTCATAAACTAGGGAACCACAAGCCTTTTCTTGAATTGAAGACTAATCTGCATGAATGGTCCAACCTTCGTCATCTGTACCCAACTGTACCTAGTCCCTAATGGACAATATCTCCATTTCTTACCCTTGGAACTCCATCACCTTACTCAGAAAGGCATGGCCATTAGACTGCCCAAAATGACCTAAGCTTGATCTTTGTAGTGTAGCCTAAATTGTCCCATAGTCTTGAGCATCTATGACTCCTGGAAAGCTATACTAGCCAAGACTCTTTGTGACTTCCTGCTGAGTGCATTAGCCACCATATTTGCCTTACCAGAATGGTAATGCAAAGTGAAGTTATTGTTCTCCAGGTACTCCATCCACCTGTGCTGGCGCATATTGAGGTCCCACTATGAAAGATGTACTTCAGACTCTTGTGGTCCAAAAACACCTCAAACTGCTCTTCTTACAGATTGTGGCGCTATGCCTTCAAGGGGAAGACAATGACATGTAACTCTATGTTGTGTGTAAGGAAATTCAGCTCATGGTTCTTCAATTGCCACAAAATATAAGCTACCACCCTTCTAGAATGAATCAGAACACATTCAGGTCCGTTCTTTGAGGCATCACAATAAAATATGTACCTTTGTCCCCCTCTCTAGAACTATAAGGATAGGAACTAATGTATTCCTTCTCTTTAACTCCTAAAAGTAAGCCTTCTCTTCAACTCTTGGAAGGCCCTTTCATATGAGTCTTCCCACTAGAATTTGACCTCTTTCTTGATCAACCTATTGATAGGAGCAACTAACCGTGAGAAGTCCTCAATGAACCTCTGATAGTACCTTGCCAATCCCTAGAAACTGTATATCACAAAGATTAACTTAGGCCTCTACCAACACTTAACTTCCTCAACCTTTTCTAGGTTAATAGATAAACCCATAGTGGACACAACGTAGCCCAAAATTTTCACCTCCTTTAGTCAAAATTCACAGTTGCTAAACTTGACATATAACTGATGGTCTCTTAAGGTCTGGAGTATAATCCTCAAGTGACCTTCATGCTCTTCTTCAGACTTGGAATAGATCAGAATGTCATCAACAAAGACAATAACAAACTGATCTAAATAGTGGTAGATCTAAACAAAGACTACGACAAATTGATCACCTCAATTATGCCGATCCCTGTGCATAAGGTCCATGAATACCATTGGGGCATTCGTTAACCCAAATGGCATACCTATGAACTCAAAATGCCCATATCACGACCCAAACACCGTTTTAGGGATATCTGTCTCCCTAATCCTCAACTGATGGTTTCTCGTGCGCAAGTCTATTTTGGAGTAGACTCTTACCCCTCTCAGTTGATCAAAGAGTTCATCAATCCTAAAAAATGGGTACTTATTCTTGATCGTGGCTTGATTTAACTTTCTTTAGTCAATGCATAACCTAAGGGTCTTGTCTTTCTTCTTGGTAAATATCACCAGAGCACCCCAAGGTGAGATACTCGGTCTAATAAAACCCTTGGCTAAGAATTCTAGGAACTAGACCTTGAGTACTTGAAACTTAGCAAGTGCCATCCTATGCAGTGTCATAGAAATAGGGGATGCACCGAGTTGTGACTTGATGGCAAAGTCTACCTCTCGATATGGTGGCAATCCAAACAACTTATCTGGAAAACCATCTACATACTCGCAAACTACCATAGGTAGACCCAACTCTTGTCTCATCTTGTCCTCAAGTGTAAGGCTCGCAAGCCAACCCATCAACTGTCCATGCCAATGATAATCATACATGGCTTGGGTTAAAACATTATGCTTTTCTCCCTAAAATTTGAAGAAGACACACTCTGGTGTATAAATAGTGACCCTATTCTGATCATAATCAATGACGAATCGGTGTGCCGTTAACCAATCCATCCCAAGAATGACTTCAAACTTAGACATGTCCATGATCCTAAGGTCCACAGTGAGTTGAATCCTTGAGATCTCTAATTTACATCCCCGATATGTCTTATCAATGTGAACCCTAACTACTCAGGTAGGACTTACATGCAATGACTCCTCTAAGGTCTCAACCTCTAAAACCAAATATTTCACACAATATGTAGCAATGAATGAATGAGATGTATCTAAATCAGATAATACCCTTGCCTTTAAATGAGAGATTAGAAATATACCCTAAATCATTGACTAATCCATCGGCTCAGTCTGAGAATTGACAGTGTAGACTTGCCCCTGTGTCCTTGAAGTCCTTGCCTACAAGCCTTGTCCTCGGCCTTGGCCTAAACCCTGGCCCATCTGATCTAATTGCAGAGTCCTCACCTATGAAGTAGTAGGGGCATATGTTGCACCCTGGAACTTTAACTGACTTCCCTAGACCATAGTGGGATAGGTAGCAGTGAAAAATGTTTGTGGATGCCCCACCGATGACTAGAACAAACATATCTTCTAATGTTGGGATCTCTGCCTCTCATGACAATCCTATTTGAAATGGTCCGATTAGTGGGATATGTAACAAGTCTTTTGGTCACTTGATAGGGAACCCTAAAATTTCTCCCACTTTGGGAGGATTGACCTTGGTCATGGCTTTGGTAGCCTTTACCCTTCCCTTGAGACCCTTGTTGTGTTGAGGTCTTATGTTTCTTTCCTGAACATATGTTAAAGGATTGACCCTCCTTTTTTTTGTCCATAGCACCGACCTCTCAAATGCTCTTAGCGTCTTCTATTTCCCTCTCAATGGCCATGGCTGTCTCGACCATCGAGATTAGGTCTTACAGGTAATATCCCACAGTCTATCCGCGGATGAACAACTTCAAGCCATCCTCAAATCTCCTCACTTTGGCAAAGTCAGTGGCCACGTAGTCATCGAAAAAATGGGCTAGCTCGGTGAACTTAGCCACGTATTCTATCACCATCATTGTCCCTTAATTTAGCTCTAAGAATTCCTGAGCTTTCGCTTGTCGAATAGCCGACGGGCAATATTTGCCCATAAATAGATCACATAAATCTTCCCATATCATTGCATCAATATTTTTTTTAAGCTTTTGCCCAATTCCACCATAGATGGTCCTCTCCCTTAAGTTGGAATGTCGTTAGCCTTATCATAGCAACGTCGGATGTGGTCTCCATAACCACTTAGATCTTTTCTACTTGTTGGAACCAATGGTCAGCCATCATCAGACCCACCCCTCCCACAAAAGTTGGTGGCTTGTGTGCCTTGAACTTTTGGAGGTTGTTTGAGCCTCCATGAAGGCTTGTTGATCAAAGGTCGGTGGTAGTTGGTTGGTTATTTTGTCCACCACCTCGACTGTTCCAATGTCCATTTCCTCTACTTTCCATCTATACGCACGTAAGATAACAATAGACCACTAACTTAGTATCCCAAATTTAGGGATTAAAGTTAAACAGTTGAGAATTTTCCTTTTTGTCTCACTGGTAGGAGGAATGCCACCCACCAATAGAGGCCCAAACCGTAAAATTTCTCACTCTTTCTTTTTCAACCCCAAGGTTATGTTTTCTAACCCTAGTGTCTCATTCTCATACTCATTTAATCATGTATATAATCACATATCACACAACATGTAACATTTAAAGAACATAACATGTAACTCATAATGAATGGAATGGCTTAACCTAATCTACCCTCAAATTCAAGGTAATCGGGAACCTAAGCTCCGATACCAATCTATGAAGCCCCAAAATCCGAGGGTCCTTTCTCAACCTATTGACCACCTATCAACCCACAAAAATACCCGTGAGTACCTAATACTACGTCGTTACACCTCATCTACTGAGATCATAACCTAAACAAAATTTGGACAGAGTCTCCCTTTGTATAGGAGCTATGCCTATTTTGTGTGCATATAATAATCATGCGACCATTCCAAGGTCCATATCCCAAAGTATAGGCTTAAAATTTAATAATTTACATCATCCCAAGAAAAGAGTTCAAGATGTGAAGGATTGGCAATGCATCGTTTAAAATTTCAATTTTTAAGAAGAGGTACAGGTACCTCAGATATGTGGTATCACTACCTCAGCCTTTTGTTTGCATGGTACCAATACTTGGACTCGCTGTCTGCAGGGTATCGGTACCTGTGAGCATAGGTACCATTAATTTAGGTCACTGTCTATCTGGGTACCAATACCTGTGAACCTAGGTATTGGTACCTGAGCTCTACGGATGCCAAGTACATGTATGGTACCGATACCTGGAGCTCAGATTTCACCAAATTTCTCAAAAACTCAAACTTTTGGCCATACGACACATACAACACCCATTCCATTCATTTTCTTTACAAAAGAATAATTTCACATTACATTCCTTTGCCAAAAATCTAGTTTTGTACATGATTTATACAATGCCAGAACAAAATTACACAATTGATTACACAATGCAATTTAAAAGCCATAATCTGGCTCAGTTAACAAAACGAGCGCAAGTGTGGGCCGTCCCCTAAAGCTTTTCCAATACTTGAATTTTATCCCCATAAAGGGTGAGTCATGCTCAATGTGGTATCTTCTAAGGGGTCTACTCCCCAACCCAGATGCATATGAAATATCACTTGCAATTCATCACACCAAACATTGAATCAAATACTTACATGTCATAAATGATTGCTATAATTTCGTGTCATATCATTAAGTGAAACTCATGCATACAATGCAAACCCGAGCCCTCCACTGGCTCCCATAACACATACCATGTCATGTGTATGCATCTGAAGCATTTCAAGGCCCTTCCATTAATGCTGGACATCCAATGACCATTTTATAAAATCTTATGTCTTTCTTGGGGTGAGTATTTATAGACTTCCATCAACGGTTACTCAACTGACACGGTATCTATGGACTTCCATCAACGATTATGTGTACACCAACACACTTTATGGACTCAATACCAATGTGAGCGCGTATCTAAAATTATCGAGTCTTCCACCGGAGGAAGAATCTAGTTCTTCTTGCTAACCCCAACACATATTTTCAATGCAACCCGTGTGACTCAGTCGAATACGATATTACCCGTGCATATACAAATTTAATGTGCAATTACATTTCTTATAATTATGCAATCAAATTGTACAATTATAATTTATATCACATGTTCATCATATCATACGACATATAATGAACACATTCATTATCCCTGACCATATCCAATTTCCTCAAATGTTAATTATATCAGAAAACATGTAATAACATTTCATAATATGACTAAGCATGTTATAGCAATTTTCATTCAATTAGCTCACTTGAACATCCATAGGAATTTTTTCAAACACCTATAAGGTACAAATGTAAACACATAGCATGCTTAAACAACACATTCTTCATGAAACCTATATCAAGCAATTTCATCAAACCTAAATCATACAAGAATTGGTTTTAACATCATTTTTCATATTCTAACCACCCTAGGTATGTGTTATTTATGAGAATTCATCTCTAACACCCTATCCATTTAATATTTCAACCCTAGGTTAGAAATAAACCTGGTTAGGAAAGAACCTTACTTGTTGTAGTGTATATCCGAGTAGAAGAAGTCATAAAGATCCAAAATCAAGCTTCCAAAGCTTTATCTTGAAACTTCTATCTTTGAGATTTTGGTAAAACTCACGATCTTTGATATGGTTTTGTAGGTCTCATCGAGTAGAACGACTTTAATTCTTGGCCCGAAGCAATCCAACGGTTGAATCTTTGTAGATCAAATGAGGAAGCATGGAGAACTTTGAGATTTCTCTCATATGTCTTTCTCCCTCTTTTTCAAAAGTATTTGGATGAACAATGACTTTTTATACTCCTAAAACACTTGGCCCTTGTTGTGTTACAAATCTCACTTCATTTGGTCCAATTTCATCTCGAATAAATTAAATCTAGTCCTATTTTAAGTTTAGTGTATTTTTATTGAATAAATTTAAATTATTTTCTGGGTTTCGCAAATAAAATTTGATCGCTTTAATTTTAGTCGTGGTACACCCTATCGCATCGTAAAATGCAAAAAATATGTCTGTGTCAGTATTCAACGAAAATTGACTAGGTAACTAGATTTTGCTAGACGAATCCAATGATGAGATCTGTTTCATCATCTAAGTTCTAGAAAAATTCAGTTTCTCTACTCGTTCTGTAACGACTAATTATCGTTTTGCATTTTTTAATAAAATATTTCATTATCGTGGGTTTTACATTTACTTGGATTGTTCACTTTGTGGAGGAAGATCAGACATTGCTTCTTCCAGTGTCGTGACTTCTTGCAATGAAAACAATTTCCCTTAGGTTTTCTCACTGCTCCCTAAGGCCCAACTACCTACTTTTGAGCCTTTTTCTATTTCTTCTTGCCTTTTAGCTTAGAAACAGAACCCTTCTCAATAGCATAAACATGAGGTTGCTATTGAAAGATACCTTTATTTGCTGAGAGTTCCTTAAGGAGTTCTACTAGAGAATGAGAATTCTTATTCATATTGTAATTAAGGTGAAACTATTTAAATGACTCTAGCAAAGACTGGAGTATGATATCAACATGGGTTTCCCCATTAGTCTCAGCTTTAAGGATCTGTAGTTCATTAAGAATATTCATCATATTTAGAATATGATCCCTTACTGGGCATCGATCTTTTCATAACTTACCTAGCAGCTGGACTTTGATCCCCAAACATTTCTTTGAGGTTCATTATCATTTTGTATGCGGTGGGCATGTGCTCATGCTGATTTTGTAGCAAACTTGACATTGATGCCAAAATGTAACACGACGTCATCTCATCAGTCTTTTTGCAGCTCTGGTGAGCTTGGACTTCCTGTTGGGTTTCCCCCTCACCATGTTCATTAGGACAAAAAATTGTGAGCACGAACTTGTAATCTCTGTAGTTAACACAATATCCAAGTTTCTTTTCCAATCCATGTAGTTTGGTTCAATTAGTTTGTGTTCTTTAAGTATGAAAGAAAGAGGATTGAATGAACCCATTTTAAAACTTGAAAATCACATAATTGAAAATTATGATGGGCAAAATAACAACATTGAATTCAAATTTAAATTTGGTTCCTTTTAGCTAGTTCTAAATGAATTTGTAGTAGCTTGAATCACCGTGAATAGTATGCCTCTATAGGGAGGACATCTACTATCCATCATTTGTCCACATAGGTTGTTGCCTATTAACTTTACTCTCTAGCCACTATATCGTGACAAGTAAAATTAAATAGTTGGTGATTTGCCATGAATAATGTTGTTTCTTTAGTTATTAATTGTGATGAATTGTATTATTTTGAGTTATTAGATTAATTATTCTTTGGTATATCATTTTTATGGGATTTATAATGTTTTGCTAATTTTTTAGGTCAAATGAGGTAAAATAAGTGATTTGGTGAAACATTAGTCAAAAGATAAATAAAGTAATGCCAATTGGGAGCAAAGCGAAATAAAGGATTGACATGAGGAATAAAAAATATTGGCCACAGAAGATGTTCGGGAAAAATCAGATCTTGGAACAAGGAAGCACCGTTCAAATACAAGGTCGTCTATGAGGAGCAAAGTGGAGAATTTCCAAAGAGTTTCATTTGTTTGAACAGAACTCAGCCATACGAATGCCCAATGACAATACGAATATCCATAGCCAAGAGCTAATTTTTTCATAGAGTTTTAATTGTCAGAACAATACTCAGCCATTCGAATGTCATTTGACGATGTATGCCTCCGTTTGAACGGAGATGCACCGTTCGAACGCCCCTCCATTTGATGGCAGATGCTTTAGCCCTAGTTTCTATTTTAAAATATGATTTTTCTTTATTTTTTAGTAAAATAGGGAGAGTTAATTTTTGGGGGATCTCTTCCTAGACTCTCTTTAACCTTTTTCTTATTTTGTTGAAGATCTTGATTTCTTATTTTATTGAAGATCTTGATCATGGCTAGTGAGTAATTCTCTTGCGTTTCTCTAGTTAGGGTATGGTTCTCATGATTGTAATTAGAATACTATATGGATGCAATTATATATTCTTGTTATGGAATGATTTATCTTTCTAAATATTTTTTGATTGAATGAATGATTTTTACCAAAGTAATGTACTCTGTAAACTTATTTGATTAATTATTAACAAAATTGTTTTCTTAGTATGATTAATACTTATAATTCCCTGCGATTATACATGACTAGTTCATGAACTCCTATTTTCTTTTCAATCAAAAATCTTGTTTTCAAAGCTATACTTTTGGTTGATTACATCGACGTTAGAAGTCAATTGGGATAATTATAATATAACTGTAAAAATATTATATTTGATTTAGATGAATGAGACTTGATCATGAAGCCAAAGAACAACCTTTCTTCCATATCAAATTCATTTAAATTTGTTCAAATTATTCAAACTCAAATTCTCTTTACTCGGTCTTTCTTTTTACATTCCTAACTCCAAACCAATGTTCTTGAGGATTGACCTCGGATTATCGAGTTTATTACTACACTTGACCACCTACTCTTGGGTGCACTTTTTAGAGTCTAGCCAGTTTTTGGAGCCATTGTTGGGGAACTTTGAAAGGATGCAAAATCCAAAAAGAAGAATCCATTGTCGCAACGAGCTATTTGGAGAATTCAATTTTTCTAGGTAACCTCATTCCATCTTTTGGTTTTTTGTTAATTTTTGTTTGATTTGATAACATTTTATGGATTTTTTTTTAAATTATGCTATTTTACTGCTAGTTTCTTTTAGTCATAATCATCTTTTACTTTATAGTAGTATGTTTGGTGGACATAATTTTGATTCTGATATTGAGTCACCATTCTAAAATCTACAAGATCCATAGGTTCATCTTCACCTTTAGATTCTAGTTAGTCAGTTCTTATCCCCATTTTTGATCTGAGTCAAACAGACAGTAACATGGGAGACAACATGAATGACTCTAATCTTAACAACCCTAATTGCGGTCAAAAGGATGACCAACAGGTCAGAACTCTTAGGGATTATCTGCATCCCCTAAGGAGTAGTGTTCCGTCACATTTTTTCTTCTAGAAAAATGCACAATAGTTCACAATGAAACCTGGTACAATCTAGCTTTTGCCACAATTCCATGCCTTGATTCTAAAAATTCCGATCTAGAAATGAAATAATTTAAAGAGGTATGCGGGACCTTCCAGGATAGTTCTGATTTAAATAAGTTGAAACTTTTTCCTTTCTCCCTGGAGGATAAAGCTAAGCAGTGGCTTAACATTCAAAAACCATATTCTATCCATGATTGGTCTGCATTGCAAAAAGAATTTTTCAAAAAGTTCTTTCCCATCCATCGCACAAATGCTTTAAAACGTCACATCATAAACTTTTATGTGAAGGACAAGGAAACATTCTATTAGTGTTGGGAGAGATTCAAGGATCTCCTTCACAAATGTTCACATAATGGGATTGAAAGTTGGACCCTTGTAGATTTTTTCTATGAGTCTCTACTGACCTTTATACGTTAGTTCGTCGAGATGATGTCATAGGGAGAATTCATGGATAAAAATCCTAATGAGGCTTTCAAATTTTTTGATACTTTAGCTGAGAATTCCTAGATGTGGGACTCGACCTTATCTACCAGTTTTGAAAATAGATCAATCATTTCCCAAGGAGGAAACTATACACTGAGAGAGGATGCTGATTTGAGAACAAAGATGGTTTCTTTGTCTCGAAAGCTTGAGACTTCCGAGATGAAGAAAGTCAATAAAGTATCTGTTATGCCACCCGTGGAACATACATGTGGGATATGTGCTTCAGTGGGGCATTCTAGTAGAGATTGTCCTAGATTCCTGCTTTTCTAGAGGTGTTATTGGGAAATTCCAATGTTGTCTCCTATTTTCAAAATTCATACAATAACTCTTACTCTGAGACTTATAATCTAGGGTGGAAACAACACCCAAATTTCAGTTGGAACGGTCAACAGCAAAACCAAGCCCAATTTCTACAAGCACCACCATTGTAACAACCACAACAACACTAGTATCCACCTTACCAAGCCCCTTGTAATCGTTGTCTAGAGGATACCTCGAATTAATTCATACATGCCTAGATGCAATATAATAATTAGAACTCATAGGCCTACAATGAGTTTAGAGACTTCAAATCCCAGACTACACAATATTTAGATAATTTAAAAGGGCACATGTAGAAACTAACCCAATCGATAGCTGATTCAGAGAAAGGAAAATTCCCTACCTAACCAAAGCCTCCCCAAGGTTAGTTTTAGGTAGTAAATTTTGTTTCCATGGACCCTTCAACAGCAAGTCCAAGTCATCACCATTCTTAGGAGTGAAATAATTGTTGAAAAAATCACACCACATACGCACATTGGGCCTACATTTACACTTGTGATTGAGTCTCCCTAGATGAGACTGAGTCGAGAGAGGTTAAGAAGCCTCCATGTTCTATTCCTGCTCCCTCCCCTCAAAACTCTAGAAACCTCAGAAGCTGTGTGACGCCCTAAAATTTGAGGGTCTTTTCTCAACTCATTGATAACCAATCAATCCCCAAAATATCCACGAATACCATGTATCCCGATACCATGTTGTTACACCCCATTCACCAGGATCATAACAAAATGGAATTCAGGTAGAGCCTCATTTGTATAGAAGAACTATCCAATGCATAATATGTGTATACATTATTCATATGACCATTCCAAGGTACAAATCCTAATATCTAGGACTTAAAATTTAACGATTCATATTGTCTGATGAAAAGAACACAATATATGAAGGCTCAAAAATTTTGAAGTTTAAAAATAAAATTTAGAAAAAAGGTACTGGTACTTATGATAAGGAGTACTGGTACCTGAGCTGTAAAATCCGGGTAAATTTAAACTTTTTCAGAAAAGGGCAAAACGATAATTTATCATTATAATGCGTATTTAAAATACATATTTCTCTAGAGCTTGGAAGATGCAACGAACTTCATCGTTGGATTCGTACCGTCAAATCGAGTTGTCCTTAAAATTTTTGTCGAATTTCGAGATAGTCATATTTTTCACATTTTACGAGACAACTAGGTGTCAGGTGACCTCACAAATGTCCCCAAAAATAAAATTTATAAAATTTCCTTATAATTTAAGTAAAGTTCAAATAAAAATAATTTGAACTTAAACTGGGATGAAATTAATCATTTTGGGACAAAAACAGACTAGGACAAGGAGTGGCGTGTGGCGCGACGTGCACCAAGCATCAAGGGCTATAAATATCGATAAAAATCTGATTTTTTGGAAGAAATATCTTTTGAAATCAGTGTGTAAACATTTGAGGAAGAGAGGAGAGGAAAAAGAAAAAAAAATGAGATTTCAAAACTTCTCGCTACGATATACGAAGCTCCGTCGCTCGAATCAACTCGAGCCAAGAATTAAAGTCGATCTCCTTGATGAGGGCTACGATTTCATACCAAAAATGAAGGATTTCACTGAAGATAAATTTTTTTTTTTTTGAGAAATCAAGAGTTTAAAGTTGTGATTGGTGTTCTTGAAGGTTTTACCCTCCATTTTACGCTTCAAGAGGTAGTGTTCCTCCTTAATTTTGTTTATTTCCATCCTATGGTGTCCATAGGAAAGGTTTAGGTATATAGAAATAGCTTTAATCAATTCCTAGCTTGGGTTTGATGTATGAAAGTTACTTGTGTAATTTCTTGGAATTTGGTATTGGTGGGCTTGCTTTATGTTTATAATGTGCCTTTGTGAATAAGACGTGTTATTGATATAGATTATGTAATAACATGCTTATGTTTGGTTATTAAGTATAAAGTGTCGATATATGTTCATTGATATATTTCCATTGTGATGGATAAAAGTAATTATATGTACATGATATAATTGACCTTGGTACATTGATATACGATTAAATTACTCATTTGACCTTCATTACATCTTGGGCATGATAATGACATCACATTCATGGGCATAAAGCATGAATGTAGTTGTGGGGTGCATGATTGATCAAACACCATACTTGGTGTTTGATAAGTAGAATCAGGAAGGTTGGATCAAAGATCTGGCTGAGTTGTATGGTTGCAAGAAAAACTTGTGTTAGGTATAGCAAGAAGGGCTAGATTCTCCTTGGGGTGCAAGACCCAACTACTTGATTCATACATTCCCTTAAGGTGAAATTCTGAAAAAGTGTAATAGTGTACTAAACCGGCGGTTTGATACCAAAATCTGTTGCCCAACAAAGACATAAGATTTTTTTTTATAAAAATACTCATTTGATATGTTACATCCAACAATGACTTGGTTTTATAAACACATAACTTTTATTTCAAACATTCATTGAATGTATTTCATCAATTACAAATGTATTACACATGTGCATTACATTGTGTTGTGGGAGTCGGTGAGGACTCAGGTTAAAGTGCATGAGTGAGTATCATCTCATATCATAACATGACATGGTAGAATTCCAATCTTGAATTACATGTTTTTGTTCAGAATGGATAATGGTTGTTGATTGTTACATGTGCACATTTCATATGTATCTTGGTTAGAGAGCAGCCTCTGTAGGAGATATTCTGTTGAGCGTAGCTCACCTTATACAGGAAAATATTTCAGATGAGGGATACACGCCATTGGACGGTGCCTATTCGGGGCCCCCAGTAATGAAGAAAAGCCGACTTGTGGCTTTTAGTCCCTTTTTGTAAAACTTTTGCAAAGTTAATTTTTGGGAATGTAATGTATGTAAAAGAATTGTAATTTTGAACTTGTATTAACTTTGTTTAATGCATAAAATCATGATGTGTGAGTATGAATTGATGTATATTGGACCTCAGATGGGTCATGTGATTAAATGCTATTATATGAGTATGGATAAATGAACCCGGTGTGATTAGTGTTGTATATTGGACCTTGGATGGGTCATGTGATCGTATGATGCACAAGTTGTGTTTTGAGTAGAGCTCCCCGTATAAAGGAGACTCTGTCCGAATTTTGTTAAATTATGGAAACCAGTAAATGGGGCATGACGTGTGATATCGAGTTACACAGTATCCATGAGTATTTCTGTGGTTGATGGGTGATCAACGGGTTAACAAATAACCCCTGATTTTTGGGGCGTCACATGAGCCATCTGGAAGCCAAGTACTAGTACCTGGGCTATTTAAATTTGAGAATGAAGGAGGTACCTCTTCCCTAAATTTGATTTTTGAACTTCAACAGTTTTGAACCTTTATATCTTGAGTTATTTTCTTTAGACGATATGAATGGTTTAATTTTTAGTCCTAGATCTTGGGATGTGGACTTTGGAATTGTCATATTTATAATGTATGCACAAGTTATGTATTGGGTAGAGCTTCTATGCAAAATAGACTTTGCTTGAATTCCATTCTATTATGATCCTAGTGAATGGGTGTAACAACGTTGTAATGGATTCTACAATATTCAAGGGTATTTCGCAGGTTGATGGGTGATCAACGAGTTGAGAAAGGACTCCTTGATTTTGGAGCGTCACAAGATGAACAACCATGTTGAGATTTATGAGATTTTTAAGCAAGTAAAAATCAATATACCACTTCTAGATGCCATCAAACAACTCCTTTCCTATACCAAATTCCTAGAGGATTTGTGCACAGTCAAGAGGACTAAAAATGGTTTTTTTAAAAAGAGCCTTTTGACCGAGTATGCAAGTGCCATAATCCAACAAAAGACCCCTCCAAAATTCAAGGACCTAGGGTGTACAACTAAATCTTGTGTCATAACGAACTTCAAGATAGTGCAGTCCTTGCTTGATCTTGGAGTTAGTTTCAATATACTCCCCCACACTATCTACCAACAATTAGGGTTAGGTGAACTCAAGCCTACAAACATCACTCTACAATTGGCATACCGTTTTGTTAAAGTTCCTAGGAGGATAGTTAAGGATGTACTTGTCTAGGTGGATAAGTTTTATTTTCATGTTGACTTCATTGTATTAGACACCCATCTGTATGCACATACAGGGAGTCAAATTCTCGATATTCTCTGTAGACCATTTCTTTTTACTTCTAATGCTCTCATAAATTGCAAGAATGGGGTCATAAAATTATTATTCTGGAGTATGACCCTTAAGCTTAATATTTTCAATATAGCTAAGCAATTAGGTGAGTAGGAGGAAGTAAAAGAGAACAATTTTATTGAGTCTTTGGCACGAAATCATTTTTATAAGGTGTTCATAAAGGAGTCTATGGGGACATTTTTGAGTGAGTGTGTGTTTTTTGATGGTGAGTCTATTCTCTTTAAGGATGACTCCTTATTCGAGGAGGAGTGCCCTGTTGCTTATGCTGCCAAACCATGGGTGCCCAAGTTTGAGGAATTAGTTCCTAGTGACAAGAAGCCACTTTTTTCTTCTAAAAAACCACCAAAACTTAAAGTGAAACCCCTTCTATCCATTTTAAAGTATGCATTCCTTGGGGAGGGTGAGTCATATCTGGTGGTCATCTTTTTTACCCTTACACTAGACCAGTAGTCCAAACTACTAGAGGTTCTTAGACAACATTATAGTGCTATAGGGTAGACCATCACTAATTTGAAAGGTATAAGTCACTTTTTTACAGTGATGCCATAAACCTTGAAGAAGATTCAAAACCCTCTCGCTAAATTCAACGTTGGTTAAACACACATATGAAGGAGGTTATACGGGCTAAATTTTTAAAATTGTTAGGTGTGGGAATCATCTTTCTCATCTCATATAAAAAATGGGTCAGCCAAATCCAGGTAATACCTAAAAAATTTGGAGTTATGATAGTAAGAAATGAAAACAATGAGTTAGTACCTACCAGAGTCGTCTTGGGATGGTGCATGTGCATTAACTATCAGAAACTCAATCTTGCTAGTAGGAAAAACCATTTTCGTCTCCCATTCTGATTAGCACAAAAACATGACATATATTATATGCTAATATGCCCTTTTATACTTTTTTTTTGTCGTGAAATTGGGGAGAAATGATTTTAATCCTCTCTTTGATGGAGTTTTGTGTAAATGCAGGTAAAAAGATGTAAATGATTTGAGTTAGACCCCCATTGAAGTGTTTGAAGTCAATGATGATAAGGGGATGGCTTAAAGGAAGGTTTCGAAGGTGAAGAAATCAAGAAAAATACAATATGAATGAAAACTTTTTGGAAGGTTTTGGCAGTGAAGAGCAGACCAAAGCAAAACCTTCTGAAAGGTTTTGCCCTAAACCTTCTAGAAATTTTACATTCAATTTGCATTTTTCTTGGTTTCTTCACCTTCCGCAAGGTCTTGCTTTGGTCTGTTGTTCACTGCCAAAACCTTCCAGAATGCTTTGTCTGAACTTTCCAGAAGGTTTTGCCTACTGGTTTCCTCATTTAACTGTTCCTACACAAACCTTCTGGAAGGGTTTTGTCGACCTTCCGGAAGGTTTTTCCTAGGCAGCTTACAACTCAAGCTTTTTCATTTGGGGGGTCCCACCTACACTTCTCCACCAGGTCCCCTGACATCCCTTACACATCTATATGCCTCCCATCACCATAACTTGGAATTTGAAGGCTTGTGCATTAATGAGAAGGATAAAGAAGAGCAAGACAAGATAGGGCAAGTCTATGTTTGTCATACAGGCTATGAGGGTCTCCATGGACATTTTTAAATCATTCAGTATGTATTCGTTCAGAGATTATTACATTAATGCCTTCAAGTTCTTCATTTCTAAGCTTTAAAATGGGTATTGCATATTTTTTTTCATAGAACTAAAATCCCAATGTCACTTCATTTCCTTTATGTCTTTGCTTTAGATATGAGTGGCTAAGTTTATATTTGGCTAATTCAAGGGAAAATTATCCTTGGGTATGCTACTTTAACTCATTTCTTTCCTCCTTATAGTGTACGATGACTCAGTTTGACTAGGGTGAGTGTGGACATGGTTGTGAGTTCTTGATACACCGTAGGCATTGTCACGAGGTTTACTTGAATCCTCACCTCCATTTTGGTCCCGATCTTCCTGTGAAACAATCGAACAACTAGGCACTATTTAAGGAAGGTCTTGAATTGATTTGGCACTCCCATTGGAATTACCCCTTCAGATTAGCAAACACTTGTTTCCATTCTAGCTCCTCGGGCTATCTGAGGTCTCTGTCCCACCGCCTGCTTGGGGCGACGGTAGGGTAACACCCTCTGTGCTCCACTGGTGCCAGGGCCCGTCCTGATCGGACCTCCTCTTGCTAAGCTCTGTCGTCGCTAGCTGTCTTCTATATCTCTCTCCACCAATGCAGCTCGGTCGACAAGATCCCCATAGTCTCGAATCTTGAGAGCCACCAACTTCTCTCTGATGACCGGCCTCAAACCCTGCTCAAAGTGCTTGGCCCTGTCGGCCTCATTAGTTATAAACTCCGTAACATAACGGGATAGCTCATCAAACCTCCTCTCGTACTTGGCCACCGACATGATGCCCTATCGTAAGCAAGGAAATCGTCCTTCATCCGGTCACTGATAGATTTCGAAAAGTACTTGTCTTGGAAGATTTGGTCGAAATCCTCCTAAGTAAGTGCATCGATGATCCTCCTTCGTTTCACTGAGTTCCACCAATGGTCGGTCTCTCCCTCGAACAAGTAGATAGCTAAGCCAACCCGCAAGTCCTCGGCAGCTCCCATGCTGTCACAAATCTTTTTCACTCGGCGGATCCATCTATCCGCATCCAAAGGAATTTAGCTCCCATAGAAATTAGGCGGGCGTTGTCTCAAAAAATCTTGGAGAACTATCATCCTCCTGTTCTCCTCCCCGTTGCCCAGTACTTGGGCTAAGGGATGAGCTCCACCGTTATGGTAGTTCCCATTCTGGTGTTGTACCAAAGTGGTGAGCTTCCTCAAACAATAATAAATGCCCCTAATGGCTTCGGGAGGAGGTGGTGGGGGTGGAGGATTTGCTTGACCGCCACCACCACGCTCACGTCCCCTACCTCGTCTTCCATCCATGCTACACATCAATTTACAATTTAGTTCATTGATGTGCAAGACATTGTAACCATCACTCAAATCTAAAGTATAAGACGTGTACACAATTTAGATCACTTGTTCATTCAACCTAATCCTACCTCTCTAGTGGTAATCCATAACCTACAGCTCCCATGTAAGACCTAAAGTCTAAGCTCTGATACCAAAATCTGTAATGTCCAAAATACCCCATTGGATGGCATTACATGCTAATCACCATTCACATCATGAGAGCACTAAATAAATCCATCAATAAGAAATTTTTCATTCATTATATATAAAAGTAACAAGATCATTCGAAAAGAATAAGTCAAGCTATGGCATTTACAACCCAAAGGAAATAAATTACACTTGTAGCGGAAATACAAAAGAAAACTAGACTTCTAAATTCTCAAGTCTAATACAAAAGAAGCTATGTCTCAATAGGTCCACCTCGGGGTCTAGATTCCCCTCAGGTGGTGCCTCCCAATGTGCTGGCTCATCAACTCTAATCTCCTCCTCTAGCATATAATCTGAAAATATGTAATTTGTAGGGGAAAAGCATGAAGCTCTATAGCAAAATCTTCCCAAACTCCAACAAGGTTTAGAAAAAAAACAAATAAAAAAGCCGGTCTCATCTCACAAATAGCATATATAATCTTTGAAGTAAAACAGAGACATTTTACAACTGATCTCAAGTTTAAGTAGCAATAATAATAGAAATGAACAATACCAACCAAGTTCCAATAATCATCTATTTTCAAAATATAAACCATTTCCCACACATTACATAATATTGTCCTTCATGGCATGAGCATCCTTACAAGGAACCTCTCACCCTCAAGGTTTGGGTTTCTCAAGCACCCTTACAAGGAACCTCTTAAGAAAATCTCATACTGTCCTCTTTTGGCATGAGCATCCTTACAAGGAACCTCTTAGCCTCAAGGTTTAATTTCTCAAGCATCCTTACAAGGAACATCTTGAGAAGATTACACATTGTCTTCTTTTGGCATAAGCATCCTTACAAGAAACTTCTCACCCTCAAGGTTTGGTTTCTCAAGCATCCTTACAAAGAACCTCTTGAGAAGGAATGAGCATCCTTACAAGGAACCTCTCACTCATATTTGTCCATACAACCATACAAGTAATACATTATCCACTATTTTCTCAAATACCCAACAAATTCCACAAGTCTCTGATTTAAAAGCAATTTCATAAGTATTAACAAAATCCCCAAATTCATCATGTGACAATTCCAATAACCAAATATGAAAAGTACAAGAGATCACAACAATGTCATTTGATTACTCACACCAAGTTCTATGGTTCTAACATCCATAATGAAGGAAGAGTTTAAGAAGAAAATTCATCACTCTCCAAAATCTAGGGTTTTGAAATACAAAAAGAGATTTCATGGGTATTCAACCCTAACTTTGTTAAAAACATGTAATCTTTGCCCAAAAAACTAAGAGAGGATGATTTCATATCATATATATAACATTTAGAGCAAAACATACATATATACATAAGCCCTAACCTCAATGTAAGAGAAAGAGAAGAAATCCCCTACCTTGTGTTCTTAAAAGTTAGGTTTTGATGGACTCCAAGGTATAAATCCCCTCAAAACTAGTTTTTTTTCTTCCTTTCTTCCTTTCTTCTCTCCTCTTCTTCTTCTCTAGGGTTTTCTAAGGTTAGAAGGGCCGAAATGGGGCTAAAGGAGGCGTTTCTAGGTATTTATAAGGCAAAAATGGACCCCAAATCGCGACATTAAATTGACAGACCTCTTTCGGCCGTACCGGTACGGTTCAGTACGTGTACACAATACCGGTACAATTTGCCTAGTTTTGCTTTTTTTCTCCGTTTTTCGTTTCCAACCCATCTTAAACCCTTCCAAAGCCAACCCAAACTTACACAACATACATTTGTACCCCAAATGTAGTTGATAGAAGTTCTTTTGCAAGTTATGTCATATATTCACTAGCTAAACCAGCTTTAACTATTATTTTTATAATATTAGTATTTCCTACGGTTAAACTCATGGGCTTCATTCCTACACCCTTACATATATCACATTACTACACAATTTATGATTATATTACTTTAACATGTGGGGGTTTACAATCCACCCCCCCTTAAAGAAAGTTTCATCCTTGAAACTTACCTCAAGTAGTGAATAAGAGTGGGTACGTCTCTCGCAATTCCAGCTCCGATTCCCAAGTAGCTTCTTCTACTCCATAGTGTTACCACAAGATCTTCACCAATCGAATGACTTTGTTGTGAAGTACCTTCTTCTTGGTATCAAGAATTTTCTTCGGCTATTCTTCATATATTTCTCCATCTTGAACTTCAATATCTTCCAAGTCTACAACATGCGTGGTCTCCGACTGGCACTTTCTCAACATCAAAACATGGAATACATTGTGTACACCTGATAATTGAGCTAGTAACAGAAGTTAATACGCCGCTTTACCCACCGCCTTAATTACTTCAGATGGCCCGGTATATCTTGTTGCTAACTTTCCCTTCTTGCCGAATCTAAATACTCCTTTCTTGGGTGACACTTTAAGGAACGCATAGTCTCCCACTTTGAATTCCAAGGGTCTTCGTCTTTGATCTGCATAGCTTTTCTGTCAACTTTGTGCCATGCGTAGCCTCTCCCGGATGAGTTGAATTTTCTCGGTAGTCTCTCGAACAATCTCCGGTCCAAACAAACTACTCTCGCCGGCTTCCAACTAACACGTCGTTGATCGAAATGCCTTCCATATAATGTCTTATATGGTGCCATCCCAATACTTTCCTGATAGCTATTGTTGTACACGAATTCCACCAATGAAAAATGATCACTCCAGCTTTCCCTAAAGTCCAACACGCAAGCTCATAGCATATCTTCCAAAATCTGTATCACCCTCTCGGATTGGCCATCCGTTTAGGGATGAAATGCTGTACTAAAATGTAACTAAGTCCCCAGGGCTTGTTGTAGACTTTACCAGAACTGTGCCACAAACTGAGAATCATGATCCGACACAATAGAGAACGGAACTCCCTGCAATTTCACATCTCACGAATGTAAAGCTTGCTCAAGGTCTCTAAGTTGTCCGTAATCTTCATACTCAAGAAATGAGCAGACTTGGTGAGTCTATCCCTGACAAAAATATGACATTATGTCCTCGCGTCCGGGGTAAACCCGACACGAAGTCCATGGTGATGTGATCCCACTTGCACTCTGGAATAGGCAAAGACTATAGTAAGCTCCCTGACTTTTGATGTTCGATCTTCACCTGCTGGCACACCACACATCGTGCTATGAACCTTGCCATATCCTTCTTCATTCTCTTCCACCAATACTGGCGCTTCATGTCCCTATACATTTTTGTGCTACCGGGGTGGATAGCAAACTTAGAGCGATGACACTCTTCAAGTATCTCCTCCTTTAGGGACGAATCGTCAGGAACGCATAGCTTATCCCATATCTCAATTCACCTTTTCTCAAGGACCAACCCTCCATAGTTTCTCCATTCTCTAATTTAGCTCGAACCGACACTAATTCAGGATCTATGCATTACAATTCCACAACCCTACGTTTGAGAGTAGGTTGAGTCATAAGGTTGAACAAGCATGGTGGTGATCCATCTTCTTCAACCCATAGATCATAATCTCCAAGGGTATCATTCAACATCTATTCACCTATGGAAACATTGAGTTCACCACGAGACTTTCTGCTAAGTGCATCGGCAACTACATTCGCCTTTTCAAGATGTTAGTTAAGTGTGAAATCGTAGTCTTTCAAATACTCAATCCACCTTCTTTGTCGAAGATTCAAGTCCTTCTGTGTGAACACATACTTGAGGCTCTCGTGGTTAGAGAATACTTGAAAATTTTTCCCATACGGGTAACACCTCCACAACTTGAGAGCAAAAAATCACAGCGGCCAACTCCAAGTCATCAGTGGGATAATTCTGTTCGTGAAATTTTAGTTGTCTTGAACCATAAGCAACTACTTTGCTTTCCAGCATTAGCACACATCCCAAGCCTCGTAACGAAGCATCATTGTACACATCGTATCCCTCCCCACTATTTAAAATAATGAGGATAGGTGTCGTCGTCAACCTTTCCTTCATGGTTCAAAAAGCTCGTTCACACTCTTGAGTCCACAAGAATTTCTCCCCCTTCTTCATAAGGCAAGTCATTGGCATCGCAAGCTTGGAGAATCCCTCCATGAACCTCCGGTAGTAGCCTACTAAGCCCAGAAAATTACGCACTTTGGTCACATTCTTCGGTAGTTCCCACTCCATTATTGCTTCAACCTTTGAGGGGTCAATGGCTATCCCTTGTTCGAACACAACATGACCAAGGAACTTCACTTCTTTCGTCCAAAATTTGTACTTACTCATCTTCGCATATAACTTATGCTCCCTCAAGGTCTGAAGCACAATTGTGAGATGGCGTTCATATTCCTCGTGAGTCCAAGAATAGATTAGTATGTCATCAATGAATACATTGACAAACTGATCTAGATACGGCCGAAATACCCTATGCATCAAATCCACGAAGGACACAGGTGCATTTGTCAATCCGAACGGCATCATCGTATACTCAAGATGACCATACCGAGTACGAATAGCTGTCTTAGGAATATCCTTGTCCTTGATCCATAATTGATGATACCCTGTGCGAAGATCAATCTTGGTGTAATCCTTAGAACCCCTCAATTGATCAAATAAGTCATCAATTCGTGGCAACGGATATCTATTCTTTACTGTTACCTGATTCAAACTTCGGTAATCTATGCATAACTGAAGTGTTTCGTCATGCTTCTTTACAACGAGGACCGGGACTCCCCAAGGTGAAGTACTCAAATGGATAAACCCAATGTTCAACAGATGGTCCAACTGCTTCCTTATCTCCTTTAACTCCAAAGGTGCCATCCGATAAGAAGCAATGGATTCGGTTCTTGGATAAAGATCAATCTTGAACTCAATCTCCCTTTGCGGAGGTAACTCGAGTAATTCGGCAAGGAAGACATCCAAAAAATTCAATACTATCAACACCACATTTGTATGGGATTTATCCCGATCATCTCCCATTAAGCTGGCTAAGAAACTCAACTGACTCCCCACCTTCGCATTCAAGAATCTATTACCAGTAGTAGAAAATGGATGGGAAGAATTACGATCATTCATGAAAGTAAAAACTACCCCTCCCAGTAATTGGAATAAGATCCGCTTGCAAAAATAATCCATCACCGCACGGATATATGACAAAAGATTCATCCCAAATATGATATTGTGCCCCTTTATATTTAACGCAACCAAATCTACGATCAATTCTTGCTCCCCAATGCGAAGGACACATCCTCTACACACCCTAGTTGTACCCAAACATTCTCTCGTCGGCATATCAATACTCAAAGTATGTTTAATTTTCCCAAAATCTAAACCCAGATTAAGTGCATATTTTGTGCGTATGAATGAATGGGTAACACTGGGGTCAAATAAGATTCTGGCCCAAGAATTGTAAAGAAGAACAATACCTTCCACTACGGCATTGGAAGCATCCTCCTCCGGTTGAGTCAAAGCAAAAACCGTTCCTTGATTGGCGCCGTTGGTTGCTTGAGCTTGTAACGATCTCTGCGGTGCTGGCCTTTGTAGAGGTGGCCATTTTGCTGGTACTTGCCGTGTTGTCTGGATAGTCCTCTGAGGTGGAAAAATCGGACAATACACCCAAATATGTCTCACGCCTCCACATGTAAAGCAGGATCGTGGGTTAGTGCATGCCCCCTCTGGTACACCTCCAGCTCTTCGGACTATCTAAGGTCTCTGTTCCATCACCTGATCGGAGCGATGGTAGGGTAACGCCCTCTGTGCTCCACTGGTGCTAGGGCCCGTCCTAATTGGGCCTCCTCTCGCTAAGCTCTGTCGTCGCTGACTATCTTCTATATCTCTCTGCACCAGTGCAGCTCGATCGACAAGAACCCCATAGTCTCGAATCTTGAGAGCCACCAACTTCTCTCTGATGACCGACCTTAAACACTGCTCAAAGTGCTTAGCCCTGCCGGTCTCATTAGCTATAAACTTCGTAGCATAACGGGATAGCTCATCAAACCTACTCTCGTACTCGGCCACCAAAATGATGCCCATTGGTTGAACTCCTCCCAAGTAAGTACATCGATATTCCTCCTTCGTTTCACTGAGTTCCACCAATGGTCGGCCTCCCCCTCGAACAATTAGATAGCTAAGACAACTCGCAAGTCCTCGATAACTCCCATGCCGTCACAAATCTTCTTCAATCGGTGGATCTATCAATTCGCATCCAAAGGGTAAGAGCTCCCTTGAAAATTAGGCGGGCGTTGTCTCAAAATCTCTCGGAGAACTAACATCCTTCTGTTCTCCTCCCTATTGCCCGGTACTTAGGCTAAGGGATGAGCCTCACCGTTATGGTTGTTCCCATTATGGGGTTGTACCAGAGTGGTGAGCTCCCTTAAAAACTGATAAATGTCGTAAATAGCATCGAGAGGTGGTGGTGGTGGATTTGCTTCACCGACATGACCACGCTCACGTCCACGTCCACGTCTATCCTGCACATCGATTTATAATTTAGTTCCTTGATGTGCAAGACATTGTAACCATCACTCAAATCTAGAGTATAAGACGTGTACATAATTTAGATCACTAGTTCATTCAACATAATCCTACCTCTCTAGTGGTAATCCATAACCTATAGCTCCCATGTAAGACCTAAAGCCTAAGCTCTGATACTAAAATCTGTAACACCCCAAATATCCCCTTGGATGACATTAGATGCTAATCACCACTCACATCATAAAAGCACTAAATAAATCCATCAATAAGAATTTTTTCATTCATCATATATTAAAGTAACAAGATCATTCCAAAAGAATAAGCCAATCTATGGCTTTTATATCCCAAAGGAATTAAATTACACTTGCAGCAAAAATACAAAAGAAAACTAGACTTCTAAATTCTCAAGTCTAGTACAAAAGAAGCTATGTCTCTACAGGTCTACCTCAGGGTTTAGATTCCCCTCGGGTGGTGCCTCCCAATGTGCTGGCTCATCAACTCTAATTTCCTCCTCTAGCACATAATATGAAAATATGTAATTTGCAGGGGATGAGCACGAAGCTCTGTAGCAAAATCTTCCCAAACTCCAACAAGGTTTAGAAAAAAAACATATGAAAAGGACGGTCTCATTTCAAAAATAGCATATATAATCTTTGAAGTAAAGCATGAACATTTTACAACTGATCTCAAGTTTAAGTAGCAATAATAATGGAACTGAACAATACCAACCAAGTTCCAATAAACATCTATTTTCAAAATATAAACCATTTTCCACACATGACATAATATTGTCCTTCATGGCATAAGCATCCTTACAAGGAGCCTCTCACCCTCAAGGTTTGTGTTTCTCAAGCATCCTTACAAGGAACCTCTTGAGAAAATCTCATACTATCCTCTTTTGGCATGAGCATCCTTACAAGAAACCTCTTACCCTGAAGGTTTGGTTTATCAAGCATCCTTACAAGGAACCTCTTGAGAAGATCACACATTGTTCTCTTTTGGCATGAGCATGCTTACAAGGAACCTCTCACCCTCAAGGTTTGGCTTCTCAAGCGTACTTACAAGGAACCTCTTGAGAAAGATTGAGCATCTTTACAAAGAACCTCTCACTCATATTTGTCCATACGACCATACAAGTAATACATTACCCACTATTTTCTCAAATACCCAACAAATTCCACAAGTCATCGATTCAATAGCAATTTCCAAAGTATTAACAAAATTCCCAAATTCAATATGTGACAATTCCAATAACCAAATATGAAAAGTACAAGAGATCACAACAATGTCATTTAATTACTCACACCAAGTTCTATGGTTCCAACATCCATAATAAAGGAAGAATTTAAGAAGAAAATCCATCACTCTCCAAAATCTAGGGTTTTGAAATACAAAAAGAGATTTCATGGGTATTCAACCCTAACTTTGTTAAAAACATGTAATCTTTGCTCAAAAGACAAAGAGAGGATGATTTCATATCATATATATAACATTTAGGGCAAAACATACATATATACATAAGCCCTAACCTCAATGTAAGAGAAAAAGAAGAAATCCCCTACCTTGTGTTCTTGGAAGTTAGGTTTTGATGGACTCCAAAGTACAAATCTCCTCAAAATTAGTGTTTTTCTCTTCATTTCTTCCTCTCTTCTATTCCTTTCTTCCGCTCTAGGGTTTTCTAAGGTTAGAAGGGCCGAAATGGGGCTAAAGGAGGAGTCTCTAGGTATTTATAAGGCTGAAATGGACCCCAAATCGTGACATTAAACTGTCAGACCTCTTTTGGTCATACCGGTACACAGTACTGATACACTGTACCGGTACGTCTAACTCACAGGACCAATTTGCTTCGGAACACATTACCAGTACGATTCAGTACCGGTATAGTTTTGTCTTTTTCCTCTGATTTTCATTTCCAATCCATCCTAAACCCTTTCTAAGTCAACCCAAACTTACACAACATATATTTGTACCCCAATTATAGTTGATAGAAGTTGTTTTACAAGTTATGTCATATATGCACTAGCTAAACTGGCTGTAAGTATTATTTTTACAACATTAGTATTTCCGACGTTTATAACTCGTGGGCTTCATTCTTACACCTTTACATATATCACATTACTAAACAAGTTATGATTATTTTACTTTAACATGTGCGGGTTTACAGGCTGATCATCTTTCAAGGTTAACATATGATTTTCTAGAGGATGGACTGCCTATCAGTGCGAGTTTCCCAGATGAACAATTGTTAGCAGTTTCTAAGGTACCATGGTATGCTGACATCAGTAATTGTTAGCAGTTTCTAAGGTATCATGGTATGCTGACATCTGTAATTATTTAGCCACATGTACTTTTCCTTCTTCTTTTAATTTCATGGATAGGAAAAAGGTTATAGTTGAGGTACACAATTTCTTTTGGGTTATCCTTATCTCTTTAAATATTGTAAAAACCAGATTATTAGGAGGTGTGTATCTAATCATAAAATCCACAGTATCATAAAATTTTGTCATACTAAAGCATATGCAGGCCATTTTTCATCAAAGAAAACCACTGCAAAGATTTTGTAGTGTGAATTTACTGGTCAACACTGTTCAAAGATACCCATGCTTTTTCCTTTTCATGTGATCATTGTCAATGGATTGAGGTATCTCACGAAGGAACATGATACCCATCAATACAATTTTCGTAATTGATATTTTTTACTATTAAGGCATTGACTTCATGAGACCATTCCTTAGATCATTTGGCTACAAATATATTCTAGTTGCCTTTGATTATGTCTCTAAATGTGTTGAAGCTATTCCTTGCCGAACCAATGATCAATGATGGAGGACTCACTTTTGTAATAAATTTTTTAAACTGTTGATGCAAAAATATGCCATTACTCATAAAGTGGGTATACCCTACCATCTACAGACAAGTGAACAAGCAGAGTTAGCTAATAAGGAAATAAAATAAATTTTAAAAAAAATTGTAAATCCAGATCGCAAATATGGTCTTTAAGACTGACCGATGTCTTGTGGGCTTATCTTACTGCTCTCAAAATAATTCTTGACATGTTCCCTTATAGGCTAATTTATGGGAAGCCTTGTCCCCTACCTACAAAACTTGAACAATGAGCATATTAGGCAGTTAAGAGTATGAATTTTGACAAAGATAAAGAAGGAACATCTAGGAGGCTTCAAATTAATGAATTGGAAGAACTTATGAATGATGCTTATGAGAATGCTAAGATTGCTAAAGCTATAATGAAATTTTTCCATGATAGAAACATTGTGAGAAAGACCTTTGAACCGTCACAAAAGGTTATGCTTTATAATTCTCGCCTCCACCTTTTTCTTGATAAGTGGTCTAGCCCATTTGTGGTAAAAAAAAAGATTTTTTCTCATATGGTTGTTGAAATAACAAACCCGAAAAATAGGAATGTTTTCAAAGTAAATGGGAAAAGGTTAAAACCTTTTTTAGAGGGTATAGTGACTAAGGTGGAGTCCATTGAATTGGTGGATCCCCAATATGAATCTGATAAATGACTATGATTGCTTCTTGTAATGCATAATAGTTTTATTTTTTATTTACTTTTTAATAGTTTGTTTCACATAATATCTTTTTGTTTTGTAAAGTGTTTAATATTTAGAATTGGATAAAAAGATTGCATAAACATGTATGTTTTTCTCCCTTACTTGAGTTTTCTTTTATGAACTATTATTGTTTTTTTAGTCATTGAGGAGGACATTGCATAGTTTAGGTTGTGGTAGACCAATTGTGATGCAATCTTAATTATATAAGTCTGAATATTGTTGTTGAATTTTTTTTAGATGATTTTGTACCGCCCCAAAATACACCTTTGGTGGCAATACTAGCTAAAATCATTCACATCATGAGAGCAACTAAATAAAATCCCTCAATAAAGAAAATTTCCATTCATCGTATATAATATCCACAGCATCATCCCAAAAGAGTATGCCAACCATGGTCATAGTATCAAAAGAATATGTCAACTATGGCAATTACATCTCAAAAGAATCAAATTTAACTTACAGCGGAATAACAAAATATTATACTCCATTGAGTCTCAAAAGGAATCTTCTAGTCTGGCACAGAGGAGAGTATAGCCCTAATCATCCACCTCGGGATCCACGTGCCCGCCGAGTGGAGCTTCCCAATGCACCTGCTCATTGACTCCAAGCTCATCATCTAACGCATAATCTAAAAAACATGTGGTTTGTAAGGGTTGAGCACTAAGTTCTGCAGGAAAATTCTCTCAAACTAGTGCAAGGTTTAGAAAATATATAAAACAAGTTGGTTTAATTTCACAAATATCATATATCGATTTTGAAAGAAAACAAGAACATTTCAATTGATATCAAGTTTACACAATAGCAATATTTAAATAAACAGTAAAATAAGTTTCCCAACAAGAAACCAGTCCTATAGTAAACCGCTCCAACAATGAGTCATTTCAACAATAAACCATTTCCAACATTTGTACAAGGCCACATCCCACAATATATAATCAACCATAGTATGTGTCTGTATCTCAAGTATGATGTAAGATATCACATGAATAAACACATCGAGAATATCTTGGCCCACACACACACCTAATCCTCACAAGGATATACAACTTTATGAAGGGCGTATACCATCACAATTGCAGTGACTAAATCCAACTCAGGAATAGTATACTAACCCTCATCCTCGGTACCCGTGAGCGAATAGTGGTTTGGTCCTCAAAAGGCACCAACCCTACTACGAGTGGTAGAGAACCTTCAAACCCACACGGAGTAATAAAAACATCTATCCACTCTACGATACCCGGTCAACGGCCACCCATGGTCATTGATTGTCAAAATTCCTTTACTTTCCCTTAACCCCTAAATACTATCCCTCGAGATATGTATGAAATGTATGCAAGAATGGGAGGGTCACTCTCCCTTGAGATAGTGTCAAAAGAAAGGGAAAAGGGAAAAGAAAGTGGGATGATGTAAATATGGTGTGTGTATGCACAAAAATGCTCCTCAATCGCAAGCAGACTTTCGTGGGTCGTGTTTTACATGGAAAGTGTTTTGAGGTCGTATCCATGGGGAAGGAAGTAAACCAAAGTGAAAGTGATTTTGAATAAACTAAAGTGTAAAAATCTTGGTGGTTAAGAGTTGTTTGGTGGAGTGTATTTTGGAGAAAATGCAATGAGAATTAAATGTTGTCAAAGTCAAGAGGTCATTCCAATAGGAATACCCCTTTAACTCCAATCCCTTCTCCGATAGAGCATGAACGAAAGATTGATTCGGGGGAAGCTAGGGACAAGATTAGTGAGTATCTAAGCATAAACCGTGGCTAGGCCTACAAGATATCAAAGGCTCACCAATTTATCCACTCTCAACCCTGTCAAACCGAACCATTATTCTCATAAGGGAGGGAGGAGAATGAGTTGAAATTGTATTCCCAAGTGGGGGTTCCCCTTGGCCTTGCCAACTAAATGATTTAGCTACTCATGCTTGAAATGAAAATGACAATGGAATGATAGTGCATTGCAGAGATATGAAGTTCTAAAGCTACTAAATGCAAGAAATCATCCACTAAAAGTAAATGCATTCAAACCCATTTTATAGCTAAGAAAATAAAGAACATTGTTACATTAATGGTGAAAGCTTAAAGAGAGCATTAACTATCATTGAAATTGACGGAGAATAATATTAATGACCTTAAAATGAAGTTCCAAGAATCCTTACAGAAGATTACAAGACAATGTAATGAAGGAAATGCAAAAATCTGAACTTTTTCTCACTAGGCACTATTCCTCTTCTTCCTCACTCTTTTTCTCTCTATATTCTATCTCCCCCTTCCTGAATGCCAGTTTCATCCTCTCCCATTCCCCCAAAACGTGCATCAGAGATGCCACTAGCTAGCTTGATGTGATTTCCAATATAGGACCCCTAAATTCAGGTGGGCTGGTGCAGGCTGTGCAGGTTTTGTCCTCACGCTCAGCAGCCTCTCTCTCCTCTTTCCTCATTTATTATCTTCCTTCTAAAAGTCCAAGAGCAAGTACATAAGGGGATTTTTTTTGGGATGGATGTGTCAAAGAAGCATGGAAGATCAGTTGGTGGGCCCTCAAGATAGCAGAGCAGTTGATGTAGAATATAGGTCTGTCAGGCAAAGCGTACCGGTACGTTGAACTCCAGTAGGGTAAGCGTACCGGTACGGTTTGGCTGCTTTTTCTATTTTTTAATTTTCTCTACACATTAGTCATCCCCTTGATCTCTTTTCATCCCCAGTCAACTCAAGTGACATGAGAGAGCCTTCAAAAGCTATATTCAACCTTTTTCAATTGCAAACATGAAATATTAACATTAAGACTTCGATTGACATAACTCCTAATATTTAATCACTAAAAACACTCAAAGAAAGATTATTAGCACAAACAAATCATACAAATTTTTGTGCTAATCACACCCCCAACTTGGGTTTTTCTAGTTCCTTAGCAAAAATTAATTTCAAAACAAAATAGTGCAACTAGCTAATGGTAATTCACATGCAAATTATCCAGAATTGAGCATCCAAAATCAAAAATCCAAAATCCAAACTCAACAATCCAAAATCGCAATGCAATTAGCAAAATAAACATGGAAAAAATGGGAAAGAACAGTGATATTTCATTAATGTGTTCAAAAGTTGGAGTACATGGAGTCAAATATAAAAAAGAGACAAAATTGGCCCACTCTCTAGAGATTCTTCTACTAAGCCAATGACTCCATCCTAATCAAGTACAACCCAACCCAAAAGAAAAATAAAAACTACACACCCCTACTCCCCTTCTTCATCACTGTCATCATCCTCATTATATTCACTCTCACTTTCCTCATTCTTAATTGAGTCATCATCATCACCCTCCTCCTCTTCATCACCTACTTCCACCACTATGGAAGATGAGGGTATAGGTCTAGAAGGAGCATCAGTAGGTGGTGGGGGTCCTCCTAAGATAGGCCTCCCTGGGAAAGTGTGCATGAATAGTTCCTTCATCATCGCCACCATACCCTGCATGGTAACCTCTAGTGAATCCATACGCTGGTCCATTGAGCGTACTCGTGCAGCTGTGGATGGCCCAGCAGATGAAGATGCCCCGTGGGCCTCAGAACCTGCCCCCGTAGTCCTGGCTTTCTTCCCCTGGCTTATAACCTTTCTTATCTTCTAACTAGTCCTGCCACTGGCACTAGTCTCTGGGAGCGTCTGCTTGTCAAACGCATAAGCCTTCACTTTGAAGTGCCTGCACAATCGAGTCACCAAGTTTTGAAATGGTAGTTTGATCATAGGCTTTTGTGTCTCCGCAAAATCTTTCATTTCTTGCCAAATGAGGAGGACGAAGTCAATTTTTTTTCCAGACACGACTACATCCACAAGATTCAACTTCCCACTTTTCACATTTCCCTTGAAGGTGCTGGGGTCCTCATACATCAGTTCTACCAGTTCAATCATCTTTTTTGGTCCAGGAACATTGTCAGGGTAGACACGTGAATCGTCCGATGGCCTTTTGTAATTCCCCAGGAGTTTAGCAATGATATCGGGGGTCACCTGATTAATATTCAAATATAGCATAATCTTATGCCTCGTTTTTGACTAATTATGCTTTGGTAGAATTTAAGTGATGATGTTTTAGGTCTTACAGTGAACAAGGGTTCAAAGACACCAGAAAGTACCTTTGAAGGCAATCATAGCATTTAAAGGAACAAATTATAAAAGCTTGGAACAAGGAAGCAACGTTCGAATTTTAAATACCGTTTGAACGGTCATGAGAAACTAGGCCAGATATTATAATCTGTGTTGCAGGCAAGACCCAAGGCCCTGGAGATTCAAGTACTACGTTCGAACGGTCATAAACGTTCGAACGTCCACTCGAGCAAGGATAAGATCAGACTGACTGAAGACATGGTGTGCCACAGACTTGCAGTCAGAAGGCCCAGGCACTTGAGTGCCTGCTCGAACGGCAACAACCGTTCGAACGCCCCTGGAATTATTGGAGATAGCAGGCAGATTCTGCAAGGACCTGGAGGGAGATTTGCACAAATACTTGGAGGGAGATTTTTCTACAGAAACCACGTGTCTTCTGACATAAGTGGCAGGCACTGAATCCTCTGACGTTTGAACGGGAGAAAAGAAAAGAACAGAGCTACCGTTCGAACGCCATTCGCCGTTCGAACGGTATTGACAGACTGCCTGCATAGTGGTTGACTTTTCACTTTGACTTTGACGCCCAACTCTATTATTTTATACCCTTCCCTACCTTCTCCTTGCCTATATATACCCTTAGTTTGTAGATCAAAAAGGGGGACTTGGCACTCAACATTTAGTAGCCAACACTTCTCATTTGTAGTTCTTCTAATTGTCTTAGTATTATCTCTTTGTTGGAGAGTGGGGAAGTTCAAATTCCCATTCCTTTTCTTTCGTTAATGCTTACATTTACAGTTGCTTAAGAGTTGTAATTCTTTTATTTACATGTAGTCTTTACATTTATGTTCTTCATTTACATTTATGTCTTTATTTACTTCTAGTCTTTACATTTATTCTTTTACATACATGCTTTTAATTATGTCTTGCACTTTCATTATTTGAACTCTCTTATTGCTTAGAGGAGTGAAACTCTTCCACTTTTCTAAAGCTTTACCAAAGCCGTGAAGGGTGAAACGTGATTCACTCATTCTTTGTTGAAGATTAGCTCCTCGTTACCTGTACTTTTGCTTTGTGGAGTCCTCTACTTAGAGGGATGAGCATCACTCACTTTTCTAGCTTTACCAAAGCTATGAAGAGTGAGTAGTTTCTCATTCACTCTCTAGTAAGACGTGAAGGGCATGTGTTGATTATCCAGAGGTTATATTATGTATTGTTCTAATGCTTAATGTTCATATTCCCTTGTTTATTGGATGATTGATTGCATCTTTCAAAGCTAAGGTACTTTGTATAATGGATAATCTTTCTATGAAACGGATGACTCTTGCATGGAAAGACTCCTCGTTTCAAGGCAAGTACCCCTACTAGATCTTCATGTCTACCCTTTAATCATCCCTATTATCAAGCTTCATTTAAAAGGATGGAATATTAAAGTCGTGGTTAGATGTCATGAAGAAATACTTGCTTATTTGTGGGCGCGATAACTCTCGGTGCAAATAATTCTTATAAACTTCTAGTAAGACATCGGAAGCATGACCTTTATAGGCCATCTTTATCTTCTGATTAACTCGCCATTGACACGGGAGTTAGTTGAGTTATTAAGCATAATTATAATAAATTGGATAATTAAATACATGTCCTGACCCTTGAACTAAAGAGTGACTTTATTTCCTTTTACCTTGTAAACTTTCTTGAAGAGGATTCAATATTCTGTTAAGGAAATCACCCACATCTCACCATCCTAAAATCTCAAGGTTACAATCAATTGGTCTCCTTTACTGATTACTTTGAAACACCAACACAACAAGTTTCCTGTGGATTCGACTCCGGACTCAAACCGAATTATTACTATAACTTGACTGCTTGCACTTGGGTGTACACATTTTAGATCAAGTCAAGTTTTCGGCGCCGTTGCCGAGGAACTTATTAAAGTGTTTTTTAAGGAAAAAGGTAAGAATACCTTTTCTGTGAATAATTGTGAATAAATTTGTTCTTTTCTTTTTTTTATATGTCTGAGAACGCTCCTCACTGCAAAAATTTGCCGACAGAATCTTCTGGGTCTGTAAATCAATTTGTGTCAAATTCACCTAGGTCAATAGCAGACTCTTTTGAGAGTATAATGACAAAGATTAAAAGAAACGGAGATGTTCCTCTGAGGGATGAAGAAGTGCCTAATGCTCGAACTTTGCGGGATTACTTTAATCCCACACGAAACAGTGTACCCTCATGTTTTGTATTTCCTCTAGATGGTCCCCCCTATACTGTAAAGTCGGGGACAACACAGCTATTACCTGCTTTTCATAGATTGGAGACAGAAAATCCATACCTACATATGAAGGATTTCGAAGAAGTGTGTGGAACATTTCAAGATAATTCTGAACTGGCCAAAATGAAACTTTTCCCTTTCTTTGTAAGGGATAAAACTAAACAATGGCTAAATTCTTTAAAACCTTTTTCTATGCCCAATTGGCAGACTTTCCAGAATGAATTTTTTTAAATTTTTTTCCCTTACACCGCACTAATACACTCAAAAGACAAATCATGAATTTTTCGATAAAAGAAGGAGCAATTTTTTAGCAAAGTTGGGAGAGATTCAAAGATTTACTCCATGACTGCCCCCAACACTCGTTTGAAAATTAGACTTTGGTAGGATTTTTCTATGACTCCTTGCCAATTAGACTACGTCAGTTTATTGAAATGATGGCGCAAGGAGAGTTTATGGGTAAAAGTCCGGAGGAGGCATTTAATTTCTTTGACACCATATCTGATAGTTCTCAGATGTGGGACTTAACCGCTCCTACCACTGTCAAGTCTAGACCATCCATTTTCTAAGGGGGAAAATATTTCTTAAGAGAAGATGATGACCTGAGAGCAAAAATGTCCACTTTCTCTCGAAAGCTTGAAGCTTTATAGATGAAAGAAGTTCATCAAATTGATAATGGACCTTCCGTAGAACAAGTGTGTGAAATCTGTGTATTGACAGGACATCCTACTGGGGAATGTCCTACCATCCCTGCGTTCAAAGAAGTCTTGCTGGAACAGACAAATGCAATCTCTAACTTCAGCAAGCCTTACTCCAACACGTACTCAGAAACATACAATTTAGGGTGGCAAAACTACCCAAACTTCAGTTGGAGGAACACACAACCAATTCCCATGAACCAACCACAAAACGCACAACCACCATCTCAAGGAGCTTCTGCATATCAACCATATCAACCACCACACAAAAGGAACCTTAAAGATACACTAAACCAGTTCATGCAGACTCAAATAAACTTCAATGCACATTTCACCCAATCTTTCACTGAGTTCAAAGCACAGACCACCCACTCCTTTGAAGATCTTAAAAGCCATATTCAGAGGTTGACCCAATCCATAAGCACACAAGAAAAATAAAAATTTCCTGCCCAACCAAAACCACCACAAGGCCAATTCCAGGTGAAAAACCCATCAATCATGGATAATCCACAAGGCCAAGCCCAAGTTATCACTGCACTGAGAAATGGAAACGTGATTGACAAAGCAGTCAGAGATGTGCTATTTCCAAAGTCAAAATCTAATGTCATCCCAGTCAACCCATCGATTGAGCCCAAACTTGTGATTGAAAAAGTGCCCGAACTTGTAATTGAACAAGAGCCAGAACCCTCTAGGGAAAGAGAACCTTCATGTCCAATTTTCGCTCCTTTTTCGCATAAACTCAAGGCTACCAAAATGATGAACCATCAGCCTGAAATTTACGAGCTTTTCAAACAAGTAAAAATCAACATACCACTTCTGGATGCAATCCAACAAGTACCATCTTATGTCAAGTTTCTAAAAGACTTGTGCACAGTCAAGAGAAACCAGAATGTTCAAAAAAGAGCCTTTCTAACAGAACAAGCCAGTGTCTTGCTACAATGCAAAACCCCTAAAAAATACAAGGACTCTAGATGTCCAACTGTCTCATGTGTCATTGGAGATTTTAGGATAGAACAAGCACTGTTAGACCTTGGAGCTAGTGTGAATCTGCTACCTTATTCCATCTACGAACAGTTGGGTCCGGGTGAACTCAAACCCACTAGTGTCACACTCTAGTTAGCAGACAGATCTGTTAAAATCCCTAGGGCATTATTGAAGATGTGCGTGTTCACGTGGATAATTTTATATTCCCAATTGACTTCATTGTTCTAGATACTCAACCAACATTACATTCAGAGAATCAAATTCCTTTCATTCTTAGTCGACCCTTCCTAGCAACTTCTAATGCACTAATCAATTGCATGAATGGAGTCATGAAATTAACTTTTGGGGATTTGACTCTTGAACTGAATATTTTCAATATTGCTAAACACCTAGGAGAGAATGAGGACGAAGGGGAAGTGAACTCCATTGAATCTTTGATACAAGAACATCTGAGCAACACGTTCTGTGAAGTTCTGACTGACTCACCTCTGATTGAGTCTGACTTATCTGAGTCAAATCCACGAAGTTTCCCTACTCATACTGTTGAGACATGGGCGCCCAAATTCGAGGAACTTTCATCAAATGGCACAAAGCCAATCTCATCAAGTGACATGCGACCAAAACCAGAATTAAAACCTCTCCCATCTGATCTCAAGTATGCATTTTTAGGAGAAAACATGTCATACTCGGTGGTAATCTCATCCAAGCTCACAGACTTGCAAGAGTCTAAACTGATTGAAGTTCTTAAAAGTCATAAAAGCACCATTGGGTGGACCATCTCTGACTTGAATGGTATAAGTTCGTTAATCTGCAATCATGCAATATATCTTGAAGCGGACTCAAAACCCTCATATCAAATACAGAGACGACTTAACCCTCACATGAAGGAAGTTGTGAGAATGGAGGTACTCAAACTCTTAGATGCAAGAGTAATCTTTCCTATCTGCAATAGCAAGTGGGTAAGTCCAACCCAAGTTGTACCCAAATAGTCTGGGGTCATAGTGGTAAAAAATGATGCCAATAAACTAGTGCCAACTCGAGTCGTCATAGGATGACGAATGTGCATTGATTACCGAAAACTGAATTTGGTAACTAGGAAAGACCATTTTCCACTCCCATTCCTTGATCAAGTTCTGGAAAGAATTGCAGGCCATGAATTTTACTGTTTTTTGGATGGATATTCGGGGTATAATCAAATTGAGATTGTCTTAGATCATTAGGAGAAAACCACATTCACATGTCCCTTTGGCACCTTTGCATTTAAAAGAATGTCTTTTGGACTTTGTAACACTCCTGTAACATTTCAAAAGTGCATGCTAAGTTTGTTTAGTGGCATGGTTGAAACATTTTTGAAAATATTTATGGACGATTTCTCTGTCTATGGTGACTCATTTGATCTATGTCTGGCAAACTTAGACAAAATTTTAATAAGGTGTAAAGAAGCTAATTTGGTGCTTAATTGGGAAAAATGTCATTTCATGGTAACACAAGGCATTGTCTTAGGTCACATTATGTCGTCTGAGAGCATGAAAGTTGACTAGGCAAAAATTGATCTAATTGAAAATTTGCCAACACCCAAGACTGTAAAGGATGTCCAATCATTTCTGAGACATACAGGTTTTTACAGGAAATTCATAAAAGACTTCAGTACTATTGCCAAACTCATGTGTCATCTCCTAAGTCAGGATGTAACCTTTGACTGGAATGAAGCTTACCAGGAAGCTTTCGAGAAGCTAAAGGGCATGTTAATTTCTGCCCCAATAATGCAACCCCCTGACTGGACTCTACCCTTTGAACTAATATGTGATGCAAGTGATTATGCTGTAGGTGCTGTATTGGGACAAAGAAAAGATAAGAAACCCCATGTAATTTACTATGCAAGTAAAACCCTGAATGATGCTCAAATGAATTATTCAACAACTGAAAAAGAATTGCTTGTTGTAGTTTTTGCTTTGAAAAAATTTCGTTCTTATCTTGTTGGGTCTTCTGTTACTGTTTTCACTAACCATGCAGCCCTAAAATTCTTGCTCACAAAGAAAGATGCCAAACGAAGGCTCTTAAGATGGATACTCTTACTGCAAAAGTTTGATCTTGTCATTAAAGATAAGAAAGGGGTCGAAAATATGGTGGCAGACCATCTGTCTAGATTAACTTATGAATTCTATGAGGATGGACTACCAATCAATGAGAATTTTTCTGATGAACAACTGTTCATAATTGATGAAATCCCATGGTATACAGACATTGCTAACTTCCTAGCTACTGGAACACTCCCTCCGTCATTCACTCTCATGGACAAAAAGAAATTTTTTTGGGAAGTTCATAATTTATTTTGGGAAGATCCCTATGTATTCAAATACTATAAGGATCAGATCATATGACGCTGCATCCCAGCTCATGAAAACAGACAGGTAATATCATTTTGTTATTCTGAAGCATGTGGTGGCCACTTTTCATCAAAGAAAACTGCCGCAAAAAACTTGCGGTGTGGACTTTACTGGCCTACACTTTTTAAAGACGTCCATGCATTTTTTAACATGTAATCAATGCCAAAGATTAGGAAATATTTCAAAAAAAAACATGATGCCCTTAAACCCAAATTTGGTGATTGAAATTTTTGACTGGTAGGGCATCGATTTTATGGGACCATTCCCACCTTCCTTTAGCTATCTATACATTTTAGTGGCATTGGACTATGTATCCAAATGGGTTGAGGCAATTCCATGCCGAAATAATGATTACCAAAGGGTGATAAGATTTTTAAAAGAAAATATTTTGTCCCAATTTGGAATTCCTAAAGCAATCATAAGTGATGGGGGTTCTCATTCCTGCAATCGTCCCTTCTGAAATTTGATGAAAAAATATCTGATTTTTCACAAAGTTGCAACCCCTTATCACCCACAGACTAGTAGACAGGCCGAATTAGCTAATTGGGTGATTAAAATAATTTTAGAAAAAACGGTAAACCCAGATCGCAAAGATTGGTCGTCAAGACTGACTGATACACTTTGGGCATATCGTACTGCTTTTAAAACAATTTTGAGCATGTCTCCCTATCGATTAGTCTATGAAAAACCTTGTCACCTGCCTGTGAAATTGGAACATAGGGCATACTGGGCCATTAAAGCAATGAATTTTGACCTGGACAAGGCTGAACTTCCAAGAAAACTTCAGATAAATGAATTGGAAGAATTGAGAAATGAAGCTTATGAAAATGTTAAAATTGCAAAGAACTGGATGAAAGTTTTCCATGACAAAAATATTGTACGAAAATCTTTTGAACCTTCCCAAAAGGTCCTGTTGTTTAATTCAAGACTCCGCCTCTTGTCTGGTAAGTTAAAATCAAGATGGACTGGACTATACATTGTCAAAAAGGTGTTTGTTCATGGGGCAATAGAAGTAGAAAACCCATCTAACCATAATATCTTGACTGTTAATGGTCAGAGGTTGAAACCATTTTTGGAGGACTGTGTTAAAAATGTGGAAACCATTATTTTAATGGAACCCGAATATCCCTCCAAGAATCATGCCAGCCGACACTCAAAAGGATCGAATCAGTTAAAGATCCGACCAAAGGAGATACCATCATGAGACCCCCACCAATTTTTTTCTACCTTTCTCATCTGTCTCCATTGAGCCCCCCACCACCGCCTTTTTATTTCTTTCCCTTTTCTTTTTATTCTTCTTCTTCTTCCTTGATTTCTGTCCCGCTTCGTTCTTTCTTCTCCTTCTTAATTTTCTTCCTCATGTGTCTTCGAAATCGACTATAACAAAGCGAAAATCATGCCCATGTACCCCGAAGAGTAGATCCCTATTCTGATGTTGTATATTATTTTACTCCAATTGTTTATGGGTATATTGCTACTTTTCGCAATCACATACAAGCCTTACAAGTCTAACTGAGGCCAAGATCTGAACCGAAAGGATTAATGGTTGCATTTGAATTTGTAGGTATTTGAAGAAGCACGGGTCACTACAGTTCAACCTCATTTCCAAGATACATACTAGTAAAATCAAAACATTTAGGACAATGTTCAGTTCAGGTTGGGTCAGGTTGGGGGGTGTGAGAACCTGTAGTTCAAATTTTGCCTGCATTTTGTTTTTGTACCCGTGCCATAAAATTTTTAAATTTTTGTTGTTGTTGCCTTGCTATATCAGTGGGTCAGTTTAAATTGTCTTTGTGACTAGCAGACGTAAAAGAACCGGATAATGAGTCTTAAAGCTTGGAATCATGGATGTTAAACTTTTTTTGGTTTAGTCTAGGAGCTCTATGCACTTTTTCATCAGATGTGCATAATGTGATCATGAGAAAAGCAAGACTGGTAAGAAAAAATGAGATCTAAGAACAGCAAGCAAAACTTCTCTGTGGTAGAAGCACTTTTGCTGAACGTCGTCGTGCCAAGAGACTTGGTGCATGTAAACAGTGTGGCCGGGTATTTCATGATAAAGATACAATCAGTGCTCTGAACCGATTTTTGATCGCGCACTCGATCGATTAGACTGGATAGTGAATGGGCAGAGTACGGATTATCCTGACACGCCATCCTAGTTTGGTGCTTTACTTAATCGGTTTGTGCGACAAGAGATTGGAAAAGTCACTGGTAGCTCAAGCTACACAGAAGATGACTCGGATTAAGATTACGTCATGATAAGCTGTGAAAAATTGAGTTTTGAGGAATGAAAGCCAATGGTCCAAATTTTGGTAAATAGTGTGAAATTTTTGTACATATTTTTCTGCTTTTAAATTACTGCAATGAAGATATGGGCCAAGCAAGGAATGTCCCAAAATACCAACCTTAAGTGTGGGTGGAGATTTATCGTGAGACGCCATGAATTTTTATTTTGAATTTGTGATGTTTAACCTTCTCTGAGCGTATGTAGTGTAATAGAGGAACATTTGATTTTTGGTTTAACGTTCAAACGTTGAGTACCGTTTGAACGCATAATGCTTGCAGTACTTTGTGACTGATGACTTCTCTGATGGAAATACTGTTGAAAACATAAAGTACTAGGAGCAACACATTTAATTTTTGGTTCACCGTTCGAACGCCCTCTACTGTTTGGACGATAGTTTAAAATTCTCCATTTTACGTTCGAACGTTTACTGCGTTCAAACGATACGACACATAGTATAAATACCTGAACGTCTGATTCATTTCAAAATCCCCAAAACCTCTCCAAACCATAGAGCTCGTTTTTCACTTCCCATTCATCTATCTAGCCTCAAGCCCTAAGGAACCCTAAGTCGACTTACCCCAACCCATCTCCAGCTAAAAAGCATCAACCCCAGACCTCAAACCCAAAGTTTCAGACCTGCTTCCAGGTAGCCACCGTTCGTACGCCATGCCTCAGGTGAAGATTCCTGCTAAACGTAAGCCACCAGTGAACCAAGAATCGATTGGGTTGAGGAGTTGATCCAAGACGAACAATGCAGGGAGAAGAGAAAGAGATACGATCGTAACAGCTTTCCAAACGCTATGAAAGCACAAAGGTATGGACACTTCTTTAGAAATCAAGCGATGGTGTGTGAGAGAGATATTGTAGTCTCTGATTTTACTGACTTGGGTTTGCTGGAGGAGATGAAGAGAAGAGAATGGCTGTTGCATTTGAGTAATGGAGGGAGGGCCGTTGTTGATTTGGTGTAGGAGTTTTACTCCAACGTCGAAATCATCAGTGGCACCATACGGACCTATGTACGGGGAAACCACATCGATGTGGATGAGACGTATCTCAAGGAGATTAGACCCGAATTGCCTCGAGTGGAAAACCCCATTTACCTCCCAAAGAAAAATGTTGAGCTGGCTAGGGTAGGAAGGGAGTTGACTGGGGATGTGGACTTTTCATGGGGAGGGAGAAATTTTTTGAAACAAGGGGAATTGACTGACAAATATAGAGTGCTCAATTTAATTGCGGTCTCCAATTTAGCCCCTCTTAAAAGAAAAAAATGAGATTTTGCCAGAGATGACTCGCCTCCTCTATGCTATAGGGAGAGGACATAGCATTAACCTCCCTTCTCTCATCCTAAATAAAATCAAGAAAGGATGTAATGTGAAGAAAAGAGCATTGCCCTTTGGCACTTTGGTGACAGAAATTTGTCTGAAAAATTGAGTATGGGAGAGGCCCGAAATTGAGATACAATTGCCAATGGAGAAACTTGACAAGGGCCCATTCAAGAAAAGCAAGGGGCACAACGATCCCTCGGCAAGAAGGCAAGAAAGGCCACCAGCCCAAGGAGGGGATGAAGTACGAGAAGAGCTTGACCGAGAGGAAGAGAGGGAGTTAGAGAGAGAGATGGAGGAGGAGAGAGCACAACCTGATCAAGCAGGACCTAGCTCTAGTACTCGGAGGTCCCTTAGGGATGTGATGATGGGGATTGAGAGCAATCAAGCTGAGATTCTCTGACAGCAAGCAGAGATCTTCAAACAATAGGAGGAGATTCTTAGCTATCTTAGGGCTGGAGCAAGAGGAGATTGAGAGGATTTTTTTATGTTTTTGTGGATTGTCTTTTTTATTTCTGTTTAGTTTGTTTGGGTGTTTTGATAGATATTTTTAAAGTTTTGTGTGGTTATGTTGTTTTTGTTGCTTCTTTTGGATGGATTGAATCATTAATGATTGATGTATCAAATGATCATATTATGTGAATGGAATAATTCAGTTTATCATTTTTATCTAGTTAAAAGCATTTGTAAAATTGGCACTTTAGCAATTCTTGTTGATAAAAACACATGTGGATTTTGAGATTGCTTGTTAAAGTAACTAATCTCATGATCCGTTTGACACACATCTTGGCAATCTTGACCTCAGGTCATAACTCTTTTAACTGATATTATTTCTATGCTTACATTATCAAACGAACATGAGTATTTGTTGTTCTCAAAGTACACAATGATCAAACTCGAAAATGGAATCGGTATATAACCGACATTCCCTTGAAAACCTGACATGACCAGTGGAGATAACAAAGGATACCATGGTAAGTTTTGAACCTTGCGATGCTTCAAATAGAACACCCACATTTACTCAAGAAAGGTCTTCTTTCATCTCCTATCTTTCAATAATATCATCAATTTTATTTTGATTGATACAAGTAATGTGATCTATTGACATATCCTGCAATAAATACAGGCAAGATGACACATGCGTATGCACATACTTGAGAAAGGATCTTAGGCCATCTTTGGATCAATTTAGAGCCTCAGCCATTCCTTTCAGAAAAGTATGACCCTAGTCAGCCATGATTGAGCCTTCAAAGTATAAATTCTTTTCCAAAAAACCCATACGATGACCAAGCCACAAGGAAAAATACTTGACCTACCTTGCTATCTAATTTTCTTACACCCTCGTATAAATCTGAATAATACAAGAAAAACAAGGAAATTAGAAAAGATAATGGAGGCTACTGTTCCGTAAAAGAAAAGAAAATCGGTGAAAACAACGGAAAAAGGAAAAAGGAAAAAGAGGTAGAGAGACAGGAAACCACCAAGAAAGTGAAAATGGGGAATGTACATGAAAGAAATCCCGTTCCCAGAAGAAATGTCGAAAAGCCAACCAGAGGTGTACTAAAATGCATAAAAGAGATAGCATTTTTTTTTTGAAACTTCATTGACGTCATTTTGTTAGCCACTGACCTCTAGCCACATTACAACCTATGAAAGCCCTAATTGATCTCAAGTCTGATGCAAATGCATGTTGTTAATCACAAGTTGGGGTATGTTATATAGCATTTCGTTATTTGCATCAATATTCTTCCATGAGGTTATGCTAATAACATGATTAGTCTATTTGCTAAAAAGTTTTACTCCTTTACTAAATTATGCATGCAATTTCTGATTGGCCATCTTCTGATTACTTGCTCAGTGAGAAACAAGTCACCATAGTCAGAGTGAATCTTTTGCTGAGAGCATACCTATGAGAGATTTGGGAAGTCAAAACTATCCATGAAAGGTGATTAAAGTGGAATGCTTGTTATACACCAATTCTTGTTTCTAGAATGATCATCCTACCACAAAGGAAATTTCAAATGCTAATGTGTTAAATGCTAATTTTTGCATAGGGATAGTACCAATGGTGAAGAGCATTCGGACTTTAAAGTCAAAATTAAGGGATGGGTATCTCAATGACCATGATGATAATTTACTTTAATCAACAATCTCACATTTACATTTGTTCGACCGAAGTTTGTTGGTAGCTTCACTGAAAACCCTCACGAGACAACATTCGTCGTCAAGGGTAAAGCTAGAGGTTTAATGGCTTGTGGCATAAGATAAATGCAACTGGATAACCTACGAAAAAGGTGTTAGAAATAAATTTACATTTAATTAATTGTTGTATTACTAGGGACTAGCAATATCTAGGTTGGGGGTGTGATTAATACTGAAATATAGCATATTCTTATGCCCCTTTTTGGACTAATTATGCTTTGGTGGAGTTTAAGTGATGATATTTCAGGTCTTAAAGTGAACAACGGTTCAAAGGCACCAAAAAGTACACTTCAAGGCAATCACTGCATTTTAAGGAATAAATTGTAAAAGCTTGGAACAAGGAAGTAATGTTCGAACGTTAAATACCGTTCGAACAGTCATAAGAAACCAGGCCAGATATTATAATCTGTGTTGCAGGCGAGACCCAAGGCCCTAGAGATTCAAGTACTATGTTCGAACGGTCATAAACGTTCGAATGTCCACTGAAGCAAGGACAAGATCAGACTGACTGAAGACATGGCGTGTTGCAGACTTGCAGACTTACAGTCAGAAGGCCCAGGCACTTGAGTGCAAAGTTCGAACGGCAACAATCGTTCGAACGCCCCTGGAATTATTGGAGATAGCAGATAGATTCTGCAAGGACCTGGAGGGAGATTTGCACAAAGACTTGGAGGGATATTTTTCTACAGAAACCACGTGTCTTCTGACATAAGTGGCAGGCACTGAATCCTCTAACGTTTGAACGGGAGAAGAGCAAAGGACAGAGCTACCATTTGAACGCCATTCACCGTTCGAACGGTATTGACAGACTGCCTGTAGAATGGTTGACTTTTCACTTTGACTTTGACGCCCAGCTCTATTATTTTACCCCTTCCCCTACCTTCTTCTTGCCTATAAATACCCTTAGTTTGTAGATCAAAAGGGGGACTTGGCACTCAACATTTAGTAGCCAACACTTCTCATTTGTAGTTCTTCTAATTGTCTTAGTATTATCTCTTTGTTGGAGAGTGGGGAAGTTCAAATTCCCATTCCTTTTCTTTCCGTTAATGCTTACATTTACAGTTTCTTAAGAGTTATAATTCCTTTATTTACATTTAGTCTTTACATTTATGTTCTTGATTTACATTTATGTCTTTATTTACTTCTAGTCTTTACATTTATGCTTTTACATACATGCTTTTAATTATTTCTTGCACTTTCATTATTTGAGCTCCCTTCTTGCTTAGAGAAGTGAAACTCTTCCACTTTTCTAAAGATTTACCAAAGCCGTGAAGGGTGGAACGTGATTCACTCATTTTTTGTTGAAGATTAGCTTCTCGTTACCTGTACTTTTGCTTTGTGGAGTCCTCTACTTAGAGGGATGAGCATCACTCGCTTTTCTAGCTTTACCAAAGCTATGAAGAGTGAGTAGTTTCTCATTCGCTCTTTAGTAAGAGGTGAAGGGCATGTATTGATTATCCGGAGGTTATATTATGTATTGTTCTAATGCTTAATGTTTATATCCCTTTGTTATTGGATGATTGATTGCATCTAGCAAAGCTAAGGTACTTTGTATAATCGATAGTCTTTCTATGACACGGATGACTCTTGCATGGAAAGACTCCTCGTTTCATGGCAAGTATCCCAGCTAGATCTTCATGACTACCCTTTAATTATCCTCATTATCAAGCTTCATTTAAAAGGATGGAATATTAAAACCATGGTTGGATATCATGAAAAAATTCTTGCTTATTTGTGGGCACGATAACTCTCGGTGCAAATAATTCTTGTAAACTAGTAAGACATCGGAACCATGACCTTAATAGGCCATCTTTATCTTCCGATTAACTCGCCGTTGATACGAAAGTTAGTTGAGTTATTAAGCATAATTATAATAAATCGGATAATTAAATACATGTCCCGACCCTTGAACTAAAGAGTAACTTTATTTCCATTTACCTTGTAAACTTTCTTGAAGAGGATTCAATATTCTGTTAAGGAAATCACCCACATCTCACCATCCTAAAATCTCAAGGTTACAATTAATTGGTCTCCTTTACTGATTACTTTGAAACACCAACACAACAAGTTCATTCTAGATTCGACTACGGACTCAAACCGGATTATTACCACAACTTGACCGCCTGCACTTGGGTGTACACATTTCGGATCAAGTCATCCCCACAAGTGTTTTTCCCTGAACGTTGGTTTTCAACACTTCAACATTATCGACCTCAGCAACCCTAAGTGTTTGGTAAAATTCTCTACACAATGACAAATTGTACCCATCAACAGGCTCAAGCCAAAATTGAATTCCTTGTGCTCTAATGATTTGGACCGCCTCATTCCTTGGGGTGAGAGAAATGGGGTCCAGGTACCGTTCACAAGTGATCCCCTTTTCCTAGATGAGTCGATCCCTAGCCTCATTCTTTGCCTTCTTCCTCAGTTCACTCTTATCGGCACTTGACCCCTCTCCACTCCTCTTTTGACCTCTAGGGCTTTCGGGTGGAGGAGATTCTCGGGCTATGGTTTTTGTGCGGGCCATGCATAGCAACAGTGCCCCTATTGCCAAGAATTCAAGGATGAGCGAGAGGAGACCCCCAATCGGTTCTTTGGCTTCAAGACAACCCTTTAACAATCGAGCCATTAAAATTCCTTAGAGAGAATGGGGATAATTTCATGGGTTTGAGGAGAATCGGCACATAGGGTTCCAAATTCTTAGATTTCACCTATTTAAGACTTACGGATGAAAGGGGTTTATGGATTTTAGAGAGGGAAGAAAGGATTTGGGTTTTGGGGTATTTTCGAGTGAAAGGGGGAGAGTTAGGGCAAGAAATGATAATGAGGAGTGAGGGTTTAAGCTGAACGATTAGATTAAAAACCCTGACTTTTGGCGTATTAGACGAAGCGTACCGGTACAATAAACTCCAGTAGGGTAAGCGTACCGGTACGGTTTACTCCAGTAGGCTCAGCGTACCGGTACGGTTTGGCTGTAATTTCCTCTACTGATCAACCCATCACTACCTCATTCCATTCTAGGACTCCCCCTTTTGCTCTCTAATACTCTATTTATGACCTCTACTCCACCCTAAACATGTACTCCACTTAACATCACAAATTTTAGCCATCATGTCAAATTCATTAATGAAATTGCAATGCTATTTAAAATTTTTATACATTCAAAACACAAGGAATGGATTTTTATTGTTAATCATCAAAATGAACATCTAATATACACATCATAAAATTCCTAATCGAGGTATTCCTCAGTCATGTCAATTATCAAAAGCATGAGCCATATTTCTCCATTCCAAAAGCATGAGTTATTTAAGACATTTCTCAAATGACTGAACTAAACCAACATGAACAAGCCATGGTCTTAGATACTAGGTTAAAGTATGCACCTACAAATTAATTTTCAACTTGTGTGTGTGTGAGTTAAACACGTAATTTGAGCATTTACGCAATAGGATTCACATTCGAATGGCTGGACAATCTCAGTTTCAATGCAAAACACACCAAGGGACACTCTTAATCAATAACTACACTCAGGTTATCCTGGTATGCACTTCATGTGTACATGTGATATAAAATCTTGTGTTCAAAGCAAAGTTTAACTCACATGTAATCCAAAAATGAAGTTCGTATAAGAAAGTAAAGCGGCATTGGCATAGTCTCATGAATAGAATGCTCGTGCATTGGATAGTAAAACATAACTCACCATTTTCTTTGAATTTATGCACCTCCCATGTTTCTCTAGATCACTTAGGACTTTAAAAGTTATAATGGGGCCTTGGGGTGGTATCTAGGTAAAAGAAATGACGGATATAGGGTAACAAAGAGAGTTGTTCCGAGCGAGAGACCTTTATATTACAAAAGCACTTCCCTTTTTATGGGATTTTGATTTTCTTATCATCACCACTCCCTTTGTTTCTTTTCTTTCTTTTCCTTCACGATTTCCTTTTCTTTTTCTCTTTCTTCCACCCTTTTTTCTCCTTTTCCTGTATTTTTCATTCTTTTCTGTTCAACTCATTGAGTTTCAACCTCATTCATCCCTTTAGTTTGAACTTCCACACCATACTTCCTTCTCTTTTATTATCGTTCGTACTCAACACAAGGAACAACCAAGGTTAAATAGATATTTCTTCTTTTCTTTGGCTTGGTTAAATGTGTGGCATAGAAAAAAATTCAATTAGGTGCAATCACGGCACTAGGGATAAAATTTCAAAAAAAAGGGCAAAGGCTCAAAATATTCAATGATAGCCTAACATCACTTCCAGATCTGCATGGAAAGGCACTGTATAATCAAGACAAATCAGTCTACTAACCAAAAACACCAAACCGAAAGAAGCATAATGAGATTATTGAACAAAATTGATGTTGAAAAATAGTTCTTTGAGTAATTGTAATTTTCCTCCAAAAAGGATTTGGCACTAAAGCTCTCATGGGTGCTTACTCATCTCTGCTACTTATGTCAAGCTTAAAACATGAATCCAATCCGTAAATTGCCAAAATTACACATTCAAGAGTCACATACGATGAGTTTGAAGATCAATACATATGTGATACTCATGCATAGGATCAACTTCCATAGAATGCTTATGTGTAAAAAGTTCACAACAAAGACCAATATGTCATCTAACACACACCCTTTTCATGAAGGAATATAGATCAACTTTTAGATCTTTTTCATAAAAAATTTCACATATTTTTCACTAATGCAAGCAAAAATCAAAATTTTCCAACAAGCTTGGTGTATCATACAAATTGTGCACCTCACCCCCCAACTAGAATCATGTATTGTCCCCAATGAAACAAAAAGCTATAGTATGCAATGAAAGACAGTAAAAAGATGAGTAAGGTAAGAGAATACCTCTCAATTGAGCTTTCGACAAAAGGACCAAGATCTAGATCTAAGAGAAACCAATCTATACAACCAAATAAAGTGAGTGACATAAAAATAAAATTGACATAAGTAAATAAAAGGAACTGTACACTAGAAAAGATAAAAACTAGCTAATCCTCCACAACCTCCGGTTACACCTAGTCAATTAAATCTTCCTCCACCATCATTTCTTCAAAACCCTTAAAGAATGGCTTGAGTCTTTGGCCATTAACCTTGAATGTCTGGCCATCTTTAGGGTTTGTGATATCCATTGCTCCGTTGGGGTAGGCCACTCTGACAAGATAGGGGCCATCCCAACGGAATCTTAGTTTTCCTTGGAAAATAGAGAGACGAGAATTATACAAGAGCACTTGTTGCCCGGACTCAAATGACTTCCTTGTGATGGAATTATCATGAAAAACTTTAGCCTGTTCCTTTGAAATTTTGAAACTTTCATATGCATCTCTTCGAATCTCATCCAATTCATTTAATTCCAACTTTCTCTGCTTACGAGCCATTCTCAAGTTAAAATTCAAATTTTTTATGGTCCAGTAGGCCTTGTGCTCCATTTCAACCGACAAATGACAAGCTTTTCCATAAATTAGCCGGTAGGGAGACATGTCTAAAACAGTCTTATAGGCAGTACGGTATGCCCATAAGGCATCGGTCAATCTGACTGACCAATCCTTCCTGTTTGGGTTAACTATTTTTTTCAAGATATTCTTAATCTATGTATTGGCTAATTCAGCTTGGCCATTGGTTTGTGGGTGGTATGTAATGGATACTTTGTGTGTAACGCCATATTTAAACATTAATGATGCAAATGGCCTATTACAGATATGGGATCCACCATCACTGATCATTGCACGAGGCATCCCAAACCTCAAGAAAATATTCTCTTTGAGGAACTTGACTATGACCTGGTGGTCATTAGTCTTGGTTGTGATAGCCTTTACCCACTTGGACACGTAGGCTACTGCCAGAAGAATGTACAGATAACCAAAAGACATGGGGAATGGACCATTGAAATTGATGCCACAACAATCAAATATTTCTATGATAAGGACCGGGAAAAGGGGCATCATATTTCGATGGGTCACACTACCCAATCGTTGGCATCTGTCACATACCTTACAATATAAAACGTAGTCTTTAAAAAGAGAGGACCAATAGAAAACTGACTGAAGAATTTTAGCTGAAGTTTTCTTCGCCGAGACATGTCTGCCACAAGCTTGGGAGTGACATAATGCAAGGAAATTTCGTTGTTCAGTTTCAGGCACGCATCTCCTCATGACTTGGTCTGGATAATATTTGAACAAGTACGGATTGTCGAAGTAAAAATACTTCACGTCTGCCATGAATTGTCTTTTATCTTTCGGGCTCCATTGTGGCAGTATTTGTCATGTTGCAATGTAATTACAGATGTCAGCATACCAAGGACAAATTGAATGAATTGAAAGTAAATGTTCATCAGGAAAAGAGTCAGGAATGGGAATATGCTCATTAGTCTCTTGCACCACCAGCCGATATAAGTGATCTACCACAACATTCTCTACTCCTTTCTTGTCTTTAATTGTCAAATCAAATTCTTGCAAGAGGAGGATCCACCTAACGAACCTTGGTTTTGCATCCTGCTTAGATAACAGGTACTTCAAGGCAGAATGGTCAGTGAAGGTAACAATAGGCGAACCAATGAGATATGAACGGAACTTATCTGAAGCAAACACTACGGCTAGCAATTCTTTTTCAGTGGTGGTGTAATTCATTTGAGCATCATTAAGTGTTTTGCTAGCGTAGTGAATGACATGTGGCCGATTTTTCTCCCTTTGACCCAGCACTGCGCCAACCGCGTAATCACTCTCGTCGCACATAATCTCGAAAAGAAGATCCCAATTAGGTGGTCGCATGATAGGAGGCGTAACAAACATGCTTTTTAGTTTTTGAAAGGATACCTCATAATCATTCGACCACTCAAAAGGGACCTCTTTAGATAGTAATTAGGTCAGGGGTCAGGCCAATGCACTAAAATTCTTAATAAATCGATGATAAAAACCTGCATGGCCCAAAAATGACCAGATTCCCTTGATGGTTGTCGGTGTGGGAAGGTTGAAGATGGCCTCCACCTTGGATTTGTTTACTTCAACGCCCCTTGTCGATACTATGTGGCCCAATACGATTCCTTCTGTCACCATAAAGTGACACTTTTTCTAATTCAATACTAGATTCTTTTCTTCACATCTCTCCAATACTCTTTCCAAGTTTTCCAAACATCCGTCAAAGGAGTCACCAAACACGAAAAAATCAACCATGAACACCTCCACAATCTTTTATATCATATCACTAAAAATTCCCATCATGCACCGTTGGAAAGTTCCCGGAGCATTGCATAATCTGAACGGCATACGACGATAGGCAAAGGTACCATATGGGCATGTGAAAGTTGTCTTATCTTGGTCCTCTAATGCGATCTCAATCTGATTGTAGCCAGAGTACCCATCTAAGAAATAATAGAATAGGTGCCCATCTACCCTTTCCAAAACCAGATCAAAAAAGGGCATCGGAAAATGATCTTTCCTTGTGCAAGCATTAAGCTTTCGATAGTCAATGCAAATCCTCCATCCGGTGATTACTCTTATGGGTATGAGCTCATTCTCCTCATTTTTCACCACTGTGACTCTGAATTTCTTTGGTACTTCTTGTGTAGGACTTACCCACTTGCTATCGGTGATCGAAAAGATGATGCCCACATCAAGTAGTTTTAAGACCCCCTCCTTCACCACCTCCTTCATGTTTGGATTTAATCTCCTTTGAGGTTGTCGGGAGGGTTTGGTATCCTCTTCGAGATAAATGCGATGGGTGCAAATGATAGGGCTTATCCCCTTTATGTCCGCAATAGTCCATCCAATTGCTCATTTATCCTTCCTCAATACCTCTAAGAGCTTTTCTTCTTGTTCCTCCTTCAAAGTAGAGCTAATGACCATCGAAAAAGTTTCTCCTTCGCCAAGATAGGCATACTTCAAGTAGGAGGGTAATGGCTTCAACTCTAGTTTTGGCTCGTGCTCTTCTGACGGGAAAATTTTCCTTTCTTGCTTGGGTAACTCTTCAAATGTGGGAATCCAACTTCCTATCCCCATCAAGTCTTCACTCTCCTCTAGCTTTTCCAATTCCTCAGGGTTAACAATTTGTTCCTCCTTTAATTTCAACATTCCTTCCAACTCTATTTGCTCCTCGACCAAGGTGTCAATTCGATTTACCTCATTCACTTCCTCGTCATCTTCTGGTTGTTTTGCCAAATTGAACACGTTAAGCTCCATAGTCATGTTCCCAAAGGCCAATTTCATCAAACCATTCCTGCAATTAATCACGACATTAGATGTAGCAAGGAAGGGACGTCCAAGAATAATAGGAATTTGGGAACTCAGATTAGCAACAGAATGTGTATCTAAGACAATAAAATCAATGGGGAAGTAAAAATTATCAATTTGAACTAAAACATTTTCCACTACTCCCCTTTGTGTGAGGATGCTACGGTCCGCCAGTTGGAGTGTAATTGAGGTGGGCTACAACTCCTCAAGTTGAAGTTGTTGATACACCGAGTAGGGGAGGAGATTGACACTTGCTCCTAAGTCAAGCAATGCTTGCTCCACCCGAAAATTCCCTGTGGTAATGGTAACTGTTGGACAGCCGAGATCCTTGAATTTTAGAGGGGTATTGGTCCTCAATATTGAGCTCACTTGCTCGGTTAAAAGTGCCTTCTTTCGAACATTCAATCTCCTCTTTACCGTGCATAGATCCTTCAAAATTTTGGCACATGAAGGTATTTGCTTGATAGTGTCGAGGAGAGGGATGTTGATCTTCACCTGCTTGAACATGTCCAAAATGTCTGTATAATTAGCCACCTTGACTGGTGGCTTCAAACGATGGGAAAAATGGGCAAGCATAGAAGAAATAAACATGTGCTCATCCATCATATTTTCTTTTTTAACCACTACCTCATCTCTATTTTCTCTCACCTCACCTTTTTCGGCCACACTTCCTTTGGCCTCACCCTCGTTTTTTCCTTGTAATGGCAATGGGGCATTGGGTGCAACCTTTGGCACCACGATCTTTTCAAATTGTGTGCCACTTCGAAGAGTGGTGACCGCCTTGAGTTGTTCGCAACTCTCTTCAGTGGGTGCGGCCAATTCAACCGCATGTTGGCCCTTGAGATTTTCTTGGGGTTGAGCGGGGAATTTTTTCTTCTCTTGTTGAGACAACCCAATGGCATTGGTAATCTTGGTGAATTGGGCCGAAATGTCTTTATTGAAAGTGGTTTGGCTTTGAATGAAATTATAGAGCACATCCTCCAAGTTCCTCTTATGAGGAGGTTGGTTGGTGGGAGGATTGGATGGTCCTTGATGGGAGAAGCCTTGTGGAGGTGGATTTTGTGAAAAATTCTGCGGTGGTGGGGACGACTAATACCCTTGTGGATTCACCCATGGGTATTGGGAGCTAGACGCTTGCCCATGACTTTGGTATTGACCTTGTTTAGGTGGCACATGAGGTGAATATGCATTGGAACCATAAGGAATAGGGTTCTCATTCCTCCAACTAAAGTTGGGGTGATTGTTCCACCTCGGATTGTATGTGTTGGAATTTAGAGAAAATGATTGCCTAGGTTGATTGAAGGCATGGACTTGTTCATGGTATGCTTCTCTAAGCTTCGAAATGCTCGGACACTCCGATGTGGAGTGCTCAACACTCTCACAAATAGAATAATCCTCCTCGGTTCGTGACACATGGGACACCTCCCGTCTCTTATTCACCTTAAGATTCTCCAATTTCCTAGATAATTTAGAAATTTATGCAAGTAGGTCATCCCGGTCTTTTAGATCATAAATCCCTCCTCTTTTTGGTTGGCTACTCCCCTAAGACAAAGATCTTGGCACAACGGTTGGGTTAGTGATGTGCCATGGCTATGAATTTTGGGACAATATATCAAAATAGTCCAACGAATCATCAGGCTCTTTGTTCAAGAATTTTTCGTTGCACATCATGTTGATAAACTGTCGATGGCCTGGTGTAATTCCTTCATAAAAAAAACTCACCAATTGCCATTGTTTAAAGCCATGATGTGGGATGGCTGTAGTAACTCTTTGTACCTTTCCCAGCATTGATAAAATTGATCGTTGGGATTCTCCAAAAAAATTTTAATTTGCTTCTTAAGGGTGCTATTTTATGCAACAGGAAAAATTTATGTAAAAACGCAGAGATCGCTTCTTTCCAAGATGTCACGGTCCGAGGTCTTAAGGACTGAAGCTAAGTTTTTTCCTAATCACTCAGGGAGAATGGGAACAGTTTCATCATTGCTATCTCTTCCATATTATAGTTAGGGATAAAAGTTGCAACTATTTCTTCAAAATCCCTTATATGTGAATAAGGGTTCTCACCCTCGATTCTTTGAAATTCGGGAAGTAAGTTCAACATCTCTGGTTTGACTATGAAGAGATGAGCTTGGACCGGGAGAAGAATGCATGAGAGTGTGGTGCATCAGGTTGGTTAAAGAAAATCCCGCATTAACCTAGTCGGAGGGTCAAGGGGGATGTTGTTCCCCTCATTCCTAGGTGGGGAAAAATGCACTCGGGGGTTGGGCCTTCTATGTTGTTGCAGTCCCCCATCCTCTCAAACATTAGGATTGGCACCTACATTATCAAAGTTGTCACCCACATCCTCGGGTGGGTCTTGGTTCATATTCATATTTGGGTCCATGAATTGCCTAACCAATCGGTTTTGCTCGTCCCGACCCACATGCAACAAAGATCTAAAAAATGAAATAAAATTATAAACAAACAAAGATATGTACATGAACTACGTACCTTAGCCCATGATGAAGATCATGGAACTTACCTCCATAGTCCGGAAATCACTTTCTTGGTTTGACACTAGCCTTGCTCGGTAATTGTGCCAAAAATGATTGTCAAAATTTCTTTACTTTCCCTTAACCCCTAAATACAATCCCTCAAGATATGTATGAAATGTATGCAAGAAGGGGTGGCTCACTCTCCCTTGAGATAGTGTCAAAATAAAAGGAAAAGGAAAGGAAAGTGGGATGTTGTAAATATGGTGTGTGTATGCACAAAAATGCTCCCCAATCCCAAGGAGACTTTCGTGGTCATATTTACTTGGAAAGTATTCTAAGGTCGTATCCACAAGGAAGGAAGTAAACCAAAGTGAAAGTGATTGTGAATCAAATAAAGTGTAAAAATTTCGGTGGTTAAGAGTTGTTTGGAGGAGTGTATTTTGGAGAAAATGCAATGAGAATTAAATGTTGGCAAAGTCAAGAGGTCATTCCAATAGGAATACCCTTTCAACTCTAATCCCTTCTACGATAGAGCATGAATGAACGATTGATTCGGGGGAAGCTAGGGACGAGATTAATGAGTATCTAAGCATAAACCGTGGCTAGGCCTACGGGATATCAAAGGCTCACCAATTTATCCACTTTCAACCCCATCAAACCGAACCATTACTCTCATTAGGGAGGGAGGAGAATGAGTTGAAATTGTATTCCCAAGTGGGGGTTCCCCTTGGCTTTGCCATCTAAATGATTTAGCTACTCATGCTTGAAATGAAAATGACAATGGAATGATAGTGCATTGCAGAGATATGAAGTCCTAAAGCTACTAAATGCAAGAAATCATCCGCTAAAAGTAAATGATTCAAACCCATTTTATAGCTAAGAAAATGAAGTACATTGTTACATTAATGGTAAAAGCTTAAAGAGAGCATTAATTATCACAGAACTTGAAGGAGAATAACATTAATGACCTTAAAATGAAGTTCCAAGAATCCTTACAGAAGATTACAAGACAATGTACTGAAGGAAATGCAAAGATCTGAACTTTCTCTCACTAGGCACTATTCATCTTCTTCCTCACTCTTTCTCTCTCTATATTCTATCTCCCCCTTCCTGAATGCCAGTTCCATCCTCTCCCATTCCCCCAAAACGTGCATCAGAGATGCCCCCAGCTAGCCTGATGTGATTTCCAACATAGGACCCCTAAATTCAGGTGGGCTGGTGCAGGTTGTGCAGGCTTTCTCCTCATACTCAGCAGCCTCTCTCTCCTCTTTCCTCATTTATCATCTACCTTCTAAAATTCTAAGAGGAAGTACATGAGGAGATGCTTTGTGGTATGGATGTGTCAGAGAAGCACGGAAGATCCATTGGTGGGGCCCTCAAGATAGCAGAGCAGTAGATGTAGAATATGGGTTTGTCAGTCAAAACGTACTGGTACATCGAACTCCAGTAGGGTACGCGTACAGGTACGGTTTGGCTGCTTTTTTCTATTTTTTGATTTTTTCTTCTCATTAGCTATATCTTTGATCTCATTTCATCCCCATTCAACTCAAGTACCATGGGAGAGCCTTCAAAAGCTATATTCAACCTTTTTCAACTGCAAACATGAAATATTAAGATTAAGACTTCGATTGACATAACTCCTAATATTTAATCACTAAAAACACTTAAGGAAAGATGATTAGCACAAAAAAATCATACAAATTTTTGTGCTAATATTCATCCAAACATCTCCAAGAGATACAATATCCAATCAATTTTCTCAAATTTCAAGTAAATCCAAAATTCCTAAATTTCAAATGTAATATCACAAGAGAGCAATTTAATAAAATATATAAGAGATAATCATCAATACCATTTTATTGTTCAATATAACACACTAAAGTTTTGAAATAAAAAACAAAGGAAGAATCAAGAGAAAAATCCTTTTCCCTCTTGAAACTAGGGTTTGAAATCAAGAAGAAGAAATTTCATGGCTACCCGACCATATCTTTGTTTTAAACATGATAGTGTTTGTAAGAATATCAAGAATCAATGATTTACTAATAAATAGATAGGATTCATAGTAAAAACATATATATATATTAACCCTAATCTCAATGTAAGAGAATAGGAAAAAACCCTACCTTGGTGTTCTTGAAAACTAGGGCTTTGATCCAATCCAATGTGCAAATCCCATTTGATCTTGTGTTTTTTCCTCTCTTTCTTCCTCTCTAATGTTTCCTAGGGTTAGAAAGGTTGAAATGGGGCTAAATGAGGCATCCTTAAATATTTATAGTGGAAGTAGGGCTGGCTGTTCACGACAATTTTTTTTTGGAATTCACAGAACCAGTACGCAATACCGGTACAATAAACTCTTTGGACTCTAGCATACTGGTAAGGATTGTCTAGTTTTGCCTATTTCCTCTATTTTCATTTCCAATCTATTCCAAACCCGTCCAAAACCAACCTAAACTTATACAACACATTTGTATAACAAACATAGTTGGTATAAGTTCTGTTACAAACTATTTCCTATATTCACAAGCTAAAATTAAGTTTTAACTAATAGTTACAATATTAGCATTTTCTACTGTTATAACATATATGGTTCATTCCTATTCCATTACATATATTAAATTACTACACACTTTTATCATTATATTACTATAAACATGTGGGGGTTTACAAATTTAAATATTTATTTAATAAAATTTCTTTGTATTTAGGAGATTTTATTTATTTAGGATATTTTAATTTTATTCTCATTATTTTTGGGTGAATTTTTTAAAGTTTAGTTGTAGGAGATCGAGAGACTAAGGACCATTCAAACGGTTCTTGTCTATTTGAGCGCATACTCTTAAAAATCTACCACCATTCCGACTGTGTGTCTACATTCGAACATACCTAGAAATTCTGAAAGTCAAAATCCAAAGGACGCTTCGAGAAAGAGGCGAACATTAAAGAGGACCGTTCGAACGGCCCTAAACGTTCGAATATGCCTCGCTCTTCTATAAAGACGTGCCTTCTTCTTCCCCATGTTTTTTAACCTGCTTCTCCCTCTAAAGCTAAACCAACCTCCTCTCTCTCTGTGCTTCAAAAATATTCAAAAAATCAAGAATTCTTCCTACAAACTTAGGATTTAGCCTTTTTTCTCACATTAGGGTTATTTTTCACATATCCACTTTTTCAAAAGACCCATCATCTTCTTTAAGATTTTTGGATGGCCTTCGATGTCACACAAGAGAGCTCATAAAGGGTACTTGTGCACAAAGAGCCTAACCACAATAGCTAGGAGTGGTGATTGATGGTAGAGGTTTTTGACATGTATTCAATGTGAACAGTTTTCTGTTATTGCAAAAAAGTAAGAGGTATGATTTTCATTTTGTTGAAAGGCATATAGTTATGGAGAGACCTATTTTGTATGATGATTTTTCTGTAAACAGGATTGATCAAATTCTTCAGAGTAGGGGCTAGGGTGATTTTATGAAATTAAAAAATGGGAGTAGGGCTACTAAGTTGATTAGAGAATTTTATTGTAATGCTTAGAGGATTGACCCCAAGAGGTTTTTTACTTATGTGGGGGGGGGGGAGGATGATAATAGATTCGACTGTGATTTTTGTTGTGGCAGGTATCAATGTAACTCCTAGGCCTACAATTTACTATTGTTACTACAATGGAGATGGCAAATGTAGCTAAGGAGTTGACAGGAGATCCTAACTTTGCATAGACTCAGAAACCCAATTATTTTATCTAGGGTCAATTGACTAATAAGTATACAATTCTGAATTGGATTTTTGTGTCAAATATCTTACCATTAAGTAGAAAGACTCAAGTGTATCCGGAGAGGGCGAGGTTGCTATATGCTTTGGGTACTATTATTGTAACGCCCCAAGCACCCCCTTAGACGACATTACATGCTAAAACTATTTATGTCATGAGAGCACTAATATAATATATCAAATAAATGTGACTTTATTCATCATCCATAAAATTTACAACATTATCCAAAAGAATATGTCCAACTATGACATTTATATCCCAAAAATTTAACTATTTTAACGTAGCGAAATAACAAAAGAATACTACGCTTCACAATGTTCAAGATAAATCCTAGTCTAGAACAAAAGAAAGTGTCACTCTAAGCGTCCACACTCCCGTCGATCGATGTCTCCCGGTAAGCGGGCTCCTCGACTCCTAGCTCTTCCTCAAGAGTATAATCTGAAAAGGTTGGTAGGGGGTAAGCACGAAGCTCTATAGAAAAATTCTTCCAAACTCGAACAAGGTTTATAAAAGCGGTCGGTCTCATTTTACAAATAGCATATATAATCTTTGAAGTAAAACAAGGACATTTTAAGGCAAATCTCAAGTTTAAGTAGCAATAGTAAATTAAATGAAACAGTAAAAACCAAGTTACAATAAATAACCATTACCAAAATATAAACCATTTTTCCACAAGACCTTGTGGAATCCCATACTTCCACAAGTCCTTTTAGAAAAACATTTTTCACAGCAATAATAGTATTCATAGCTTGAATATTCCACCACAATATGTATATGTATCTCAAACATGATGCGAGGTATACCCCATGAATCAACACATTGAGTAATATCTAGCCCACACACACCCACATAAATCTTCTTAAAGATATCCATCCTTTAGGAAGGGCGCATGTCATACCCATGGCAATGACGTATCCAATCTAGGCAGTAGTATACTAACCCTCAGCCATGGTACCCGTGAGCGATAATGGTTTAGTCTTACCAAATCACTAACCCCACTACAAGTGGTGAAAAAAATGCCAACCCACACGGAGTAAGCAAAACATCTACCCACTCTACGATATCTCGTCAAAGGTCACCCATGGTCATCCCACACTCATAAGAGATACACTACCAAACTCAATTTCTCAATTTACAAGCAATCTCAAAAATTCCCAAATTAAGCATGTGACATGACTTGATCTGAAATGTGTACACCCAAGTGCAGACGGTCAAGTTGTAGTAATAATCCGGTTTGAGTCCGGAGTCGAATCCACAGGGAATATGTTGTGGTGTTTTCAAAGTAAGCTGTGATGAAGACCGATTGATGGTAACTTTTTTTTGAGTTTTGTGAGAAGTGGATGGTTTCTTGAACAGAATATTAAATTCTTTTCTAGAGATTTTCTAGACAAAATATACGATTTCAATATAACTAAAGTCACTCTTTAGTTCGAGGTTTAGGATACGTAATGAGTCATCCGGCGTATTACACTTGTGCTTCTAAAACTCAACTTACTACCGTGTCAACAGTGAGTAAATTAGAAAATAAGGATAGACTGGGTTAAAGCTCCATCCTTTCCATGAAGTGCAATGGTGGTGGAAATTGAGGGGTTTATCTTAAAGTTCTTTCCTGGAGTATTTGTATCACACAACGGATCTTTCTAGAAGGAGTCATACACTATTTCTTGTGGGATTCAAGTAATCCCTCAAAGTTCGAGTGTTAGGTACTTCTTCCTCTCGTGGAGGACCGTCTCCATTTCTATCAACATTTGCCATGTCACTCTCACACGAGTCTGCTATTGATCTAGGTGAATTTAGTTCAGATTGGTTCACAGACCCAGAAGATTCTCCTGGCAAATTGTTATGGTTAGGAGCGTCCTCAGACATAAAATAAAATAAAAGAAA
>CM042192.1:18741079-18751494 GCA_023539305.1 Ilex asprella | reverse complement strand
CTATTAAAAAATTATTAATTTATAAGAATATATTAGCATTGAGTTTTTTTAAGAGATAAAAAAAATTAGTTTTGAACTTTTGATTCAAGATATGTGTAAGACATGTTAGTTTGAGATAATTAATTAAATAAATAAAATTAAAATTAATTATATTCAATATAAATGTGTTAAGCAACGCCCTTATTTTTTTTTCATCTTAAATAGATGAGTTTTTTTTAATATCATTGTGTCTTATACAAATTCAAAATGTTACACTACACATATGATATTAATGACAAATTTGACCAATTTAATTATTATTTCAGAGAAAAATATGTATTCCAAGATCAGCAATAATTGTTGACCTGTTGAAAGGAAAATATTAAGGAAAAAAATTATAATTTTTTGACCGTTGGATGAATGAATTTGAGACCGCAGGATGTGTTCCAAGATCAGCCGTAATCGTTGACTTTTTAAAGGGGAATATATTAAGGAAAAAAATTATAATTTCTTGACCATTGGATGAATGAATTTGAGACCGTAGGATGTGTTACAAAACCAGTTGTAATTGTTGACTTTTTTTAGGGAGAAATATGAAGGAAAAAATTATAATTTCTTGACCGTTGGATAAATGAATTTGAGACCGTTCGATCGGCTTATTGAAGCCCCGCTCTGTTTTATATTATAGATTTAGAGCAAAACATACATATATATATAAGCACTAACTTCAATGTAAGAGAAAGAGAAGAAATTCCCTACTTGTGTTCTTAGATTTGAGTGGAGAGAAGGGTTTGGTCTTCTCCAACTTGAATCACCCTTGAATCTCTTGTTTTTCCTATTTTCTCTTCCTCTCTAATGTTTCCTAGGGTTAGAATGGCTGAAATGAAGGCTAAGGAGGCATCATTAAGTATCTATTGTAAATCCACACACGTTTATAGTAATATAATGATAAAGGTGTATAATAATTTAATATATGTAATGGCGCAGGAAATACTAATAGTTAAAGCTAGTTTAGCCCGTGAATATAGGGAATAATTGTAATAGAACTTTTATCAACTATGTTTGGTTGCAAATAAACCTAAGTATGGTGAAAACTCTACCTCTTGAAGCGTAAAATAATGCTAGGGAGCTCCAAGAACCTAAACCTTGCCCAAAACCAAACTTTCTCCAAAATTCCATCTTTGAATCTTCGGTGAAATCCTTCTTTTTTGGTATGGTTGCGTAGCCCTTGTCGCGTAGATCGATTTTAATACTTGGCCCAAAGAATTATGACTGGCAGAACTTGTAAGAAAAATTCTTAGCGTCTTTCAAGATTATTGGATGCCAATGTGAACACCATTCTTAACGCAAAAAATCTCAATTATCTCCCTCTTGAAGAACTTCTTGGCACTCTAATGACTTATGAAATGGGCATTAGAAGAGATGAGAAGCAAGACATAAAGGAAAAGAAAACTATTGCATTCAAATCAACCAAGACATCAAATGAAATGAACAATGGGGGAGAGCAAGATAGTGATGAAGAACTTGCATTCATCACAAGGAAATTCAAAAGGTTCTTAAAGAATAATGGCCCACTTCAAAACAGAGAATACTCAAGAAGAAATGGTGTAATTTGCTATGAGTGCAACAGGTGAGGACACACTAAATAAGATTGTCCCTCATTAAAGTCCTACAAAAAGGATAAGAAAGTCGCAATGAAGGCAACTTGGAGTGATAGCTATGATAATTTCTGAGACCATTAAAAAAGAGATAGCAAATCTATGTTTCATGGCCTTGGAGAAAAATGATGAGGTAAAATCCCAACCACATGAGCATGATGAGTTTATCTTATGATTAAAAAAAAAAAGAAGAAGAAGCTTGCCATTTTTTCAAAATAAAATGATGTCTTGAAAATTGAAAATGAGAAACTTAAGACAAAAAATGACTATTTGAAAAGGGATCTCTAGACCCTTCTTTGATGGAAATGGTAAAAATTGAAAACAATGAGTTGAGAAGAAAGAATTGTAGATCTGTAACACCCTAAAACACACCCTGGACGACATTACATTCTAAACACCATTCGTTGCATGAGAGCACTAACATAATCCATCAATAAATAAGATTTCATAAAGTTATCCATAGAATTTACATCATTATCCCAAAAGAATAGACTCATCTTGGCCTTTACATACCAAGAGTTAACTAATGTAGCGCAGCGAAATATAACAAAATATAAACTAGACTTTACATTGTTTCAAAAGAATATCCTAGTCTAGTACAAAAGGATGTGTCGCACTAAGCCTCCACCTCAGGATCCACCTCTCCGTCTAGCGGAGTCTCCTAGTGTACGGGCTCCTCGACTCCCAACTCCTCATCTAGTACATGATTTGAAAGTATGAAATTTGTAGGGGATGAGCACGAAGCTCTGTAGCCAAAATCTTTCCAAACTCAAATAAGGTTTATAAAAACATATAAAATGGTCGGTGTCATTTCACAAATAGCATATAAAATGTTTGAAGTAAAACAAGGACATTTAACAACGGATCTCCTGTTTAAGTAGCAATAGTAATAGAAATAAACAATAATAACCAATTCCCATAAACATCCATTTCCAAAATATCAACCATTTCCCAACACATGATATAATATTGTTCTCTTGGGAATGAGCATCCTTACAAGGAACCTCTCACCCTCAAGGTTTGGGTTTCTCAAGCATCCTTACAAGGAACCTCTTGAAAAGGCCACATATTGTCCTCACTTGGCATGAGCATCCTTACAAGGAACCTCTCACCCTCAAGGTTTGAGTTTCTCAAGCATCCTTACAAGGAACCTCTCCCGCTCAAGATTTGGGTTTCTCAAGCATCCTTACAAGGAACCTCTTCAGAAGGCCACATATTGTCCTCTCTTGGCATGAGCATTATTACAAGGAACCTCTCACCCTTAAGGTTTGGGTTTCTCAGGCATCCTTACAAGTAACCTCTTGAGAAGCAATGAACATCTTTACAAGGAATCTCTCATTCATGTTTATCCAAACAACCACACAAGCAATACATTACCCAATATTTTCTCAAATGCCCAACAATTCCACAAATCTCCAATTTATAAGCAAAATCCTCAAATGCATCATGTGACAATTTCAATAACTAAGTATGAAAAATACAAGAGATCACAACATCATTTTATTGTTCAATATGAATCACTAAAGTTTTGAAATCAAGGATAAGTCAAAATTTAGAAAAAAGTTCATCTCTCTTGAAAACTAGGGTTTTTAGCCAAGAAAAATGGTTTCATGGTTGACCCACCATTAATATTGTTTAAAGCATGGTAATAGGCATAAGGATATCAAGAATCAATGAGTCTATAGCATACATATAAGGTTTAGTGTGTAAAGAGTATATATATATAAGTCCTAGCCTCAATGTAGGAGAAATAGAAGAAATCCCCTACCTTGTGTTCTTGAAATCTAAGACTTGAATCTTGAATCACCCTTAACTCTTGTGTTTTTTCCCCTTTGATCTTGAGTTTCTCTCTTCCTTTCTTTCTCTCTAAGTGTTTCTAGGGTTCTAAATGCTGAAATGAGGTCAATGGAGGCGTGTTTATGTATTTATAGTGGGATAAATAGTCTCCTGTGCGCGATTCTAGAAAGCAGAATTCGTAGGTAACGTTCGAACGGAACTGTCCTTCAAACGTCCATATTACAATTCACAGCCTTCCGTTCGAACTTTATTCGAACGTCACATGGCTTTCGAATGGTTGTTGCTCTCAGTACTTTTACATCTTCATCAGAGCTCTGCAGAACTCAAAGTACTGGGACTCACTTCCGTTCGAACGTCCCCAACGTTCGAACGTCCATCCCAATTTCTGTTGAAACTTCCAATGAAGTTTTGGCCTGCCTAGAAGTCGATTTGGAAAATTTTCGTAAAATACTATTTTGTTGCCCTGAAAGTCTACTATCTACTGTCCAAATTTCATATCAAAATGATGTCAAAATAAAAAGTTATGATCAAAACAATAGGGCAATATCCAAAAAAATTTTTACCCAAATTCTCTCTAAAGTGTGTTTTGACTCCGAACTACCCCCAACTTCTACAACATACTCTATTACCTCAAATCATATTTTTATTTCTACTCTTACTATCTACTTAGTTCATCCATACATCTTTACATATATTAGCATTTTTACAACAATTATTTACTATATATCTATATACATATATAAAAGAAAATGTGGGGTGTTACAATCCACCCCCCTTAAAGAAAGTTTCATCCTCGAAACTTACCTCAAGTAGCGAACAAATGTGGATACTTCTCTCGCATTTCTTGCTCCGATTTCCATGTAGCTTCCTCCACTCCATGGTGTTGCCACAAAACCTTTACCAATCTGATAATTTTGTTGTGAAGCACTTTTTCCTGGGCATCGAGAATTTCTACCGGTTGTTTTTCGTAGGTTGCTCCGTCTTGAATTTCAATCTCCTCCAAGTTCATGACTGGGGTTGCATCTGAGTGAAACTTTCTCAACATGGACACGTGAAACACGTCATGTACTCTGGATAGCAGGGCTGGTAGTCGAAGTTGGTATGTTGCCTTGCTTACGGCTTTGATTACCTCAAACGGTCCGGTATATCTTGGCACTAATTTCCCCATCTTGCCGAATCGAAACACGCCCTTCTTGGATAACACCTTGAGAAATACGTAGTCTCCCACCTTGAATTCTAAGGGTCTTCGTTTGTGGTCCGCATGGCTCTTCTGTCTACTTTGCGCCAACCATAGCCTCTCTCGGATGAGTTGAATCTTCTCCGTAGTCTCTCAAACAATGTCCGGTCCAAACAAACTATTCTTGTCAGCTTCTAACCAACACATCGGTGATCGGCATGGTCTTCCATACAATGCCTCATATGGTGCCATCCCAATACTTTCCTGATAGTTGTTGTTGTAAGCAAACTCCACCAACGGTAAGTTATCGCTCCAACTCCCCTTGAAGTCCAACGCGCAAGCGCGTAACATATCCTCCACAATCTGTATCACCCTCTCGAACTGGCCATCCGTTTGGGGATAAAAAGTCATACTAAAGTGTAACTCTGTCCCCATCACTTGTTGTAGACTTTTCCAAAATCTAGCCACAAACCTAGAGTCACGATCCGACACAATCGAGAGCGGAACGCCGTGTAACCTCACAATCTCATGGATATACAACTGGCTCAAAGTCTCGAATGTATCCGTGGTCTTCATATCCAAAAAGTGAACGGACTTGGTGAGTCTATCCACAATGACCCACACTACATTATACTCGTGCGACGCCCATGGTTATGTGATCCCACTTCCACTCTGTAATAGGCAAAGACTGTCGGACTCCTCCTGAACTTTGATGTTCAATCTTCACCTGCTGGTACACTGAACATTTTACCACATACTTGGCCACATCTCGCTTCATGTCCCTATACATCTTTGTGCTACCGGGGTGGATAGCAAACTTGGAGCGATGACACTCTCTAAGTATCTCCTCCTTTAGGGACGAATCATCAGGAACACATAGTTTCTCCCCATATTTAAACTCTCCATTCTTCCATGACCATCCTTCAATCGCTTCTCCATTCTCCAAACGGGCTCTAATCCCATCGAGTTCCGAATCCAGGCATTGCAACTCCACTACCCGTCGCCGACGCGTCAGTTGAGCTACAGGGTTGAATAGATATGGTTGATACTCCGGTCCATCCACCCATAGATCGTACTCCTCCAATGTATCAATCATTTTCCACCTATTTACTGCAAGAGAATTAATTTCACCCCGAGACTTCCTACTAAGAGCGTCGACAACTACATTGGCCTTCCCCAGATGGTCGGTGAGCATGAACTCATAATCTTCCAAGTACTTAATCCACCTTCTCTGCTGGAGATTCAAGTCTTTCTATGTGAAGATATACTTAAAGCTTTTATGGTCCGAAACACTTGAAATTTCTCCCCGCATAAATAACATCTCCACAACTTAAGAGTAAACACCACCGCAGCTAGCTCTAAGTCGTGTGTGGGATAATTCTGCTCATGCACCTTGAGTTGCCTCGAGTTATAAGCCATTATCTTCCCTCCTTGCACTAGAACGCATCCTAAGCCTCGTAGTGAAGCAACGGTGCAGACATCGTAGCCTTCCCCACTGCTCGGAATAATGAGGATAGGTACCGTCATCAACTTCTCCTTCAAGGTGCGAAAAGCTAGTTCACACACTTGAGTCCACAAAAATTTCTCTCCTTTCCTTGTAAGGCGATTCATCGGCATCACAAGCTTGGAGAACCCTTACACAAATCTACGATAATAGTCAGCCAAGCCCAGAAAACTACACACTTTCGTCACATTCTTTGGTGGTTCCCATTTCATCACGACCTCAATCTTTGCGGGATCAACCGCTACTCCTTGTTCGAACACAACATGGCCAAGGAACTTCACTTCCTTCATCCAAAACTCACACTTGCTCATCTTCGCATATAACTTATGTTCTCTCAATGTTTGTAGCACAATAGAGAGATGACAAGCATGTTCCTCCTAAGTCTGTGAGTAAATCAAAATGTCACAAATAAACATAATGACAAATTGATCGAGGTAAGGCCGGAAGACTCTGTGCATCAAATCCATAAAGGCTGCTGGTGCATTAGTCAGTTCGAACGGCATCACCGTATACTCAAAATGACCATATTGGGTACGAAAAGCAGTCTTAGGAATATTCTCCTCTCTGATCCATAATTGATGGTACCCTGTGTGAAGGTCAATCTTAGTGTAATACTTCGAACCCTTCAACTAATCAAATAAGTCATCAATTCTCGGCAATAGATACCTATTCTTTGCTGTAACTCGATTCAACCTCTAGTAATTCGTGCACCACCGTAGGGTCTCATCCGTTTTCTTCACAAAGAGGACCGGGGCTCCCCAAGGTAAAGTGCTTAGACGGATAAACTCAATCGCCAACAAGTGATCCAACTGCTTCCTTAGCTCATTCAACTCCAAAGGTGTCATCCGGTAGGGAGCAATAGATATAGGTTCGGTTTCCGGATAGAGATCGATCTTGAACTCAATTTCTCTATATGGCAGTAATCCGGGTAATTCCTCGAGAAATACATCCGAAAACTCTGATACAATTAACACCACATCAAATGACTTCCCGCTTTCGCCTTTAAGAATCTATTACCCGTAGCAATAAATGGATGGGAAGAATCTCGGTTATTCACAAAACTGAAAATGACTCCTCTTGGCAACTGAAATGTAATCCGCTTGCGGAAATAATCCATTACCGCCCGGAAGGCCGACAACAAGTTCATTCCAAAAATCACATCATACCCTTTTATCTCTAAAGCAATCAAATCCACAATCAATTCGTGCTCCCCAATGCAAAGTACGCAACCCTTGCAAACTCGGCTAGTATCTAATTGTTCTCTCGTGGGCAAGCTAATGTTCATAACATGCTCTAGTTTCGCAAAACTCAATCCTAAATCAAGTGCATATGTCATGCGTACAAATGAGTGTGTTGCACCGGGGTCAAATAATATTCGGGCCCAAGAATTATAAATAAGGACAATACCTTCCACAATGACATTTGCAATGTCCTCTTCCGGCTGAGTCAAAGCAAATACTCGCCCTTAGTTGGCGCCGTCGGGGGCTTGAGTTTGTATCGGTCGCTGCAGTGCTGGCCTCAGTGGTAGTGGATGGGCTGCTGGTACCTGTCTGGCGGTCTGGATAGGCCTCAGAGGTGGAAAAACTGGGCAATGCATCCAAAAATGTCCCACACCTCCACATACAAAACAGGATCGTGGGGTAATACCGGCTCTTGTCTGGGTGTCTCCCTCTCCTTGGGCTGTCAAAAGTTGTTGTCCACCTGTCTAGTTTGGGCAACGGTATGGTGTCGGTCTCTGTGCTCCACTAGTGCTCACACCCATCCAGATTGGACCTCCTCTCGAGAAGCCTTGTCGTCACTGGCTATCCTCCATATCCCTCTCTACCAGTGCAGCTCTATCCACCAGATCCCCATAATCACGGATCCTAAGTGTCATAAGCTTCTCTCTAATTGCCTGCCTCCAGCCCTGCTCAAAGCGCTTGGCCCTATTGGCCTCAGTAGAAATAAACTCCATAGCATAACGGGATAGCTCATCAAACCTCATCTCGAACTCAGCCACAGTCAAGTTACCTTGTTGTAGAGCAAGAAAATCGGTCTTCATTCGATCTCGGACAGATTCTGGAAAGTACTTGTCTTGGAAGGTTTGGTCAAACTCCTCCCAAGTGAGTGCATCGGTGTTCCTCCTTCTCTTCATTGATTCCCACCAATGATCGGCCTCCCCATCAAACAAATATATCGCTGAGCCGACCCTAAGGTCCCCGGCAACTCCCATGTCGTCAAACACTTTCTTCACCCGACGGATCCACCTATCCGTGTCCAAGGGATTAGAGCTTCCTTGAAAAGTGGGTGGGTGTTACCTTAGGAACTCTCGAAGAACGACCATTCTCTGATTCTCATCTCCGTTGCCCAATACTTAGGCTAGTGAATGCGCCCCACCATTATGGTTGTGGTTGTTGTTGTTTCCATGCTGTTCATGGCATCGGGAGGGGGTGGGGGTGGTGGATTTGCTTGACCGCCATGACCACGCCCACGTCCACGTCCTCTTCCTCCGTCCATCTTGCACATCAAATCACAATTTAGTTTCATTGGTGTACAAGATATCCTAAGTATTTCTTTAGTCTAAAGTATATGGTTCTTATAAAACTAGACCAACTATTTCCTGCACTCTAATCCTACATATCTAGTGATAATCCATAACCTACAGCTCCCATGTAAGACTTAAAACCTAAGCACCAATACCAACTTTGTAGCACCCCAAAACACACTCTGGACGGCATTACATTCTAAACACAATTTGCTGCATGAGAGCACTAACAGTATCCATCAATAAATAAGATTACATAAAGTTATCCACAGAATTTACATCATTATCCCAAAAGAATAGAACCATCTTGGCCTTTACATACCAAAAGTTAACTAATGTAGCGCAGCCAAATATAACAAAATATAAACTAGACTTTACATTATTTCAAAAGAATATCCTCATTTAGTACAAAATGATGTGTCGCTCTAAGCGTCCACCTCAGGATCCACCTCCCCGTCTAGCAAAGTCTCCCAGTGTACGGGCTTCTCAACTCCCAACTCCTCATCTAGTACATGATCTGAAAATATGAAATTTGTATGGAATGAGCACGAAGCTCAGTAGCCAAAATCTTTCCAAACTCAAACAATGTTTATAAAAACATATAAAATGGTCAGTCTCATTTCACAAATAGTATATATAATGTTTGAAGTAAAACAAGAACATTTAACAACAGATCTCCATTTTAAGTAGCAATAGTAATAGAAATAAAAAATAACAACCAATTCCCATAAACAACCATTTCCAAAATATCAACCATTTTCCAACACATGATATAATATTGTTCTTTTGGGAATGAGCATCCTTACAAGGAACCTGTAACACCCCAAAATACACCCTGGACGGCATTACATTCAATCACCATTCATACCATGAGAGCATTAAGATAAACCATCAATAAAAGACTTCCAAACAGTAATCCATAACATTTACATCAATATCCCAAAAGAATATGCCATCTTTGGCCTTTACATTCCCAATGAAAATTTACTATCATAGCGCAGCGAAAATTAAAAAAGAAATCTAGACTATACAGTGTTTTCAAAGTAGTATTCTAGTCTAGAACAAAAGAAGTTACGGCTCTACATATCCACCTCGGGATCTAGGTTTCCCTCGAGTGGAGCCTCCCAATGTCCCGGCTCGTCGATGCCGAGATCCTCCTCTAGCACTACATCTGAAAATGTAATATGTAGGGGGTGAGCACGAAGCTCTGTAGCCACATTTCTCCCAAACTCAAACAAGGTTTTAACAAAAAAAAATATAGAAAACGGTCAGTCTCATTTCACAAGTAACATATATAACATTTGAAATAAAACAGGGGCATTTTAAAAGAGATCTCAAGTTTAGACAGTAGCAATAATTTAATAAACGAATAAAAATGAGTTTAACAACAGTAACCAATATTCTAGTTTAGGCTATTCAGAAAAAGGGGTTCTCCCCCATGCATTGTCCCATACCAATGCATCGGCAAGAACAACCCAACTCATAATTCTATGTATTTTCGGTTTATCCCCGTACCATGTATGATGCTTGTTTCCCATGAATCTACCCAACGATTATACCTAGTCCACCAATCACAATCACAATCACAAGCACTTTAGGAAAAGGGCGTCTACCATCCCAATGGCAGTGACGAGTCCCTTCCTAGGAAAAGTATACTATCCCTTGTTCGAACTCCAGTGAACGATAGTGGTTACATTACCAAATGATAACCCAATACAAGTGTTAGGAAACCATCTCACCCCCATTGGGGTAGACTAACCTCTAACACTCTACGAC
>CM042192.1:18689594-18738774 GCA_023539305.1 Ilex asprella | reverse complement strand
TCTAGTGGAAAAAACTCTTCAAGTACTTGGAATGGCTCCTTTTATAGTGCTAGTGGTACTTTGGGTTGCTCTTCAAGTTGAACTCCATGGATTTTCTTCAAAGAAGTTTTATCTAACAGTGCAAAATGTTCCATTGTCGACCACGATGGATCTACGATCTGTAACGCCCCAAAACTCACCTTAGATGGCATTACAAACTAAAATCATTCACATCATAAGAGCAACTAATAAAATTCATCGATAAGTCAATTTCATTCATCATTCTTAATATCCATAACCTTATACCACAAGAATAGACCAAGTTATGGCCATTACATCCAAAAGAAATATGTCATGATATGGCAATTACATCCCAAATGAATCAAAGTTAACTTGCAGTGGAAAAAGAAAATATTAACATAGACATTATCTCAAAAGTATCTCCTATTCTAGAACAAAAGGAATAATCTAGACATCCACTTCAGGATCTACATGTCCGTCTCCGTGAGCTTCCAAAGGAACTCGCTCCTTAACACCAATCTCCTCATCTAGATAGAATTCTGAAAGATAGACATTTTTATAAGCGGTGAACACGAAGCTCTGTAGGAAAATCCTCTCAAACTCGAACAAGATTTTAAAACATATAAAATGGGTCGGTCTCATTTTCATAAATATCACACATAGCATTGAAATAAAACAGTGACATTTAAAGAGATCTCAAGTTAACCCATTAACAATAAATCTAAGGAAGAGTAAAACCATTTCTAACAAGTTCGGGTGGAATCCCATACTTCCAACCAATTCTTGTAGAAGTCATTTACAATTAGTTATAATAATCCATTTTCCCCAACGATAAACCATAGTCAATAAGCTCATGTATAAATCCATATCCCCCAAATGTATTTATATCTCAGGTGTGTTGGTCGCTTCTTAGGAATCTACGCAACAGCTCTATCTCATTCACCAATCACAAACCATTTTAGGAAGGGCATGTACCATCCTAATGGCATTGACGAATCCTCCTAAGGAACTAGTATACTAACCCTTTTTCTCGGCTTTCGTGAATAATAGCAGTTGCATTCCCAAACAACAACCCCCTAAAAGTGTTAGGAAACCATCTCACCCCACTAGGATAGATTAACCTCTAACACTCTACGTGTTACAGTGTAAAATTTTGCACTAAATTTTTGCCTCGTAATGGCACTAAGATCCAACACTCAGCCTCAGCCAAACACAAATAATCCACACAGAATGCACAATGGAATAGAGAAGTGACAGTAAGTAAACACACACAAAGAACACACAAGCTTTACAGGCCAACATGCCAAACCTTTCTTTCTAAATAAAGTATAAGGAAAATTTAGGCTAGGGTATGTTTACAAAAACGTGTCCAACTCTCTTGGTTGTACTACAGACCCTGGCATCCCTATTTATAATCAGGGTGGCGGTTACAAGCCCAATCGCCTAGGCATGTGCACAATTCAAATTCACCTCAGAGGTTTGCTGTGATTGGATGACAGAGGAAGTTGTGTCTGATATAGACAGGAACTATCTGCAACTTTCCTATATACTGTCTGCACCTGACAGAGATCCCACATGTTCTGCACTGTCTGAAAACTGCACAAAATTGCCACCTTCTGCAGGACACATGCATAACATCCTCACATATTGTGCATGTGTCTTTCTCATGAGCCCTCAGCCTTTGAATGTTTACAATTCGTGCCTAGTCATGCCCAGCCCATGGCTCGGCCCTCCAAGTTAACATTGCTTCACAATCCAAGTCATCTGACTTATCTTGCCTGCATGATTCCTTGTGCCCACGTGCCCATGCATGTGCTATCACACTCAGCCATGCAAGGGTCTTCAATCAGCTCGTTGGTTGTATCCAATCACGACCAATCGTGCCCATGCATGGGCTGTCTCCCACAGCCATACATAGAATTTTTGCCAATCTTGCACAAGGGTTCTACTTCGTGCCGCCAATGGCTAAGGGGGTAACACAATCGCAATTCTCGAAGGTAATTCAATTTTATCACAACAAACCATACAAGAGATGTAAATACCCACCAATTATCTCAATTTTGCAAGAAATTCCAAAAATCTCCAATTTCATAGACATTTTTTCAATGGTGTAATTCAAGAAAAGTGAACAAGAGATCATCTAAAAATACTATTTTTTTTTTGTTCAATATAAAGGCCTAAGGTTTAGAAATCAAGAAAAAATAAAGAATCAAGAGAAACGTCTATTCCTCTTGAAAACTAGGGTTTGAGACAAGAAAATGAAGTTTAAGGGTTACTCAACCATAGTTTTGTTGAAAACATTGTAATCTTTGAGAAAATTGCAAGAAACAAACATTTCATAGCACATATATAAGATTCAGGTGCAAAACATACGTATATATAAACCCTAACCTCAATGAACAAGAATGAAAGAAAACCTCTACCATGGTTCCTTATTTTTGTGAAGAAGATGAAGGTTTGGTCTTCTTTGAAGTGTAAATCCATCTTGATCTAGTGTTTTCCTCTTTCATTCGTCCTCTCTAAGGTTTTCTAGGATTAGATACGCTGAAATGGGGCTAATAGAGTCATCATACTGTATTTATAGGGCAAAAATGGACCACATATCATGACTTTAAAATGTCAAATTTCATTCAGTAGTACCGGTACGGCAAACTCTTTGGACCTCGGGGTACCGGTACGCTGTACCAGTACAATTTGTTCAGTTTTTCCTATTTTCATTATTTTTTATTTCCAATCCTTTCCAAACCCTTCCAAAACCAACCTAAACTTATACGACATACATTTGTACATCAAACATAGTTGGTATAAGTTCTATTACAGACTATTTTTTATTTTCACAAGCTAAAACTAAGTTTTTAACTAATATTTACAATATTAGCATTTCTTATAGTTATAACCTATATGGTTCATCCCTACGCCATTACATATATTAAATTACTAAAAAAATTCATCATTATGTTACTATAAACTTGTGGGGTTTACACGATCACTCCCTTATCCATATACAATTGTAAAACTAACATAGCATATGGGAGTAAGGATTTCTTTCCTTACGCAGTAATCAACATTTGATCCATAATAAGGTTTGAAAGATCAATCGTGTGTCCCATCCCAAAGGCATTTAGGAAGTAAGCTTGCTCAATATATATATATCTGGTTTTTTTATGCTCGGGGTAACAAACTATTCACTGTAATCAAATTCAAAATTCAGTACTTGTCCGTTAAATCCCCTTGCTTTATATATTTCTGTGGCCTCTCTCAAACATAATCTGGATTACCCATCAATTCTATTCCTATGTCAATCAAATCAGGCACTTGAATGTAAGGGTATTACGGGTTAAGATATCTTTGCATAGATTGAAAAATGTCGGTTATAGTAGCCGGTGTAACTTGAAAAACTCTACCCAAACAAACACACGAAGTTATTTTTCCCCAGTTATTTGTGCATTACTATAAAACTCACGAACCAAACAATCATAAGCAGGAGCAACAACCTAACATAATCTAGCCATCCACATGCAGTAAGAATTAGTCTAACTCCTATATTCTCAAAATCTTCATAAATTACTGGCCTTTCGAGAATAACAGTTTTACAGAGAAAATGAGCATCATACGAAACTTGTTCAACATTCTCAAATACCACAGCATTGTAGACATTTCCTGGTTTGGGTTGATGCGGAGGTGCTTTGGGTTGCGGAAGTTGACCCCTTTGTGCTCGACTCGAAGAACCTCTCATCCTTTGCATTGGATCCACCTGTTCACTTATTTCTCTCTAAATAATTGCTTTCAACTGATTTCAATGGGTAAAAACCTTAAAAATGGCACAATAAGTGATTGATCAGAGAAAATTTGAAGAAAAACGGTAGTATATAGTAGATTTGAGGAGAATTTTATGATGAAGATGTTTTTCGTATTTTGGACTAAGAGGGAATTGAAACTGAACAAGTTTTTTTGCTGATGGGTATTTATAGGAGCAAGACCATCCTGACACCATCACCACTGTCCACACGGTGCTAATGCACTGGATTTTGCATGCAGTATGCAGGCTGCTAACTCTTGGTCTTCTGTCTTCTTCAGTTAAAAATCCTACAATTACAAGATTAAATACAACTTTACACATTCTACATATCTTTCTACTAACGCTTTTTTTTCCAAAAAAATGTTTATTAATTAATTAATTATTTATTATTTACTCATTTTCCTAATTAATCTATAGCTATTTACATTTATTCACCATTCTCAACATTATTCATCATTTGATCACAATTAACCAAAATCAAAATCTAACAAATCAACAACACCAGTGACACGGTTAATTTCACTGCTCACATATCTTGACAACATAGTGATGCTCGATCTGAAATGTATACACCCAAGTGCAAGCATTCAAGCTGTAGTAATAATCCGGTTTGAGTCTGGAGTCGAATCCCTAGGGAACTTCTTGTTGGTATTTCAAAGTAAACAGTAGCAGAGACTGAATGATTGTGATCCTTATGATTTGTGTAATGGATAGGGATTTCCTGAATAGAATTTAAGATTCTTTCCAGGGTAGTTTTCTAGACAAAATATAAGATTAGTTCAAATTAAAAAAAGAAAGTCATGTTTTAGTTCAAGGATCTGGACATGTAGTTAATTATCCGGTTTTTTATATTTATGCTTGATAACTCAATTAACTCCTATGTCAATAGCAAGTTAATCGGAATATAAAGATGGACTGTGAGAATTAAGCACACAGTTCCGATGCCTTTCTAGAAGTTTACAAGAATTGTCTGTACCGAGACTTAACCCGTCTACAAACAAGCAAGTGTTTCTACAAGACTTCCAACCATGGCGTTAATGTTTCATTTTTTAATTGAAGCATAATAATGGGGAGGATTGGAGGATAGTCCTGAGAATCTAGCCGGGGTATTTGCCCTGAAACGACGATTCTTTCTATGCAAGAGTCATCTGTGTCATAGAAAGAAGCGCGATTATACAAAGTACCTTAGCTTTGCTAAATGCAATCAATCATTCAATAAGGAAGGAGATACAAACATTAAACATTAGAACAAAGAATAAATATAACTTTCGGATAATTTATACATACCCTTCACCTCTTACCAAAGAGTGAATGAGGAACTACTAACTCTTCATGTCTTTGGTAAAGCTAGAAAAATGAGTGATACTCATCCCTCCAAGTAGAGAACTAGCAAAGTAAAAGAACAACAACTAAGGAGTCAATCTTCAACGAAGAATGAGTGAATAACATTCCACCCTTCACGGCTTAGGCAAAGTTTTTGAAAAGTGGAAGAGTTTCACTCCTCTAAGAAAGAAGGATGCCCAAGCAATAGAAGTGAAAGAAGCCAACAAGTGGAAGTAGAAGAAATCTAGTTATTTTTGGAGGATTTCCACCACAACCAAAAGATAAGCTATCTTTCTTGACACTTGTAAAGAAACAAATAAACAACAAGGAGAGTCTAAGTCAGTATCATGGTTGCTACAACATGAATGTAAGAGCTAAATAAGAGAAAAATTAAAGATCCAACTACAAGGGGAGTACAAGCCTCCATCATGGTTGGGATTTAAAGTGCAAATGTAAATGCAAGTAAAGAAAGCTTCATATAAACATAAAACAAGTACAAAGATGAAGAGATGTTGGCCTAAGGCCAAACTTATCTCCCAAGAACTACTCAATGTACAAGAGGAAAATTGCACACTAGAAGCTCCCCAAAGAGGGGTATTTATAGGCAAGGAAGGAAGGGGAAGAGGAAAGATAAGAGCTGATGGGTGAATAGTATTTGCTGCCCAAGTCACAGTGAAGGCCAACAACTCTGCAGACAGTCTGTGGGTGACATTCGAACGTTAGTTGACGTTCAAACGTTTTTGTTGTTTATGCCTTGTGAATGTTTAAATGTTGTCTTGCGTTCAAACGCTTTCCTCTGTCTTAGCCTTGCGGGCGTTCGAATGCAAGATGACGTCTGATTTTTTTCACTTAAGTGGTCTTCTGTGAAGTTCACTTCAACACTTTATGCAGCATGCTTCCAAGGGACGTTTGAACGTTCAATGGCGTTCGAACGTGGTACTTAAGTATTTCAGGGTCTTCTTAACTACAACACGCCATGTCTCAGCAACTTAGAGGCAATTTGGTCTTGTCAGTGCTCCAATGGACGTTCAAACGTGGTACTCAAGTACCTCAGGTTCTTGCTCAGGATTCCGTGCTTGGCTGTAACACACTGTGTCTCAGTAGTCTGGTTTAGTTTGGTTCATTTTGACGTTCGAACATAAGTTGGCGTTCGAGCGTTATTGCCTTGGTCCTAGCTTTTCCAATTTTATCCTTTATTCTGCTGGTGTTGTATCCTGATGTGATATTTGTCGACCTTGTTCACTGTAAGACCTAAAATATCATCATGTGAACTCCATCAAAGTACAATTGTTCTTAAAAATGCATATTAAAATGCTACTTTTAAGTACTAATCACATAGGAGTAGAATAAGATGGCGTCTCATGATATTTCTTACTTTGCCTATACCTAGTCCTCTCAAGACGATCAAACACTCGCCCTGAAATTGGTTCAAAACAATGATTATATTGTCTTAAATGCATTAAACGACCACACCTCACACAACCACCGAGATTATTTGCTCATGGGCATTCAGCAAATGAACTTCTCCCGCACAAAAGTTTTGCTTGACTTTCAAAGATTTCTAAATTTCTAACAAATCTACATTTTGCCATGATCAACAAATGCTGGCCTTTTGGAAAATGGTGCAGTATAATTAAACTTAACCAAAGCAATTTCTCGTCCATTCTACAATTATTTTTGAAAATTTTTTAAAAACGACTCAAAACATTGACTCACTATCTTGTTCTTTAACGTTTGTCAGTCACAAAGACGAATTTAAATGAAAAAGACAGAAATATAAGTAATTCCCTCCCCCTAACTTAAATTAAACATTGTCTTCAATGTATAAACAGTGAAAATAGAGAAATGCTAATCAAGTGTGAAAGGTAAAACAACTTATAATAAAAAAACTAATCTGTAAAAGAAGCAAAAAACTATTAGTACTATTATTTATAATCAAACAACAATATAAATTTTTCAAAACACAAACTGGCTCTAACAGCTTTATAGAAGTTACATCTTGAGTAAATCCATCATAATAAGGTTTAAGCCTTTGACCATTCATTTTGAAAACATTTCCGGCTAATGGATTCTCAATTTCAATTGCCCCATGATCAAAAACTTGCTTGACATGGTAAGGACCTATGTAACACCCCCCCCCCACGTGGCAAGATATTGTCCACTTTGAGCCCACTGGCCCTCACAAATTTGTTCCTCCTAGTATCCCTGGGGGAAAATGCGTCTTGCTAATTAAGGAATAGGGGTTTACATATAATTCCCAACAACTCCCTCTCCCTAGCCGATGTGGGACACCAGGACTATGGATCTTTTTACCAGGAACCTCACAATCCATCCCCCCTTGGGGTTGCACGTCCCCGTGCAGCATAGACATACTTACCTGTAACCTCCTGCCCACACGCGAGCACTGAAGGGGCCCACTCTCGAACTAGGCGAGAGTTGGCTCTGATACCATTCTGTAACCCCCCCCCCCCACGTGGCAAGATATTGTATGCTTTGGGTCCACTGGCCCTCACGGATTTGTTCCACCTAGTATCACTGGGAAAATGCGTCTTGTCAAGTAAGGACTATGGGCTTACATATAAAGCCCAGCAACTCCCTCGCCCTAGCCAATATGGGACACCAAGACTGTGCATCCTTTTACCAGGAACCTCACAACCAGTCTATATAGATCTTAATTTTTTAGGAAATAGACGAAGTTTTGAATTATACAACAAAACTTTTTGAGAAGGTTCAAAAGACTTCCGCATGATATTTTTATCATGAATTTTTTTTTTTTTTTTGTACTAGACTTAGAAATCTTTGCATTTTCACATGCTTCATTTCTTAATTCTTCCAATTCATTAATTTGAAGTTTGCGAGATACTCCAGCTTCATCAATATCAAAATTCATCAATTTGATTGCTCAATATGCTCGATTTTCTAATTCTACAGGCAAGTGACATGGTTTACCAAAAATTAACTAATAAGGATACATCTCAAAAATAGTTTTATACACAGTATGGTAAGCCCAAAGGGCATCTGTTAATCTCAAAGATCAATCCTTACAATCTAGATTCACTGTTTTTTCTAAAATTTATTTTATTTTTCTATTAGCTAATTTAGCTTGTCCACTTGTCTGTAGATGATATGGAGTGGATATTTTAAAAGAAATCAAATATATTTTCATAAGATTTTTAAAAATTTTATTACAAAAATGTGATCCACCATCAATGATGATGGTTCGCTGGATAAAACATTTTCTTTTAAAAACTTGAACACGGTTCTGTGATCATTATTTCTACATGATATTGTCTCTACCCATTTAGAGACATAATCAACTCCAACAAAAATGTACAAATATCCAAAGAATGAGGGAAATAGTCCCATAAAATAAAAAATTTCAACAATTAAAATAGGGTTTAAATGCATCATATTCTGTTTTGAAATATTTCTCATTCTTTGAAATCTATCACAATTTAAACGAAATATATGTACGTCTTTGAAAAGAGTTAGTCAATAAAATCCACACTGCAGAATTTTAGCATCGATTTTCTTTGAAGTAAAATGGTCTCCACAAGTTTCAAAGTGACAAAACTAAATTACTTGACTAATTACGTGATTAGGTACACAATGTCTTGTTATCTGATCTTTACAGTATTTAAACAGATAATGATCTTCCTAAAAAAAATTACATACCTAACATAGAAACTTGTTTCTATCATTCCAGGTATAATAAGAAGGAATAGTACCAGGAGATAAATAATTGGCTATATCTGCATATCATGGTACTTCTATTATTGCAAAAAATTGATCATCTACAAAGGTTTCTCTAATCATAATTGATTCTTCCTTTACATCATAATTTAGTCTTAACTAATGATAAGATCTAATTCTTGAAGTAACAGTATCCAATGTAGGAGACGTGGCTTAGCATCTTTCTTAGTAAGTAAGTATTTTAAAGTCGTGTGATCAGTAAATACCACAATTGATGATCCAACAAGATATGAATGAAATTTATCTAATGCAAACACAACAACAAGTATTTTTTTTTTTTTGTAGTAGTAGAATAATTCATTCGTGTATCATTTAGATTTTTGCTTGCATAATAAATAACATAGGATTTTTTTATCTTTTCTTTGACCTAATGCATCTCCTATTGCATAAGCTCTAGCAACACACATTAATTCAAAAGGTAAATACCAATCAGGAGGGTGCATAATAGGTGCAGAAATAAACATGTGTTTCAATTTATCATATGCTAATTGACATGCATCATTCCATTCAAATAATATATCCTAGCACAAAAAATTAAATAGAGGTCTAGATATGAAACTGAAATTGTCAATAATTCTTCTATAAAATCCTACATAACCTAAAAAGATCGAAGTTCTTTTACAGTTTTAGGTCAAGGAAGATTGACTATCAAATCAATTTTAGACTTATCAACTTCAATTCCTTTCTCATAAACTACATGACCTAAAACAATAGCTTGTGTAACCATGAAATGACATTTTTTTCAATTGAAAACAAGGTTTGTTTCTTCACATCGAATAAGAACTTTTCAAGATTTTCTAGACATAAATGAAATGAATCACCATATACCGAGAAATCGTCCATAAAAACCTCTAAATACATGTAAGATTTCTTATTATTTTTTAATAAATATATATAGTACATTAAGAATGTTTATAAAAAATTTTAAAAAAATGGTCTTCAAACCTTCAAAGTGTAATTCGTAAAATAATCACAAGGTTTAAGTTTGCTCGTAATGACTTTTGGGTCAAATATAGAGTTGGAGGCATGTAAACTTTAGAATGGTAGTTAAATAATCATTCTAAAATTTTATAGGTCGAAATAACATCGTTATTGAAATCGAGATAGGCAAAAAAGTTGAGTTAGACATTTAGTTAGTGTTGCAATCTAAAAGGGTAAAAATTATATATTTGACATTTTGGGAATAATTTGGCTTAGATTTTAATAAAACTCATAAAAATAAATGTGTTTAGCCTAAAATAAAATTAAAAATGGATCTGAAATGTCAAAAAACATTAGGGTAGTCATACGGATCAAATTGGAGAAGTTTTAAGATAAAGCCGTAATTTTAGAGAAATACATTTTTTTTGGTCCTGTGAACAGTACCTAGCGCGAATTTCAGCCTTTATAACCCCATTTTCACCTCCATTTATCCCATTTTTCTTATATCTCTCACCGAAAACTCCTCCACCCACCTAAGAACTAGAAAGAGAAAGAGAGATGAAGATAGAAGAAGGGCTCTATAGCTTGGGCTTGGCTAGAGAATCTGGGAGATTAAGCTTGGAATTCTTGATTCTTATGTGAGATTTTCCTCTCTTTTTGTAACGCCCCAAAATCCACCTTAGACGGCATTATTATCTAAAAATCATTCAAATCATGGCAACAACTAATAAAATCCATCAATAAAGAAAATTTCATTCATCATCCATAATATCTACAATCATCATTAAAAAGAATAGGTCAAACCATGGCCTTTATATCCAAAATAATAGAACTAAATCTTGCTGCAGAATAACAAAAGGTATTAGACTTCACATTGTCTCAAAATAGTTTTTCTAGTGTAGAACGTAAAAGAACAATCTAGACATCCCCCTCCAGGTCCACATGCCCATCCCTTTGAGCTTCCCAAAAAACTTATAAGCATAAATAGTTTTTGCAATAAAACATGGATATTTTAATGGATCTCAAGTTTAAGTAAGAGCAATATTTAAATGAAAGGTAAAACCATTTTTTAACCAACAATTCCAACAAGTCACTATTTTCACAATAAATCAATTCCACCATGGATCTCAATCCACCATTTGCACAATAAACAATAATCAACAATGTATATTTGTATTTCAAATCACAACTTGTATCTCAGGTATCATGTATGATTCTCATGAATAAACACATCAAGAATATCCTGGTCCACACATACACCCAATCCTTACAAGAATATAAAACTTTAGGAAGGGCATGTACCATCACAATGGCAGTGAAGAAATCCAACCCTGGAATAGTATACTAACACTCATCCTCGATACTCGTAAGCAAATAGTGGTTTGGTTCTCACAAGGTACCAACCCCATTACAAGTGATAGGGAACCTTCAAACCTGCACGGAGTAAGAAACGCATCTACCCACTCTGCTATACCCTATCAAGGGCCACTCATAGTCATCCAAACATCCATAAGAGATACAATTTCTCAAAATTTCAAGTAAATCTAAAATTCTCAAATTTTACGTGTAATATCACAATAGGAAAATTTAAGAAAATATGCAAGAGATCGTCATAAATAACATTTTGTTGTTCAATATAAATTACTAAAGTTTTTGAAATCAAGAACAAAGGAAAAATCGAGAGAAAAATCCATTTCTCTTGAAAGCTAGAGTTTTGAGTCAAGAAAAAGAGATTTAATGGTTATCCCACCATAGATTTGTGTAAACATGGTAATGTTTACAAGAAGATCAAGAATCAAGACTTTACTAACAAATAAATAAGATTTAGAGTCAAAAGAATACATATAAGTAAACTCTAACCTCAATATAAGAGAATCGGAAGAAACCCCTACCTTGGTCTTCTTGAAAACTAGGACTTTGATCCAATCCAATGTAAAAATGCCCTTTGATCTTGTGTTTTTACCTCTCTTTCTTACTCTTTAATGTTTCCTAAGGTTAGAAAGGTTGAAATGGGGCTAAATAAGGCATTCTTAAACATTTCTAGAATTCGCAGAGCGTACCGATACACTGTACCAGTACGGTTTGTCCAATTTTGTCTATTTCCTCTGTTTTTCCTTTCCAATCCATTCCAAAACTAACCTAAACTTATACAACATACATTTGTGCATCAAACATAGTTGGTATAAGTTCTATTACCAACTATTTCATATATTCACAAGCTAAAACTAAGTTTTACCTAATAGCTAAAATATTAGCATTTCCTATGGTTATGATATATATGGTTCATTCCTACGCCATTACATATATTAAACTACAATACACATTTATCATTATATTACAATAAACATGTCATGGTTTACAATTTTGCATTTGCATTGTGCATCTCATGTATTTTCTTTAGCTAAATCTTACTATGTATTTGATGACCAAATACTTATTATAAACCTTGACTTAGTTTTGAGTATGCCATGAATGGTGAACTCACATGCATAAAAATGATTTTAGTGTTATGGGTTTGAAACTCTAGTTTGATTTTAGTTATGAGTATTTGATTAAACTTACGATTTGGGGGTTTTGAAGTATGTTATGATTATGTACATAACATATATGACTTATACTCTTGGAAATGGAAATTATTTTTGTGTTGTGAGTTTGAAACCCTAGTTTTATTTTAGTTGTGGATATTTGATTAAACCTATAATTTGGGGGTTTTGAAGTATGTTATGATCTTGTACATAATATATATGTAAACCCCAACATGTAATAGAACTTGGACTAACTATAATTGATGTACAAATGTATGTTATATAAGTTTGAGTTGGCCTTGAAAGGTTTTAGAATGAATTGTAAATGAAAAATAGGCCAAACATGCAAAACTGGGCAAATCGTACCAGTACGCGTACTGGTATGCCGAGGCAGTAGGTAAACCATACCAGAACACATACCGGTACACTTAGTGAAAACTTGAAATTTTAACCCTTGTTTGCTAAGATTTTGAGCTAGGCATTTCATCCTTCGATTGTTGTAAATGGAAAATTATAGAGTACTAATGGTGGAATGTTGGGTCTCGAAAAAACATATCAAATAAAGATTTATTTAACCCTCATATTATAAAGTTTTGGTAAACATTTACTTGGGTATTAGGATTATTCACAAAACTAAATATTTTTAGGTCAAACTAAGGTCTTCATTGAATCTGGAAGGTCGAAAAATATTGGGAGAAGTAATATGGGGTGTATTAGAAGTTAGGAAGTATTTCGGAATGAAAACACACTTTAAAGAAAATTTGGGTAGAAAGGATCTTGGACACTTCTTAGTATTTTGCCCATAACTTTTTATCCGGATGTCCATTTGAATTGAAATTTGGACAGTAGATAGTAGACATCTAGAACTACAAAAGTGTGCTTAATGAAACTTTTCCAATTCGACCTCTAAATGGGTCAAAACTTCTATGGAAGTTAAAGCAAAAATTTGTCAGTCAAACCGTACTGGTACGCCGAACTCTAGTAACTAAACTGTACCGGTATGATTTGTCTGAGGCTTGCCGAATAGTAAAAAAAGATGAAATTTTGGTGTTTTAAAACACTCATCTAAACCTCATTTTTCCCATTCTTCCATTTCATTCTCACCCCACACCTCTTAGAACCCTAGGAGAAGATAAAGAGAGAAAGAAAATGGAGGAAGAAGGCCTTCAAAGATTGGGTTCTTGCTTGAGATTCTTGATTCAAGGTAGGGGATTTCTTCTCTTTCTCTTACATTGAGGCTAAGACTTGCACCTATATATACTCTTTTGACTTTAGGTCAAATATGTGTTATAAAAGTATCATTCCTTGGTATTATGGCAAAGATTAACATGTTTTAAACAAAGCTATGGTGGAATAGCTCTTAAATATCTTTTTCTTGTTTTCAAACCCTAGTTTTCAAAAAAAGTGGATTTTTTTCTCTTGATTCTTCCTTTGCTTTTAAATTCAAAAACTCTAGTGCTTTGTGTTGAGTAATGAAATGATATGGTTGATGATCTCTTGCATTTTTCTTAGTTGATTATTGAAAATGTCACATGCATAATTTGGGATTTTTTGAGATATGTTTGTAAATTAAGAAATCGATTTTGGTATTGTATCTCTTATGAGTGTGGGATGACCATGGGTGACCTTTGACGAGAAATCGTAGAGTGGGTAGACGTGTTTCATATTCCATATGGGTTTGAATTTTTCTTACCACTCGTAGTGGGGTTAGTGCTTTGGTAAGACTAAACCGCTATTGCTCATGGGTATCGAAGCGGATGGTTAGTATACTAATGCTTGGGTTGGATGCGTCACTGTCATTGGTATGGCATACGTCCTTCCTAAAGGGTGGATATCTTTGATAATATTTTTGTGGGTGTGTGTGGGCTAGATATTACTCAATGTGTTGATTCATGGGGCATGCCTCGCATCATACTTGAGATACATATACATATGGTTGTGGAATATTCGAGCTATGGAGTATTGGATTGTTGTGGAAAAATTTTTCCTACAAGAACTTGTGGAAGTATGAGATTTCATAAGGTCTTGTGGAAAAACAGTTATATTTTGGGAAAATGGATGTTTATTTGAAACTTGATTTTTACTGTTCATTTAAATTACTGTTGCTACTCAAACTTGAGATCTATTCTAAAATGCCCATGTTTTACTTCAAAGATTATATATACTATTAGTGAAATGAGACCGATCATTTTTATATATTTTTTCTAAACCTTGTTGGAGTTTGGGAAGATTTTGCTAAAAAGTTTCGTGCTCACCCCTACAGTTAAACACTTTTTAGATTATACTCTTGAGGAGGAGTTGGGAGTTGAGGAGCCTGTACACTGTGAGACTCCACTAGACGGGAATGTGGATCCTGAGGTGGATGCTTAAAGTGACACATTCTTTTGTACTAGACTAGGATATTCTTTTGAAACAATGTAAAGTCTAGTTTACTTTTGTTATATTCTGCTCTGCTACATTAGTTAATTTTTGAAATGTAAAGGCCAAGATGGGCCTATTCTTTTGAAAAAATGTTGTAAATCCTATGAATGACTTACTATGACTCCCCAAAATTTGGGGGGTCCGTTGATTACCCATCAACTCGCGGAATACCCGTAGATACCAAATAACTCGATATTGCGCCGTTATGCCCCATTTACTGGGGTCCATAATTTAACAAAAATTGGACAGTCTCCTTTGTACGAAAAACTCTACCCAAAACACAACCTATGCAACCTAACATTACAAGACCCATCCGATGTCTAATATTCAACAATGACCAGACCGAGTCTATTTATGAGTAAATATAGACTACACCGGGTCCATTTATCCATACTCATACAAAACATGCAAGGCTATATTAAAATTAGTCCATAAAAATCCAATTAAAATTATTTTCAAAAGATTACATGATCAAAACCTAAGTTTCACAAGTGTTTTACATTAACACAAAATAAAGTCACATTCGATTTTCTTCAAACATGAGGGTCCAAATTGGAGCAATCCGCCGGTGTATTTCTCCCACCTGAAATATTTTCCCATATAGGGTGAGCCAACGCTTAGTAGAGTATATCCTACAAGGGCTACTCCCCACCTTAGATGCATATGCAATGTGTATATGCAACAAACAACATTTAACAATCATTCATACAAGAATAAGCATTCAATGTTGGAATGCAACCATGTCATGCTATGAAATGAGATGATACTCACTCATGCACTTAAACCAAGTACTCACCGACTTCCACAACGCAATGCAATGCCAATGTGTAATGACCCGTCTTCAGGAGAAATACATCCAATGATCGCTTTGTTTTTAAAATCATGCATTTTATAAATAAATCATATCATTATTGGATGGTACTCATTAAATGAGTATTTTCTTATAAGTCAAAATCTTGTGTCTTGTTGGGTAACGGATTTTGGATTTTATACCATCGGTTCCGTATACCATACTACACTTTTTCAGAATTTCACCACAGGGGAGTGTATAACCAAGTCGCCGGGTCTTGCACCCGAGGGGAGAATCTACCCCTTCTTGCTATACCCAACACAAGTTTTTTTTTATGCAACATGCGGCTCAATAGGATCTTCGATCCGACCTTACCGTTTCCACGTATCAATCACCAAGAATGGTGTTTGGTTAACTATGTATACACACACTCACACTCATGACTCATGCTCATGAATGTGATGTCAATTCCATGTCCATATTGAATGCATGTCAAATGAAAAATTTCTACATATCAAGGTATACCATAACAATTTATATCATATGCATATAATCACCAAAATCAATCACAATGTCAACACATTATACACATGCATCCACCTTTCTTTCAAGCACAATCCCTAAGCATATTACTACATAATCAAGCAATAATACACTTAATTCTCAAGGCATAATATAACCGCATAATGTGTCCACATTCAAGGCATGATATAACCACATAATGTGTCCACAAAACAGCCTATAATTAAGCTACATAGCAGCCTCAAACAAGTCCCAAAAATAGCCCCAAATTAGGCCACCAAAATAGCCCAAAAACAGTCCATTTAGACAGCCCTTGGACAGCCCACATAGAACCCACTTTCAGCCACTAAATACAGTCCAAAACAGTTCATTTGGACAGCCCTTGGACAGCCCACATACAACCATTTAATGGCCAAGAATAATCCACAAAACAGCCCCTAATCAGAGCACAAAACAGCCCCTAATCGGAGCAGAAAAACAGCCCCTAATTAGTCCAAAATACAACCACATAGCAGCCCATATTTCAACCCCAAAACAGTCCATAAATTAGTCCATAACAGTCCCTAAAATCAGCCCCAAATCAGCCCCTTAAACAGCCCCAAATGAAGGGAATAAAACCAAAGTAAGAAGAACAATACATCTTGTAGCGTAAATTGAAGTGTAGAGACTTTAAGAACACCAAAACCACCTTCAAAACTTGATTTCCCCAAATCTCCACCTTTGGATTTTTGGTGAAATCCTTCTTTTTTGATGTGGTTGCGTATCCCTTGTCACGGTGATCGACTTTAACTCTTGGTCCGAGTCGATCCGAGCGACGGAACTCCGAGAATCTTGGATTGAAGCTTGAAGAATTTGATTTTTTTCTTTTCTTTCTCTCCTCACTTGGACGGCTGAACAAGGCTGAACAATGGGTGTGAAATATCTGTTTTTTCAGATATTTTCCTTTATTTATTATTTTTAAAGACTTGGCTCTAATCGTGCCAAGTGTCTTTGGCCCGTTCGGGTCCGTTTTCGTCCCGAAACGATTTATTTGAACCCAGTTTAAGTTCAAATTAATTTTATTTGAAATTTAATTTAATTTTAAGAAAATTTTTAAAAATTCATTTGTGGGGACTTTTAAAATGTCATTTGTCATTCAATCGCCTCGAATGACGTGCAAAAGTCCAACTATCTCAAAATTCGACAAAATTTGATACGGTGACTAGATTTTGTGATACGAATCCAATGGTGAAGTCTGTTTTCTCATCCGAGTCCTAGAACATGAGTATTTTAAATACGCATAAGGGTGATAAATTACCATTTTGCCCTTTTTCAGAAAAAGTTCAAATTTACCAAAGTTTTACACTTACGAAGTCTTATTTATTGATGGATTATTTTAGTGCTCTCATTACGTAAATAGTTTTAGAATGTAATGTCGTTCAGGGTGGTTTTTGGGGCGTTACAATATATAACTTATTCTCTAGGAAATGAAAATGATTTTTGTGCTGTGAGTTTGAAACCCTAGTTTGATGTTAGTTATGAGTATTTGATTAAACTTATGATTTAGTGGTATTGAAGTATGCTATGATTTTGTACATAATATATATGACTTATTCTCTTGAAAATGATTATATTGCTTTGAAAATGCAAATTTGTAAACCCTCACATGTGTTATAGTAATATAATGATAAAATTGTTAGTAATTTAATATGTGTAATGATGTAGGAATGAACCATATAGGATATAACCGTAGAAAATGTAAATATTGTAAAAATAGTTAAAACTGAGTTGTAACTTGTAAACATAGGAAATCGTTTACAATAGAACTTATACTACTAGGTTAATGCACAAATGTAGGTAACATAAGTTTGGGTTGGTTTTTGAATGGATTGAAAATGAAAAATAGAGAAAATAGGCAAAACAGAACAAACCATACCGGGACTGTATACCAGTATTGTAACGTACCATTACTCTATACCGGTACCCCGAGGTCTAGAGAGTTTGTCGTACCGGTACAGTGTACCAGTACTATGTACTGGTACTATTGAAAGAGAACTGACTTTTCAAAGTCACGATTTGTGGTCCATTTTCGCCTTATAAATACATTAGGACGTCTCATTTAGCCCCATTTCAGCACCTCTAACCCTAGAAAACATTAGAGAAGAAGAAAGGAAGAGAAAAATACATGATTTAAGGGGATTTACATCGTGGATTGGATCAACTACCTAGTTTCTAGAACATAAGGTAAGGGTTTCTTCTCTTTCTCTTACATTGTGTAACACCCCATAGTTTCTTTATATATGTATATAAATATATAGGAACTACTTGTGATAAAAGTGTGGATAGGTTTAGTGATATGTGTTTTAATTTGATAGGTTGGAAAAGTAGAGATTTAGAATGTAAGTGTAAATCATAGTTAAAGCTAGTTTAGCTAGTGAATGGGTGACATGAATTGTAAAAGAACTTCTAGCAACTATGTTTGGGGTAAAAATGTATGTAGTGAAAGTTTGAGTTAGTTTTGGAAGGGTTTAGGATGGATTGAAAATGAAAAACGGAAGAAAAAAGCAAAACTCGGCAAAACCCTACCGGTACAGTGTACCGGTACACTTTGGTCCAGAGAGTTTGAGATACCAGTACAGCCTACTGATACAGTATTGTAGTGGTACAGTGTACTAGTACAGCCGAAAGAAAAATCTGAATGTTTAATGTCGCGATCTTGGTCCGATTTTGGCCCTATAAATACCATATGTTGCCTCCTTTGGCTCTATTTCGGCCCCTCCAACCTTAGAAACCCTAAGAGAGAAAGAAAGGAGAAAAAGAAAGGAAGAAAAGGAGAGAGAAACACTTGCTTTGAAGGAATTCATACCTTGGAGTCCATCAAAACCTAACTTTTCAAGAACAAAAGGTAGGGGTTTTCTCTCACTCACTTACATTGAGGCTAGGGCCTATATATATGTAATCTTTTCATTTTAAAATTATACATGTAGGCTATATTGTCCTTGTTTCTTAATATCCTCGCGATTACTACCATGATTTAAATAATATTATTGTTTGATTAACCCTTGAATCCTTTTTCTTGATTAAGAACCCTAGATTTCAAGAGAGATGAACTTTTCTCTAAATTGTTCTTAACTCTAGATTTCAAAACCTTAGTGTTTCATATCGAACCATGAGATGATGCTATTGGGATCTCATGTACTTTTCTTGGTTGGTTGTGAAATTGTTGCATGATATATTTTGGAATTTTAGATAAATACTTGTAAATTGGGATAATTGTGGAATTGTACGCTTGGTTGGGTTGTTGGTGACGCACATGAGTGAGAGGTTCCTTGTAAGGATGCTCACCCCTTCTCAAGAGGTTCCCGGTAAGGATGCTTAAGAAATAAGCCCGTTATAGTGAGAGGTTCCTTGTAAGGATGCTCACCCCTTCCCAAGAGGTTCCTGGTAAGGATGTTTGGGAAACAATGTAATGATTGGTGAGAGGTTCCATGTAAGGATGCTCATCCATTCTCAACAGGTTCCCGGTAAGGATGTTTGAGAATCCAAGGTGACCTAAAAGGAGGTGGAGATTACCACAAAGTATGCCACCCATCTAAAGAATTATAGGGAATTGTTTATAACCGTTAATGATTATTATTTGTTTGTGATTGCTCGTTTATTCATTTAAGTAATGTTTTGAAATAAACTTGAGATCCTTTTTAAATGTCACTGCTTTATTCTAAATTATGCATCTATGTTATGTTAAAAAAATGAGACCGACCGCTTTATCTGCTTTTCTAAACCTTGCATGGGTTTGGGAGTATTTTTCTACAGAGCTTCGTGCTCACCCCCCTACAGTTGAACCTTTTTCAGATGTCGGGCCAGAGGATGTACTCGGTGCTAACGAGCCGTACTTTGGGGAGACTTCACTAGAGGGATACCTGGATCCCGAGTGGGATATCTAGAGATGTCGTTTACTTTTTGTTCTAGACTAGATTACTATTTTGGAAACACTGTATAGTCTAGATTTCTTTTGTAATTTCCGCTGCGCTATAATAGTAAATTTTCATTGGGAATGTAAAGGCCAAATATGGCATATTCTTTTGGGGATATTGATGTAAATGTTATGGAATACTATTAGGAAGTCTTTTTATTGATGGTTTATCTTTGTGCTCTCATGGTATGAAGAGTTATTGAATGTAATACTGTCCAGGGTGTATTTTGGGGTGTTACAGATTTTGGTATCAGAGTCTAGGCTTTAGGTCTTACATGGGAGCTGTAGGTTATGGATTACCACTAGGAAAATAGGATTAGGCTGATTAAGATTGTTGATCACAAGTCTTATACTTTGGTATAAATCGACCATTAGAATGTCTTGTACATCAAAGAACTAAATTGTGATTTGATGTGCAGGATGGATGGTGTACGAGGACGTGGACGTGGGCGTGGTCGTAGAGGCCAAGCAAATCCACCACCACCTCTCGATGCCACGAATGGCATCTATCAGTGCTTAAGGGAGCTCACCACTCTGCTGCAACACCAGAATGGGAACAACAACAACCACCACTACCAGGGTGGAGCTCATCCACTAGTCCAAGTACCGGGCAACGGGAATGAGAATAGGAGGATGATAGTCCTTCGAGAATTTCTACACCAACACCCACCTACTTTCCAAGGGAACTCTAACCCTTTGGATGCGGATAAATGGATCCGCCGAGTAAAGAAGATTTGTGAAGGCATAGGGATTGTCGAGGATTTACGGGTTGGCTTAGCTACCTACTTGTTCGAGGGGGAAGCCGATCATTGGTGGGAATCCGTGAAAAGAAGAAGGAATATAGATGCTCTCACTTGGGAGGAGTTTGATCTAGTCTTCCAAGACAAGTACTTTCCAAAATCAGTCAGAGACAGAATGAAGACCGATTTTCTTGCCTTACGACAAGGTAGCCTGACTGTGGCTGAGTACGAGAGAAGGTTTGAGGAGCTATCCCATTATGCTACGGAGTTTATATCCACTGAGGCCAACAAGGCCAAGCGCTTTGAGCAGGGATTGAGGCCATTCATTCGAGAGAAGTTGGTGGCTCTCAAGATTCGAGATTATGGGGAAATTATTGACAGAGCCGCACTTGTGAAGAGAGATATGGAGGATATTCAGCGGTGACAGAGCCTTATGAGGGGAGGTCCGATCCGGACAGGTGCTAGCACTAGTGGGGCACAGAGACCGACACCATACCGTCGCCCAGACCAGACAGGTGGATAGCGACTTTTAACAGCCCAATGAGAGGGAGACACTCAGACTAGAGCCGGTATTCCCCCATGATCTTGCTTTGCATGCGGAGGTGTGGGACATATTCGGATGCATTGCCCAGTTATTCCACCTCAGGGGCCTATCTAGGCCGCCAGACAGGTACCAGCAGCCCAACCACCACCACAGAGGCCTACACCGCAGAGACCAATACAAGCTCAAGCCCCCAGTGGCGCCAACCAAGGGCGAATATTTGCTTTGACTCAGCCGGAGGAGGACATTGCCAATGTCGTTATGGAAGGTATTGTACTTATTTATAATTCTTGGGCCCGAATCTTATTTGACCCCGGAGCTATCCATTCATTCATACGCACTGCCTATGCTAGTAACTTGGGATTGGGTTTCGAGAAGTTAGAAAATACATTGAATATTAACTTGCCTACGGGAGAGCAGTTGGGTACCAGCCGGGTTTAAAAGGGTTATGTCCTTCGTATTGGTGAGCACGAATTGATTGTGGATTTGGTTGCTCTAGATATGAAGGGGTATGACGTTATATTCGGGATGGACTTGTTGTTCGCTTTCTGGGCGGTGATGGATTGTTTCCGCAAGCGGATTACATTTCAGTCACCAGGAGGGGTAGTCTTCAATTTTATCAATAACCGAAGTTCCTCCCATCCATTTCCTAATACGGGTAAGATATTTCTGAAAGCCAAGGTGGGAAGTCAATTGAGTTTCTTAGCTAGTTTGATGGGAGATGATCGGGATAAACCTCATACGGACGTGGTGTTGATAGTATCGCATTTTCTGGATGTCTTCCTAGAGGAATTACCCGGGTTACCACCACATAGGGAAATTGAGTTCAAGATTGATCTCTATCCGAGAACCGAACCCATATCCATTGCTCCCTACCAAATGGCACCTTTGGAGTTGAAGGAGCTAAGGAAGCAGTTGGATCACTTGTTGGCAATTGGGTTTATCCGTCTAAGCACTTCACATTGGGGAGCCCCGGTCCTCTTTATGAAGAAAACGGATGAGACTCTACAGTTGTGCACGGATTATCGGAGGTTAAATCGGGTTACCGTGAAGAATAAATACCCTTTGCCAAGAATCGATGACTTATTTGATCAGTTGAAAGGTTCGAAGTACTATACCAAGATTGACCTTCGCACAGGGTACCATCAATTGCGAATCAGGGAGGAGGATATTCCTAAGACTTCTTTTCATACCCGGTATGGTCATTTCGAGTATACGATAATGTCGTTCGGACTGACTAATACGCCAGCAGCCATCATGGATTTGATGCACAGAGTCTTCCAGCCTTACCTCGATCAATTTGTCATTGTATTTATTGATGACATAATAATTTACTCACAGAATCAGGAGGAACATGCTCGTCATCTCTCTATAGTGCTACAAATATTGAGAGAACATAAGTTACATGCGAAGATGAGCAAGTGTGAGTTTTGGATGAATGAAGTGAAGTTCCTTGGCCATGTTGTGTCCGAGCAAGGAGTAGTGGTTGATTCCACAAAGATTGAGGCCGTGACGAAATGGGAACCACTAAAGAACGTAACGAAAGTATGGAGTTTCTTGGGGTTAGCCGGCTATTATCGTAGGTTTGTAGAAGGGTTCTCCAAGCTTGCGATGCCGATGACTCGCCTTACAAAGAAGGAGGAAAAATTTTTGTGGACTCAAGCGTGTGAACTAGCTTTTCGCACCTTGAAGGAAAAGTTGACGACGGCACCTATCCTCATTATTTCGAGCAGTGGGGATGGTTACGATGTCTACACCGATGCTTCGTTACGAGGCTTGGAATGCATTCTAATGCAAGGAGGGAAGGTAGTGGCTTATGGCTCGAGGCAACTCAAGGTGCATGAGCAGAATTATCCCACCCATGACTTGGAGCTAGCTGCGGTGGTGTTTGCTCTTAAGTTGTGGAGATGTTATTTATACGGAGAGAAATTTTAAGTGTTCTCGGACCATAAAAGCCTCAAGTATATCTTCACACAGAAAGACTTGAATCTCCGACAAAGAAGGTGGATTGAGTACTTGGAAGATTATGATTTCACACTCAACTACCATCCGGGGAAGGCCAATGTAGTTGCCGACGCTCTTAGTAGGAAGTCTCGGAGTGAAATAAATTCTATTTCGGTAAATAGGTGGAAAATGATTGATGCATTGGAGGAGTACGATCTATGGGTGGATGGACCGGAATATCAGCCATATCTATTCAACCTTGTAGCTCAACCGACGCTTCGACGACGGGTAGTAGAGATGCAATGCCTAGATTCAGAACTCGATTTGATTAGAGCCCGATTGGAGAATGGAGAAGCTATTGAAGGATGGTCTTGGAAGAATGGAGAGTTGAGATATGGGGAGAAGCTATGTGTTCCCAATGATTCGTCCCTAAAGGAGGCGATACTTGGAGAGTGTCATCGCTCCAAGTTTGCTATCCACCCCGGTAGTACAAAGATATAGGGACATGAAGCGTCAATACTGGTGGAGGGGAATGAAGCGAGATGTGGCCAAGTATGGGGCAAAATGTGCGGTGTGCCAGCAAGTGAAGATTGAGCATCAAAGGCCAGGAGGAGTCCTACAGTCTTTGCCTATTCCGGAGTGGAAATGGGATCACATCACTATGGACTTCGTGTCGGGTTTACCACGGACGTCGCATGGGCATAATGCAATGTGGGTCATTGTAGATAGACTCACCAAGTTCGCTCACTTTTTGGGTATGAAGACCACGGATACACTCGAGACTTTGAGCCAGTTGTATATCCGTGAGATAGTCAGGTTACATGGAGTTCCGCTCTCTATTGTGTCGGATCGTGATTCTCGGTTTGTGGCGCGATTTTGGCAGAGTCTACAACGAGCGATGGGCACAGAATTACACTTTAGTACGGCTTTTCATCCCCAAATGGATGGCCAATCTGATAGGGTGATACAGATTGTGGAGGATATGCTACGTGCTTGCGCATTGGACTTCAAAGGGAGTTGGAGCGATCATTTGCCGTTGGTGGAATTTGCATACAACAATAGCTATCAGACAAGCATCGGAATGGCACCTTATGAAGCATTATATAGAAGACCGTATAGATCTCCTACTTGTTGGTTGGAAGCTGGAGAAAGTAGCTTGGTCGGGCCAGACATTGTTCGAGAGACTACGGAGAAGATCCAATTAATCCGGGAGAGACTACGCACGGCACAAAGTAGACAGAAAATCTATGCGGATCGAAGACGAAAACCATTGGAATTTTAAGAGGGGGATTATGTGTTCCTCAAGGTGTCACCCAAGAAAGGAGTATTTCGATTTGGCAAAAAAGAAAAATTGGCGCCAAGATATACCGGACCCTTTGAAGTGATCAAAGTTGTGGAAAAAGAGGCGTATCAGTTGCGGTTACCAGCTCAATTGTCTGGGGTACACGATGTGTTCCACATTTCAATGTTACGGAAATGTCGATCGGATACAACGCCGGTCGTGGACTTGGAAGATATAGAGGTTCCAGATAGAGCAACGTATGAAGAACAACCGGTGAGAATTTTCGACGCAAAAGAGAAGGTACTCCGCAACAAAATTATTCGACTAGTGAAGGGGTTGTGGCAACACTATAGAGAGGAGGAAGCTACATGGGAACCGGAACAAGAAATGCGGGAGAAGTGTCCATATGTGTTCGCTACTTGAGGTAAGTTTCGAGGACGAAACTTTCTTCTAGGGGGTGGATTGTAACACCCCATAGTTTCTTTATATGAGCATATAAATATATAGGAACTACTTGTGGTAAAAGTGTGGATAGGTGTAGTGATGTGTGTTTTAATTTGATAGGTTGAAAAAGTAGAGATTCAGAATGTCAATGTAAATCATAGTTGAAGTTAGTTTAGCTAGTGAATGGGTGACATGAATTGTAAAAGAACTTCTAGCAACTATATTTGGGGTACAAATGTAAGTTGTGAAAGTTTGAGTTAGTTTTGGAAGGGTTTAGGATGGATTGGAATTGAAAAACGGATGAAAAAGGCAAAACTGGGCAAAACCCTACTAGTACTATGTACCGGTACAGTGTACTGGTACACTTTGGTCCAGAGAGTTCGAGATACCGGTACAGCCTACTGGTACAGTATTGTACCAGTACAGCCGAAAGAAAAATCTAAATGTTTAATGTTGCGATCTTGGTCCGATTTTTTCCCTATAAATACCTTATGTCGCCTCCTTTGGCTCTATTTCGGCCCCTCCAACCTTAGAAACCCTAAGAGAGAAAGAAAGGAAGAAAAGGAGAGAGAAACACTTGCTTTGAAGGAATTCATTCCTTGGAGTCCATCAAAACCTAACTTTTCAAGAACAAAAGGTAGGGGTTTTCTCTCACTCACTTACATTGAGGCTAGGGCCTATATATATGTAATCTTTTCATTTTAAAATTATACATGTAGGCTATATAGTCCTTGTTTCTTAATACCCTCGCGATTACTACCATGATTTAAACAATATTATTGTTTGATTAACCCTTGAATCCTTTTCCTTGATTAAGAACCCTAGATTTCAAGAGAGATGAACTTTTCTCTAAATTGTTCTCAATTCTAGATTTCAAAACCTTAGTGTTTCATATCGAACCATGAGATGATGCTATTGGGATCTCATGTACTTTTCTTGGTTGGTTGTGAAATTGTTGCATGATATATTTTGGGATTTTAGACAAATGCTTGTAAATTGGGATAATTGTGGAATTGTAAGCTTGGTTGGGTTGTTGGTGACGCATATGAGTGAGAGGTTCCTTGTAAGGATGCTCACCTTTTCTCAAGAGGTTCCCGATAAGGATGCTTGAGAAATAAGTCTGTTATAGTGAGAGGTTCCTTGTAAGGATGCTCACCCCTTCCCAAGAGGTTCCCGGTAAGGATGTTTGGGAAACAATGTAATGATTGGTGAGAGGTTCCATGTAAGGATGCTCATCCATTCTCAACAGGTTCCCGGTAAGGATGTTTGAGAATCCAAGGTGACCTAATAGGAGGTGGAGATTACCACAAAGTATGCCACTCACCTAAAGAATTATGGGGAATTGTTTATAACCATTAATAATTATTATTTGTGTGTGATTGCTCGTTTATTCATTTAAGTAATGTTTTGAAATAAACTTGAGATCCTTTTTAAAGGTCACTGCTTTATTCCAAATTATGCATCTATGTTATGTTAAAAAAATGAGACCGACCGCTTTATCTGTTTTTCTAAACCTTGTATGGGTTTGGGAGAATTTTTTTACAGAGCTTCGTGCTCACCCTCTACAGTTGAACCTTTTTCAGATGTCGGACCAGAGGATGTACTCGGTGCTAACGAGCCGTACCTTGGGGAAACTTCACTAGAGGGATACCTGGATCCCGAGTGGGACATCTAGAGATGTCGTTTACTTTTTGTTCTAGACTAGAATACTATTTTGGAAACACTGTACAATCTAGATTTCTTTTATAATTTTCGCTGCGCTATAATAGTAAATTTTCATTGGGAATGTAAAGGCTAAAGATGACATATTCTTTTGGAGATATTGATGTAAATGTTATGGAATACTGTTAAGAAATCTTTTTATTGATGGTTTATCTTAGTGCTCTCATGCTATGAAGGGTTATTGAATGTAATGCCGTCCAGGGTGTATTTTAGGGTGTTACACATTGAAGCAAGGGCTTATGTCTATATGTACTCTTTTGACTTTAGATCAAATATATGTGCTATAAAACTATCATTCCTTGGTATTCTTGCTATGATTAACATGTTTTAAACAAAGTTATGGCTGAATAGCTCTTAAATCTCTTTTTCTTGCTTTCAAACCCTAGTTTTCAAGAGAAGTGGGTTTTCCTCTTGATTATTCCTTATTTTTTATTTTAAAACTCTAGTACTTTGTGTTGAGTAATGAAATGATATTGTTGATGATCTCTTGCATTTTTCTTCAATTGCTCTATGGAAATAATACATGTGAAAAATTGGAGATTTATGGAATGGTTGGTTATTTGAGAAAATTGTTGGTATTGTATTTCTGGTATGATTTTTTGGATGAATATGAGTGAGAGGTTTCTTATAAGGATGTTCATTCCTTCTCAGGAGGTTTCTTGTAAGGATGCTTGAGAAACAAAACCTTGAGGGTGAGAGGTTCCTTGTATTGGTAATTGGTTTCACCTTTCAGTTTAACTTTATTGTTGTTCGTAAACTAGATATATATTAAAATGTCATGATTTTATTTCAAAAGGTTACATATGCAATTTTTGAAATGAGACCGACTTGTTTTACATGCTTTCAAAACTTTGTTTGAGTTTGGGAGGATTTTTCTACCGAGCTTAGTGCTCATCCCCTACAAATAATGTCTACTTTCATATTTCTGTTTAGAGAAAAAGCCCGAAATAGATGAGCAAGTAACTTGGGAAGCTCAAGTGGATGGGCAGGTAGATCTAGAGGGGGATATCTAGACTGTGCTTTTCAATTCTGGACTAGGAGACACTTGTTGAGAGCATTTTGCTAATCCGTTGCACGATTAAGTTGGATTCTTTTGGGTGTAAATGTCTTAACTTGGCATATTTTTTTGGGATGTGAAGGCCATTGTTTGGCCTATTCTTTTGAATGATGTTGTAAATATTCGATATTGATGATGCACAAAATCGTCCTGGTGCGAGATCAACAGTCACAAGAGTGATTAATAAGCAATTAATGGCAATTAGTGGCAAAACAGTAAATAAAGAGTCAACACAAGAGATTTATAGTGGTTCGGTCCGGGTGACCTACGTCCACTCTTTGAACGGCGACGGTGGCCTTAGGCGTTTTATTGATCAACGGTGGTACTCCGGATAGTTTACAATGAGTCTAAAGAGAGAGTGTGTAGAGAGCTTTTAGAGCTTGCTGAATGCAACTAATGTAGTGTCTGTGTCTCAAGAGTCATCGTCGTGACCTTTATACAGTGAGGGCTTACATTATATAGGCTCACCAAGGCGGTGAGGTGGTGACGTGAGGAAGAAGTCTCCCATTAATTTGGTAAGTATCAACATGGTAGGAGTGAGCCTCTTTGATAAGTAGAGTTATGGTAGGAGTGAGCCTCTTTGGTAAGTAGAGTTATGGTAGGAGATCTTCGTATCCCGAGTCTTCCTCCACGTGCTCCTATTTACTCGGATGTTACTCTGGTGCGGAGTGTGCTCATGCTTAGCCTTGGACTTGAGTCTTGAACTCGGTCTTGCTTCGGAGTGGGTTTGGACTTGTGTTGTGTTTGATGTTGCATCAAGGCATGAGGTGGGCGGCGCCCACTTTGGAGGGGGCATGGGCGGCGTCCTAGGTATCTTGGGCGGCGCCCTTGGTGCCTTGGGCTGCCTTATCCCTTCCTTTGGTGTTTGGCCATGAGTTGGTGTGGCTTGGTGTTCGTCTTGGTCTTGAGGTCGGACGTCGAGCTCGTATTTGAATTAGACTTGGATTCGTACCGGAGTCAAATGGCGAAAGAGGAGAGGATGAAGGAGAGGCCGAGCGCGAAGCTAGGCGCCCTAGGGGCTTCGGGTGGTGCCCCTCGCTGTCTCCTGTGGTCTTGTTCCTTCCTCCGTTTTCCTTGACGATTGTCACTCGGTTGGCCCAACTACATGGGTCTTTTGGGCTCTTCTATGGGCTTCTTCGACTCCGTTTGGATTGGGCCTTAACTTAGTAAAATTCGGACTCATCAAATATGATGAATGAAATTTTCTTTATTGATGGATTTATTTAGTTACTCTCATAATGTGAATGGTTTTAGCTAGTAATGCCACCCAATGTGTATTTTGGGGCGTTACAAAATTTTGAGATTTGAGTCTATTACATGTTTGATAAAATCTCAAGGTTATGACATGTGATTTTAAAATGATTTATGGATATAGAAAATAATGATTTTTAAAAAATGTATGCTCGATACTGACATGCAGAGGGTTAGTAGATGATAAGGGACTATTGAGTGGGTTGCCAAGGCGGTTACTAGTCATAAGGGGCATTGGTTATGGTAGTGATTTTGGGTGATGGCCTAAGTGGCGTCACAAGTTCTGTCATACACATTCTCCTAAAAAAGTAAGAAGGGCGATGAGACCCTAGGGTGCAAGACCCAAAAGGTTCTCCGGGGATGGTTCATGCGTGAACTGGTGTGAATGATGATATTGTTTGTATGCGCGTATAGTATTTGTTATGCTGGTTTGACTTTAAATATATTAAAATTTAATTCATACTTTCTATATTTCTAATGATGAGGTGTTGGTAGATTTTTGTAAATGTTTTACTTATTATCTTGTACCTATATTTAATTATGAAAAGCTTTCATTACTTATTCGTATGGTTTGTGGAATGTTGGTATTTAAAACTTTGTAAATGCTTGAAAAAATGATTATCCTACTGAGCGTGTAGTTGCTCACGCCTATCATTTAACATTTTTTGTTACGGGCATATGTTAGTGGGCTGCATAGTGGGAGTATCAAGGCAGAAGATAGTTGTTATGATTTTTATATATTTAGTTAGAGTATATAAAGAACAACGTACGATGATATATAGTTATGATGATTTGTAAGTGATTTATATCTTGGTTAATTTGAGGGAATATGTATAGATTGAGACTTTTAAATGGTTTACTTATAAAGATTTTAGATATTATGTATATTATGCTCATGATGAAGAATTTTGGATAATTAAATTATAACCTGGTTTTGGGAGGACTTTGTGGTCCTTCATTTGCCACCTTGGTATTGAACAGTAATGTCTTATTTGTGGATATCATGAGAAGTGATGTATATGATTGATATGATGTGAATGACTAATTAGGTATAATTATTATGTTTAATGCTCTCATAGGTAGCTCTCACCTATTATCTAAATGTCTGATTTTCAAAAGAAACTCTGCTGAAATTTTCTAAAAAAAATAATTTATTTAAACTAAAGAGATATTTTTCTATATGTTTTTACAACAAACCAGCTTGTGTTTTTGGAACAAACAGAGTAATTTATTTAATCACGCTTTTGTGAAATTCGGGGCATGACAATACCGTTCCACTATGTCACTAAAAATACTTAACATGTAACGCTGAAAGGTAGCTGGAGCACTACATAATTCAAAAGATATCCTTTTATAAGTAAAAGTACTAAAAGGGCATGTAAATATAATTTTTTTCTTGATCATAAATTGCATTTTCAATCTAATTATAACCAGAATATTCATCTAAAAAATAATAATATGAATGACCAGCTATTCTTTCCAAAACTTGATCTAGAAAAGACAATGAAAAATGATTTTTTTTTGTGAGGGAATTTAGCTTTCGATAATCAATACACATACACAAACCAGTTACTATATGCATCGGGACTAATTCATTCTCTTGAATTCTTTTTACAATAACTACAGATTTCTTACAGATTACATGTGTAGGACTGAACCATTAACTATCAAACATATGATAGATAATATTAGCATCTAAGATTTTAAGTACTTCAGTGCAAACTACCTCTTTCAAATGTGGATTCAATCTTCTTTGCATCTGACGAGATGGTTTAACATCTTCTTCTAAATATATACAATGAGTACATAAAAGTGGACTTATACCTTTTATATCTGCTATTGTACATCCAATAACACTTTGATGATTCTTAAGAACTTTTTTCAATTCTTTTTCTTGAATTCTAAATAATTTTGAGGATATTATCACTAGATAGATTTCATCTCCCCCCCCCCCCCCAAAAAAAGACATATTTTAAGTTAGTTAGGAGAAGTTTCAATTTTAGCTTAAAAATTTTGAAATTGGATTCTATAGATTTAGGCAACAATTTTCCACATTTTGGATTCCATGTCGATATATCTTCAAACTCATCATTATGTATAGATTCTATTGCATATGATTCTTTTTTCATACAAGCAATTTCAAATAAACTCTGAGTTAACAACTCCACGCAATTTACTTCATGCAATTCTTCTTCTTCTTCGTTGGGTTGCTTTGCAATGTTAAAAATATTTAGTTGCAAAGTCATATTTTCAAATGAAAGTTTCATGACTCCATTCCTATAATTTATCAATGTATTTGATGTAGGTAGGAATGGTCGACCCAAAATAACAGGTATGTATGCAGATGCATGAAAAATTGATTGTGTATCTAAAACAATAAAATCTACTAAAAAATAGAATTGATCAACTTGAACGAGAACATCCTCCACAATTCCTTGTGGAGTTTTTATCGATCGGTCTGTTAATTGTAGTGTAACATTAGTAGGTTTCAACTCACCTAACCCTAATTGTGTATACATCGAATATGATATTAAATTTACACTAGCTCCAATAACTAGCAGAGCTTGTTCAATTCAAAAATTTTCAAAGATGTATGAGATTGTAGAACTTCCCAGTGATGCCCCAAAAATCGAGAGTCCTTTGTCAACCCGTAGATCACCCATCAACCCGCGAAAATACTCATGGATACCGTGTAACTCAATATCACATGTCATGCCCCATTTATCGGGATCCAAAATTTAACAAATTCGAGCAGAGTCTCTTTTGTACGAAGAGTTTTACCCAAAACACAACTTGTGCATCATATAATTACATGACCCATCCGAGGTCCAATATACAACATTGACCACACCAGGTCCATTTATCCGTACTCCTATAACAACATTTAATCACATGACCCATCTAAGGTCCAATATACATCAATTCATACTCCTACATCATGATTTTATGCATTAAACATAGTTAATACAAGTTTGAAATTATAATTCTTTTACATACATTACATGTCTAAAAACTAACTTTGCAAAAATTTTACAAAAAGGGACTAAAAGTCACAAGTCGGTCTTTCTTCGTCACTGGGGCCCCAAATAGGCACAGTCCAACGACATGTATCCCCCACCAAAAATATTTTCCCGTATAGGGTGAGCTATGCTCAACAGAGTATATCTTACAAAGGCTACTCCCCAACCTAGATGCATATGAAATGTGCACATGCAACAATCAACAACCATTATCCATTTCGAACAAGAACATGTAATTCAAGATTAAAATTCTACTATGTCATGTCATGATATGAGATGATACTCACTCATGCACTTTAACCCGAGTCTTCATCGACTCCCATAATACAATGCAATGCACGTGTGTAATACATTTGTTATTGATGAAATACATCTAGTGATTGTTTGAAATAAAAGTCATGTATTTATAAAATCAAGTCATTATTGGATGTTACATATCAAATGAGTATTTTTATAAAACAAAATCTTGTGTCTTTATTGGGCAACGGATTTTGTTATCACACTGGCGGTTCTGTACACCATTACACTTTTTTAAAATTTCACCTCAGGGGAGTGTATGAACCAAGTTGTTGGGTCTGGCACCCAAAGGAGAATTTAGCCCTTCTTGCTCTACCCAACACAAGTTTTTCATGCAACCATGCAATTCAGCTGGATCTTTGATCCAACCTTCCGGAGTCCACTTATCAAACACCAAAGATGGTGTTTGATCAACATGCACCCACAACTACACTCATGCCTTATGCCCATGAATGTGATGTCAATATCATGCCCAAGATGCAATGAATGTCAAATGATTAATTTAACTGTATATCAATATACCAAGGCCAATTATATCATGTGCATATAATTACCTTTATACATCACAATGACAATATGTCAATGAACATATATCAACATTTTATACTTAACCAACATAAGCATGTTATTACATAATCTATGTCAATAACACAACTTATTCACAAAAACACAATATAAACATATAGCATACCCACCAATACCAAATTCTACACAAGTAACTTTCATACATCAAACCCAAGCTAGGAATTGATTAAAGCCACTTCTATATACCTAATCCTTTCATATGGACACCATAGGATGAAAATAAACCAAAGTAGGAGGGAACCCTACCTCTTAAAGCGTAAAATGAAGGGTAGAACCTTCAACTCTAACTCTTGATTTTTCAAAATCTCTTCTTTGGATCTTCGGTGAAATCCTTTGTTTTTTATACGTAAGCATAGCCCTCGTCGAGCAGATCTGCAAAGCCCCAAAATCCACCATGGACGGCATTACTCTCTAAAAATCATTCAAATCATGAGAGCAACAAATAAAATCCATCAATAAAGAAAATTGCATTCATCATCCATAATATCTACAATCATCATTCAAAAGAATAGGTCAAACCATGGTCTTCACATCCAAAAGAATAGAAATAAATCTTACAGCGGAATAACAAAAAGTATTAGACTTCACATTGTCTCAAAATAAATTTTCTAGTGTAGAACATAAAAGAACAATCTAGACATCCCCCTACGGGTCCACATGCCCATCCTCTTGAGCTTCCCAAACAACCTACTCCTCAACACCAATCTCTTTATCTCAAAAGAAATCTGAAAATAGACATTGTTGTAGGTGGTGAGCACTAAGCTCTATAGGAAAATCCTCCCATACTTGAACAAGGTTTAGGAAGCATATAAAACAAGTCGGTCTCTTTTCACAAATAGCATAGATAGCTTTTGAAATAAAACAAGGACATTTCAATGCATCTCAAGTTTAAGCACGAATAATATTTAAATGAAAGGTAAAACTAATTTCCAACAAGTCACTATTTTCACAATAAACCAATTCTACCATGGATCTCAATCCACTATTTGCACAATGAGCAATAATCAACAATGTATATCTATATCTCAAATCACGACTTGTATCTTAGGTATGATGCATGATTCACATGAATAAATACATTGAAAATATCCTAGCCTACACACACACCCTTCCAATCCTCGCAAGAATATACAACTTTAGAAAGGGCGTGTACCATCACATTTGCAGTGACGAAATTCAACCAAAGAATAGTATACTAACTCTCATCTTCGGTACCCGTGAGCGAATAGTAGTTTTGCGCTCACAAGGCACCAACCCACTACGAGTGGTAGAAACCTTCAAACCCGCACGGAATAAGAAACGCATCTACCCACTCTATGATACCCGGTCAACGACCACCCATGGTCATCCAAACATCCATAAGAGATACAATTTTCAATCAATTTTCTCAAATTCCAAGTAAATTCAAAATCCCCAAATTTTACATGTAATATCACAATAGAGAAATTTAAGAAAATATGCAAGATATCATCATAAATACCATTTTATTGTTCAAGATAAAGCACTAAAATTTTTGAAATCAAGAACAAATAAAAAATCAAGAGAAAAATCAATTTCTCTTAGAAGCTAGAGTTTTGAGTCAAGAAAAAGAGATTTAATGGTTATCCCACCATAGATTTGTGTAAATATGGTAATGTTTGCAAGAAGATCATGTAACACCCCGCATTCTCTTTTATATATGTATATAAATATATAGAAACTACTCGTGGTAAAAGGTGTAGATATGTGTAGTGATGTGTGTTTTAATTCGGTAGGTTAAAAAAGTAGAAATTTCGAATGTTAGTGTAAATCATAGTAAAGCTAGTTTAGCTAGTGAATGGGTGACATGAATTGTAAACGAACTTCTAGCAACTAGGTTAGGGGGACAAATGTATGTTGTGAAATTTTGGGTTGGTTTTGGAAAGGTTTAGGATGGATTGGAATTGAAAAATGGAGGAAAAGGCAAAACTGGACAAACCCTACCGGTAGAGTCTACCGGTAGAGTATTGTACCAGTACAGTCTACCGGTACACTTTGGTCCAGAGAGTTCGAGCTACCGGTACAGCCTACCGGTAGAGTATTGTACTGGTAGAGTCTACCGGTAGAGCCGAAAGAATTTTAAAACTTAAATATCGCGATCTTGGTCCGATTCTAGCCTTATAAATACCCAAGGTCGTCTATTTTGGCTCTATTTCGGCCACTCCAACATTAGAAACCCTAAGAGAGAAAGAAAGGAAGAGAAAAGAAGAAGAAAGGAAGAGAAAAAAATAAGAGTCTAAAGGGGTTATCCAAGATCAAAAACCTAGATTCCAAGAACACAAGGTAGGGGTTTTCTTCCATTCTCTTACATTGAGATTAGGGTTATTACATATGTATTTCCTTTGACTCTAAATCATATCCAATGGCTATAAAATCATCATTTCTTGTCACTCTTGAATATATTTTCCTTGTTGTAAACCGTATTATGCTTAAGCAACCACTAATCCTCTTTTCTTGATTTCGAACCCTAGTTACAATGGAGATGTGTGATTCTCTTGATTTCTCCTTCATTATTGGTTTTCAAACACAAATATTACTTGTTCTAAGCTAGGTTATGGGTGGGTAACCACTAAATCTCATTGTATGCCTTCGAAACCCTATTTTCCAAGGGGATTGTATTTTCTCTTGATTTCTTCATTTGTTTTTGCTATTTAAATTTGATATTCGTTTGTTATTGATTCTAACCCTTGTGATTCATACCCTTTTGATTTCAAGACTCGACATTCAATTGCTCTTGATTTCAACCCCTGAGTTCTCTTTTATTCTTGACATCAATACTTGATATTCTTTCTTCTTGATTCCAAGACTTGGTGGGGCTCTTGTTCGTGGTTCCTAAACTTAAAAATCCGTTGTTAGTGAACTCAAACCTTGATTATTCCGTTATTCTTGACTTCTCCTTTGTTCATGATTTTTAAGCTTGATACGCTTTTATTTTATATTTCCAAGCTTCATATTTATTTGTAATGATTCCAAAACTTGATTACTCATGTGTTCTTGACTTTAAAACTTTAGTGCTTTATAATGAACAATAAAATAGTGTTATTGGATGATCTCATGTACTTTTCTTAAATTGTTCTATTGGAATGTTACATGTGAATTTGGTCATTTATGGAATGGTCGTTATTTGAGAAAGTTGTTGGTATTGAGAACAAAACCTTGAGGCAGAGGTTGCTTGTATGCATGCTGCCAAAGAGGACCATATTATAGGCAGAGGTTGCTTGTATACATGCTGCCAGAGAGAACTACTGAGAAACAAATCCTTGAGGGTGAGAGGTTTCTTGTATGAATGCTCACGCCAAAGAGGACAATACTATACCATAGGACATACGAATATTGTGCGAGTCATTGTTCATTCTACCAGATATGGTTTTCACAAGAGTCTTGGGGTAGTATGGGATTCCACAAGAACTTGTGAAAATGGTGTGTGGTGAAATGGATTATGTTTTAGAAATTTGTTGTCAACTCTACTTGGTTTCACTTCTTTATTTATTCCTTTCAATTACCGTTGTTATTTAAACTTGAGATCTGTATAAATGTCTCAGTTTTGTTTCAAAAGCTATATATGTTATTTTTGAAATGAGACCGACCCGTTTTACATGTTTTTTTTCCTAAACCTTGTATGAGTTTGGGAGAATTTTTCTACGGAGCTTCGTGCTCACCCCCTACAGTTAAACTTTTTTCAGATGTTGGGCCAGAGGATGTACTCGGTGCTAACGAGCCGTACCTTGAGGAGGCTTCACTAGAGGGATATCTGGATCCCGAGTGGGACATCTAGAGGTGTAGTTTACTTTTTGTTCTAGACTAGAATACTATTGTGGAAACACTGTATAGTCTAGATTTTTTTTGTAATTTCCGCTGCGCTATAATAGTAAATTTTCATTGGGAATGTAAAGGCCAAATAGGGCATATTCTTTTGGGATATTGATGTAAATGTTATGGATTACTGTTATGAAGTCTCTTTATTGATGGTTTATCTTAGTGCTCTCATGGTATGAATGGTTATTGGATGTAATGCCGTCCAGGGTGTATTTTGGGGTGTTACAGATCAAGAATCAAGGCTTTACTAACAAATGAATAAGATTTAGAGTCAAAAGAATACATATAAATAAATCCTAACCTCAATGTAATAGAATAGGAAGAAACTCCTACCTTGGTGTTCTTGAAAACTAGGACTTTGATCCAATTCAATGTAAAAATTCCCTTTGATCTTGTATTTTTACCTCTCTTTCTTTCTCTTTAATGTTTCCTAGGGTTAGAAAGGTTGAAATGGGGCTAATTTAACAACCCCCCACATGGCATGATATTGTCCGCTTTGGGCCCGCTGACCCTTACGGATTTGTTCCTCCCAGTATCCCTGGAAAAATGCATCTTGCCAAGTAAGGACTGGGGGCTTATATATAAAACCCAGCAACTCCCTCTCTCTAGCCGATGTAGGACACTAGGACTATGCATCCTTTTACCAAGAACCTCACAATCCACCCCCTTAGGGCTGCACGTCCCCATGTAGCACAGACATACTTACCAGTAACCTCCCGCCACAAGCGAGCACGGTAGGGGCCCACCCTCGAACCAAGCGATGGTTGGCTCTGATACCATTCTGTAACACCTCCCCACGTGGCAAGATATTATCCATTTTGGGCCCATTGACCCTCACGAATTTGTTCTTCCTAGTATCCCTGGGAAAACGCGTCTTGCCAAGTAAGGACTAGGGGCTTACATATAAAGCCCAGCAACTTTCTTTCTCTAGCTGATGTGGGACACCAGGGTTGTGCATCCTTTTATGAGGAACCTCACAGCTAAATGAGCCATCTTTAAATATTTATAGTGGAAGAAGGACCGGCTATTCGCGACTTAAAATTTTTGGAATTCACGGCGTACCGGTACGGTAAACTCTATGGACCCGAGCGTACTAGTACGCTGTTCCAGTACGATTTGTCCAATTTTGCCTATTTCCTCTGTTTTTCATTTCCAATCCATTCCAAAACCAACATAAACTTATACAACATACATTTGTACATTAAACATAGTTGATATAAGTTCTATTACAAACTATTTCATATATTTACAAGCTAACACTAAGTTTTAACTAATAGTTACAATATTAGCATTTCCTACGGTATAACATATATAGTTCATTCCTACGTCATTACATATATTTAATTACTATACACCTTTATAATTATATTACTATAAACATGTGGGGGTTTATAATCCACCCCCTTAAAGAAAGTTTCGTCCTCGAAACTTATTTCAAGTAGAGAACAAATACGGGTACTTCTCGTATCTCCAACTCCGGTTCCCAAGTAGCTTCCTCCACTCCATGATGTTGCCACAAGACTTTCACTAGTTGGATGACTTTGTTGCAAATCACCATCTCTTTGGCATCGAGAATCCTCACCAGTTGTTCTTCATATGTTGCTGCATCTTGAACTTCTATTTCCTCTAAATCTAGGACAAGTGTGGTATCCGATTGACACTTTCTTAACATTGACATATATGGAAGACGTCATGTTCTCCTGAAAATTGAACTGGTAATCGAAGTTGATACACCACTTTGCCCATCGCTTTGATCACTTCGAAAGGTTCTATGTACCTTGGAGCTAGTTTTCCTTTCATGCCAAATCTGAACACTCCCTTCTTGGGTGACACCTGGAGGAACACATAGTCCCACTCTTGGAATTTCAATGGTCTTCGTCTCCAATCTGCATAGCTTTTCTGTCTGCGTTGGGTCGTGCATAGTCTCTCCTGGATAAGTTAAATTTTCTCCGTAGTCTCCCGAACAATTTCTGGTCCAAACAAACTACTCTCTCCAGCTTCTAACCAACAAGCTGGGGATCTACATGGTCTTTCATACAATGCCTCATACGGAGCCAATCAAATACTTGCCTGATAGCTATTGTTATATGTGAATTCGATCAACGGTAAATGGTCACTCCAATTTCCCTTGAAGTCTAACACTCAAGCTCGTAACATATCTTCCAAAATTTGTATCACCCTCTCAGATTGGCCATCCGTTTGAGGATGAAAAGCGATGCTAAAGTGTAACTCTGTCCCCATAGCTCGTTATAGACTTTGCCAAAATTACACCACGAAACGAGAATTACGATCCAACACAATAGAGAGTGAAACTCCATGCAATCTAACAATCTCAAAGATGTACAGCTTACTCAAGGTCTTTAGAGTGTCAGTAGTCTTCATACTTAGGAAAGGAGCGAACTTGGTGAGTCTATCTACGATGAACCATACGGTATTATGCCCTCATGAAGTCCGTGGAAAGTCAGACACGAAATCTATGGTGATGTGATCCCACTTTCACTCTGGAATAACAAGGACTGTAGTAATCCTCTGGGTATTTGATGTTCAATCTTCACCTGCTGACACACCGTGCACTATGCAACGTATTTAGCCACGTCTTGTTTCACCCTTTTCCACCAATAGATCTTAGTAACAATCGGATGTATGAAAAATTTTGAATGATGACACTCACTCAACACTTCTTCCCTTACTTGGTCATCATTTGGTACACATAGTCTTCCAAGAAATCGTAACTCATCATCATGTATAGTCCAATTCTCAACAACCTCATTCCTCTCCAATCTACCTCGGATAGCTTCCAACTCTGCATCTAATCATTGCAACTCCACAATCCTTTGTCGAAGAATTGGTTGAGCTACAAGATTAAATAAGCATGGTCGAGCCTTCTGTCTATCCGCCCGTAGATCCAATTCCTCCAAAGAATCAATCATTTCCCACCTATTAATAGAAAGAGCATTGATTTTACCCCGAGACTTTCTGCTAAGTGCATCGGCTACTATATTCGCCTTCCCCCGATGGTAGTTGAGTGTGAAATCATAGTCTTCTAGATATTCAATCCACCTTCATTGTCAAAGATTCAAGTATTTTTATGTGAAGATATGCTTTAGGCTCTTATGATCAGAAAATACTTGAAACTTTTCTCCATACAAATAACACCTCCATAACTTAAGAGCAAAAATCACAGTTGCAAGCTCCAAGTCATGAGTGGGATAGTTTTGCTCATAAATCTTGAGTTGCCTCGAGCCATAAGCAACTACCTTACCTCCTTGCATTGGTATACACATCGTTTCCTTCCCCACTACTCGGAATAATGAGGACAGGAGCGGTTTTCAACCTCTCCTTCAAGGTGTGAAAGGCTAGTTCACACACTTGAGTCCACAAGAACTTTTTTCCCTTCTTCGTAAAGCGATTCATTGGTATTGCAAGCTTTGAGAACCCTTCCACAAACCTCTGGTAGTAGCCTACTAATCCCAAAAAATTACGTTCTACGGTCACAGCTCTCAGTGGTTCCCATTTTATTATGGCTTCAATCTTTGTAAGGTCAACAGCTACAGCCTATTCTGACACAACATGGCCAAAGAATTTCACTTTCTTCATCCAGAACTCGTATTTACTCATCTTATCATACAACTTATGCTCTCTCAATGTCTGTAGTACAATCGAGAGATGGCATTCATTTTTCCCTTAGGTCCGTGAATAAATCAATATGTCATCAATAAACATGATAACAAACTGATCTAGATACGGTCAGAATACCCGGTACATCAAATCCATAAAGGTTGCAGAAGCATTAGTCAGCCCGTACGACATTACTATATATTCAAAGTGACCATACCAGGTACGAAAAGTTGTCTTAGAAATATCCTCCTCCTTGATTCGCAGTTAATGGTACCCTGTGCGAAAATCAATCTTAGAGTAATACTTAAAACCCATCAACTAATCGAATAAATCATCAATTCGTGGCAACGGATAATTATTCTTCACGGACGTCTGATTCAACCTTCGATAATCTGTGCATAACCGAAGTGTTTCGTCATGCTTTTTCATAAAGAGGACCGGGTTCCCCAAGGTGAAGTGCTTAAATGGATAAATCCAATAGCCAACAGATGATCCAACTGCTTCCTTAGCTCCTTCAACTCCAAAGGTGTCATCTGCTAGAGAGCAATGGATATGGGTTTAATTCCCAGATATAGATCGATTGTAAACTCGATCTCGCTCTGTGGAGGTAACCTGGGTAGTTCATATAGAAAGACATCCAAAAAAATTGACACTATCACTGCTACGTCCAGTTGGGATCTAAACCGATCATCTCCCATCAAGCTAGCTAAGAAACTTAAATGGCTCCCCATCTTAGCTTTCAAGAATCTACTATCCATAGAAGGAAATGGATGAGAAGAATTTCGATCATTCATGAAATTGAAAACTACCACTCACGGTGATTGAAAGAAAATCTGTTTAAGAAAACAATCCATTACTGCACATAAAGTGGACAACAAGTTCATCCCAAATATTATGTCATACCCCTTCATCTCTAATGCAACCGAATCTACAATTAATTCTTGCTCCCCAATTCAAAGCACACAACCTCTACACACCCTTCTTTTATCCAATCGTTTTTCCGTAGGCATGTCAATACTCAAGGCATGTTCTAACTTCTTAAAATTCAATCCCACATTAAGAGCATATGTAGTGCGTATAAATGAATGAGTAGCACCGAGATTGAATAGAATTTCGGGCCTAAGAATTATAAAGAAGAACGATACCTTCCACGATTGCATTGGAAACGCCTTCCTCCGGTTGGGTCAAAGCAAACACTCTTCCGGCACCGCATAGGGCTAGAGCTCCTAATGGTCTCTACTGTAGTGGCTTCTATAGTAGCAGCTTATTTACATGTATTTGTCCTGCTGCTTGATTAGTCTTTGGTAGAAATGATGGAAAATTATTTCTAAAGTGTCCCAACCCTCCACATGCTAAGCAATGGCATTGGTCACGGTCCGTTCTATTCTGAGTAACCCCATCTCCTTGAACTGTCTGAAGTCTCTGTCCAACCATTTGATTTGGGCGATGGTATGGTGTCGCTCTTTGTATTCCACTACTACTAGCACCAGTTCTGATCAAACCTCCCCTCGCAAAGTACTGTCATCACTGGTTGTCTTCAGTGTCCCTCTCCACCAGTGCAGTTCTATCAACTAGATTCTCATAGTCCCTAATCTTGTGAGCTACAAGCTTTCTCGAATGGTAGGCCTCAAGCCCTACTCAAAGCATTTGGCCCTTCTGGCCTTAGTTGATATGAACTCTATGGCATAGTGGGATAACTCATCAAACTTCTTCTCATACTCAGCTACTGTCATGCAACCCTATCGTAGAGCTAGAAAATTTGCACTCCTCTTGTCCCTGATAGATTTAGGAAAATATTTGTCTTGAAAGATCTAGTCGAATTCCTCCCAGCTAAGAGCATATGTGTTCCTATTTCTTTTTACTGAGTCCCACCAATGGTCTGCCTCCCCCTCTAATAGGTATATAGCCAAGCCAACCCGCAAATCCTCAGCAACTCCCATGTCATCACACATTTTCTTCACTCTTCAAATCCACTTATCCACATCCATAGGGTGAGGGCTTCTTTGGAGGGTAGGTGGGTGTTGCCTCAAAAATTTTTGAAGAAGTACCATCCTTCGATTTTTGTCCCCGTTGCCCGGTACATGAGCTAATGGATGAACCCTACCATTATGGTTTTTGTTTTCATTTTGATTTTATACCAAAGTGGTTAGCTCGCTTAGGCATTGATAAATGCCATTCATGGCATCAGGAGATGGTGGTGGTGGTGGTGGTGGGTGTGCTTGGTCACCATGTCCCCACCCACGGTCACGTCCACGTCCACATTCACCCTTTATCCCGCACATCCATTCACAACTTGGTTTCCTCGATGTACAAGACAGTTAGGATGTCTTGATTTAAGCATAAGGCTTGAATAAAATTTCAATCAACAATTTCATTTAATCTAATCCTACCTCTCTAGTAGTAATTCATAACATACAGCTCTCATATAAGACCTAATTTCAAGGCTCTGATACCAAACCTTCTAACTCCCCAAAATTCACCTTAGACGACATTACTATTTTAAACTATCACATCATGAGAGCAACTAAATGAACTTCATAACCAAATATAATTTCATTTAACATCCATAATATATACAACACCATCTAAAAGAATATGCCCAACTATGACAATTACATCCCAAAATTTAACTAATGTCTTGCAGCGGAATACCAAAAATATTAGACTTTACATTGTCTCAAAATAAATTTTTTAATCTAAAACATAGGAAAATGTAGCTCTAAATATTCACCTCGGGATCCACGTTCCCATCTATTGGAGCTTCCCATTGTATCGGCTCATCAACTCCGAACTCCTCTTCTACACCATAATCTGAAAAGGATATTGTTTGTAGGGGGTGAACACTAAGCTCTGTAGGAAAATTCTCCCCAACTCGAACAAGGTTTCAAAAGCATATAAAACAGTTGGTCTCATCTTAAAAAATATCATATATAACATTTGAAAGAAAACAGTGACAGTTTATAAGATCTTAAGTTTACTCAGTAGCAGTATATTGAATGAAGGAGTAAAACCATGATAAATGAAATGATCTCAAGTGTACAAAATACCGTGAATCAATGACGGAAATAAACTTGTAAGAAGTTGAAGCAATTGACAAATAACTCAGTACATCATTTCATATTCTCATTTATATTGGTTGCTTCTCAAGAATTTACATAACGATTCTGTCTCGTTCACCCATTACAACCACACAATCTCAACCATTCCCCGCAGGGCACTTCACAAATACTTTAGGAAGGGCATATACCGTCTCCCACGGCATTGACGAATCCTTCTCAAGAAATGTATACCATCCCTTAGCCTCAAATCTATGTGAACAATAGTGGTTACTCTCACAAACAACAATCCACTACAAGCGTTCGAACGTTGATTCACGTTCGAATGTTATCCCATTTTTTGTTGAAACTTCCAGTGAAGTTTTGGCCTATTTAGAAGTCGATTTGAAAAATTTTGTGAAATACTCTTTTGTAGCCTTGGAAGTCTACTATCTACTATAAAATTTTAGATAAAATGGAAATAAAAATAAAAAGTTATGATGCAAACACTAGGGCAGTGTCAAAAATTATTCTTACCCAAACTATTTTTAAAGTGTGTTTTCACTTTCAAATACTTCTAATTTCTACAACATTCCCTATTACCTCAACTAACATTTTTATTTTTACTCTTACAATCTACATAGTTCATGCATACATCATTACATATATAAGAATTACTAAATAATTACATTACTATATTAATATAACATGTGAGAGTTTATAACTGTACATTACACTTGCATATGCACATGAAGCATTACATTTTTGGGAATGTGAGATGAGTGTGAGTGTGTACATGGTTTTGATCAAACATTATTCTTGGTGGATGAGATATGGGCTCAAGAAATTTGAAACAAGGTTCAACTAAGTCACATAGGTTGCATTGAAAATAGGGTCGGGGTTATCAATAAGTGCTAAATTATCCCTCGGGTGCAAGACCCGGTGATTTGGATATGCACTCTATTTTTATTGAGTTCATAAAGTATGTCGGCGTATGCAAATTCATTGGTAGAAGTCCATAAATATCGTGTCGGTTGGGTGCCCATTATTGGAAGGTCAAAAACACCCACCTCAAGAAAGACGCGGGATTTATAAATGGTCATTGGATGTGTAACATCAATGACGAAGGCTTGAGATGTCTGGATTTATACTTATGTCATTTCATGTTTTATAGGAGCCGGTGGAAGACTCGGGTTGAGTTGTAAGTGTGAGTCACACCTTATAACATTGCATGGCATTGTGACATTCATTCTTGAAGTTGTATGTTCTTGGATGAATGCTTGTTTGATTGTTGAATTGCTTGTGAGCATTTCATACGCATCTAGGTTGGGGAGTAGCCTCTTTAGGAGATACTGTATTGAGCGTACCTCACCCTTATGAGAATAAAATTTTAGGTGCAACACAAGTGCCAGTGGATGGCCTTCACATGGGACCTTGTTGAGAAGAAGCCGAATTTTGGCTTTAAATTGCATTTTGTAAACCAAATTGTGTAATTAGTCTTGGACATGTACTGTCTTATAAACAATTGTAAAATGAATTCGTATGGATTATATTTTGTTTAAGAATTGATGCTATATATGTTTGGGTGAATGTTGCATGAGATTAGGTGAGTTGAAGTTGAAAAATTATTGAATTGAGGAAAAACTGCGCCCTGTTGCCGATAACATGTTGATTAGCTACCCGTAGCACTGGTGCAGTGGCCAGCTAGTGGTAGCTCGCGGGTAGTGGGCTCAGCTACCGGTAGCTCCTCTAACATTTTTAAAAATTCAAAGTAACTTTGTCAAGCCTTCGGGCCTTGAGCTCTTTTGTTCAAAGGATGTAAATTGAGTAATGTTAAGGACAAATTGATTTATATTGAACCTTGGAATAGTCAAGTGATTGAAATGTATACAGGTTAAGCATTTAGGAAAGCCCAATACAAGGACGAATATGCCTAAACTCTGTGTTGGTTACAATTCCGGTGAAAGGGATGTTATGATGTGGTTTCGAGTTATGCGGCATTCACGAGTACTTCCGCAAGTTAATGGGTGATCAAAGGGTTAACAAAGGAACTCCAGTTTTAAGGGCATCACACTCTAGGGTTGCCCTAATAGAAAAGTCAATCTCAAACTTTATTTAAAGCTAATCTAATGGCTCAAGTTCTGTCCAGCAAAAATAAAGACACTAAAAAGACCAAGCAACCTAAAACAATCACATAACTGACTTTTAAAATAAAACCCTAATCACCAAAATACCCCAAAATATGAATGATAATCAAGAGAAACACTATAGCACATAAAAACATACTAAAAATAGAATTTACACTAAAATAAACGACTCAAAAAAAACATAAACAACTAGAGTAACGATCATAGGCGACTGCCACTATTAAGGAGTCTAGGCTTGGTCTTCTTTGGATGTTCAATAAATTTCAAAAAGGTTTCTCCTACATGCTCTATATCAGTCCCTCCAAGTGAAAGAAAACTCGACCTAGAGTTTTTATCCTCCTCGCCAAAAAAGTCATGTGGCACTAAGTGACGAACATTAAACACATTAGAGGTCTAGATGTGGTTGCGAAGCTTCAAATCGTATGCATTATCATTGATCTTCTCAAGAATTTTACATGGTCCAATCTTCCTTGCGCTCAACTTTTTTACTCGCCTACTGGATACCAATCTTTGCTCAACACAACCCATACATACTCTCCAACATCAAAGATCACTTGTCTCTTACCCTTATCAACATGTTCCGTGTACTTTTGATTGCTCTGTAGAATTTGTTGCTTCACCTTCTCGTGAATTTGTTTAATATTTTCTACCAAATCTTCAGCTTTACTACTCATTCGACTCGTTAAAGGAAGTGGAATCAAATCTGAGACACTGTTTGGATTGCGTCCATACATAATCTCAAATGGACTCATATTTTACGTACATTTCTTGTACTTGTTAAAAGCAAATTCTACATGAGAGGGAACCTGATCCCACTACTTTAAGATTATTTCCAACGTGGCTAAAAACATATTTTCTTAGCTCCTATTGACAATCTTAGTTTGCTCATCTATTTGAAGATGATAAGTGGTACTGAAGTTTAATTCAGATCCCAATTTCTTCCATAAAGTCCTCCAAAAGTGGCTAATAAACTTCCTATCTCGATCAGAAGTAATGGACTTCATCACATCATGCAAACAAACAATCTCCTTCAAATATAAATTAGCAGTCTAAGAAGCATCCATGGTCTTCCTACATGGATTGAAATATACCATTTTAGAAAATTTGTTGACAATCACTAGAACAAAATCTATATCTTTGTGTTCGGGGAAGTTCAAATACAAAATTCATGATAACATCAATCCATGGAGCACTTGGATCTTCCCTGTTAACTAGTAGAAACAATTGATCTCTTGGAAGCAAAAACTATGTATGTAAGAAAAAATAAGATACATCTACAAGTGTCTAATGCAACTTCAGGGCAACCACACTGTGACACCAATTGTTACAAGGATATTATGTGTATCTTCTCTCAAGATTAAACATGTTGGTTTCTAGACACTTACCTAGAGAAGGGTGAATAGGTTAATTAAAATTATGCTTAAACAAATACCAATTTTAACCTAATTTTACTACAATTACCTCTTATTGCAATGATATTACAAGTGTGCATGAGAACCCCTTTTTGATCACCATGACCCTTTAAATCCATGAAATGGCAACAAACCCAAACAAACAACTATGTATGATATGAATATTCAATTAATTAATTTATCAAACACATAGTGCCCCTATGTGCTCAAATTGCAAGTGTATATGTAAAAACAATAAAGAACACAAGCAATTCGTTAACACCAAAATCCACCTTGGAAAAAACTATAAGAAACCTCGCTAAGGTTCACCAAAGTCTAATTCACTTTTCCAAAATTAGTTTATAAGTACTCGAGATTTATTCCTCAGCTAATACTATAGTTAGACGTTCTTTCCATCAATAAACCTTTCTACTGAAAACCCACTTTGATGTCATGGATAGCTTCATTGGAACTCCCCGCCGCGCGGTTTGTTTAGACCTCGAGCAACCTTCAACAAGATCCTTGGTATGCACACTTCTAGTGGATTTGGTTTAATCAATCAAGTTCTTCTTCTCCAAGGTGTGAAATTGGATAAAAATCACAAGATGGTAGCCTTTGGATTTTAAGGATCTAGAGTTGTAGTGAAATTTCTTAAGGTTTAGAGACAAGAAATAAAGTCACAAAAGAGATACCCTAACTTGGGAAGACTTCCTCTATATATAGGCTCATAATAGGATTTGTCTTGGGGTCCAAGAAAACACAAATTCACGAATGACCGCTTGAGCAAAGAGAAGGCGAGCAGTGGTCATTGGAATGGATTTTGGAATCAAACTTGCAGAGTAGGGGCCTCTCAAGCGGTCTAAGAGCAACTCAAAGGGTGATCCTCTCTGTCACATGCTTAGCTTTTTTTTTTTATTTTTTTTAGGTCTTTAAAGACCGCTCTAGTGAAGACTAGCGAAGATAAGGTGGTCTTACTAACTTTTTAAGACTAAACATAAGCATAAAACTAGTCCTCTTGAACATTAAATGGTGCTATTCAAGAGGGGTCTGATAAAGGCTTAAACTATATTTTTAAAACATAAAGAGGTTTAGAAAGAAAATATCTTTGAAAATCACCTAAGAGTTTTACACTTATCAACATTGATTCTATTTTAACATTAATCATCATAAGTCTAATAAATCAAACTAAGGATTGTTAGGTCTCTAAGGTCATTATCTTTGTCCTAAGGAAGAAGGTGCATACGAAAAGTTGTTTTGATATAACTTGAAACATGATCTCTTTCCTTCCATTAACACTGTTAGATCTTCATCGTTGTAGTATTATGATTATGTAATAGGTTGAGGTTTACATAGACTTTATAAAACTAGTCAATTACAACACATCATCTAACACAACCCACTAATCTCCTAACTTTCGTCAAAGTTCCCCCTTAGTCCCAATATCTTTATATCATGATATTATACAACATTTCCAAGATTATGAAATTCATTGAATCAAATAAAACCCGAGTGCATACATCTATTCAACATTCATGAACTAAAAATGTCTCCAAAAAGACCAGAACACCAGCCCAAGATAGAAATTTGAACCAATGACACTTATTAGATCATTCGTCAAGCTTTTTATGAATCCATCCACAAATGCGAGTAGAATAATTGAACTCAACTTGAACTTAACCCAAAATTTTCAACACTTTAGTATAGATTTATAATACTTAGGTTGGTATAGGACGAAAATATTCCCAACCCACTAAATTAAGGCAATGCTCAAGTTGGAATATCGAGTTTGTTGGACTGAACTCCACTCCAACTCAAATGAGTAAATTCTTTCAACTCAAATCCAACTTTTACTCAACCCAAACTTCACTCCAAATTTTGTAGTTGAAGGTTCAACCCAAAATTGGAGCCGATTTCACCATGAATAAAACTTAATTTTCACCCGAAAATTGAATTGCACCCCCTAGAAGCCTCAAAAGAAATAAGAACCCCAAGTGCAATGTTGCGCATCTCCACATTTATGCAAGTGATTGCAGCGTGGTATTCACGTTGCTTTAGTTGGCGTGGGCATCCATCATATGTGACCAGTCAAAGGCAATAGACAGATGCTTAGGATTCCTGAGCTGTTCTAGACCATGCCCCCCCAAATATCCATTCAAGAATAACCCTGCTCCACCCCAAAAATGGCAAGTTACACACTCAAAAAATCTCCCCTCCAAAACAGGCATGAGTGGCAAATCTCACACCATGCTAAACTCCATGTCACACC
>CM042192.1:18675539-18689176 GCA_023539305.1 Ilex asprella | reverse complement strand
CCTTTTTTTTGTAATTATGAGATAAAATGGAAATTTTTTTATTATTTTATTATATCAACGCTAAAAATAATTCAAACCAAATTTTAAAGCTGATGATGGGCCTTTTTTGTATCAAACAAAAAGTTCCGGCACCGTCCATTTATTTGCAGTCAAACAACAGCGCTGTAGCCTGTAGGGTCTGGAGATTAGATTTTTCATCGCACAATAGGATCACCATCAGATGACCCACAGTGGGATCAAGATGCGGAAGCCAAGCTGTGGGGGTGTCGACACGTTAATGGGGTTCACTTGGAATTTTTTTGCAGAATAGAGACCCACCGCCCCATTTGGAGTGTTGCTTTTGATCACTGCTTTTAGTAGGGCAGAGGATAAGGGATATGTGTTGAGGGTTGCTTTGGCTTCTACTTCTTCTCCATGCTTCTTGGCAAGTTGTAAACCTCCTTGACCCAAATGCCAAGGGAACATCTCCTCTCTCTCTCTCTCTCTCTCTCTCTCTCTCTCTCTGTGAAAGGGTCATAGATTGGGATTTCATTTGATGAACACCACTGAAAATCACTTTTATGCATCCACAGGACTTTCTATATCCGGATACAAACAGACATGAAAAGTTTGGTTAATTTGCCATTGCTTTCCTAACTACAATGTTTGGTTAATTTGCCATTGCTTTCCTAACTACAATGGGTTGCATGCATATTTCTCATTATTATCATAACTTTATAATCTTTGTTTATATCTGACCAGAAAAAAAAAATGAGCTCTTCATATGAGTATTGAAATGTTAAGGTGTTTGATCAAAAAAAAAAAAATGTTAAGGTGTGGTAAATGGTTCTAAAATCGGCCTTCACGGAGAGTAATGACGTCATCAATTCGGTTACACCTCACTAGCACCAGGTGAAAGATAAAGTTGAGTGCGTTTGTTTTGGATAATGCCTTTTCTGTACACTTACTCTTAGAATACCAATCATGCTGCATCACTTTTCTAACTACTCAAATTTGCATTAATATTTCAAGTACTTAACTTCTTAATTAAATGTATTGCCTTCTGCAAAAACACCAAAACTTATCACCTTCTTTGATATGTTATTGCATGAGCTATTATATTCCTTCTAATAACGTTTTCCCCGACTGTGTAAAAATAGAGGGATAATACGTTAATAACGGAGTAGTAAAGGACATTGAAACCAATGTTACAAAAGAACTTTAACATTCGTATAAAGCAACATATGCCCTTTTACCTATTTCCCCCCCCCCCTTTTTTTTTTCTTGGAGATGGTAACAGCCTACTACTAAGAAACGAGTACTACACTATAATCTTTGTTGAAGCATAATATTATGTTGGGAATTTAAGAGATGAATTTATGTTCTCAGCTTACTTGATATAGCCAAAGTTAAAGTGGCAGGTTCGACATTCTATACCCCAGCACCATGCCAAATAAAATGAAAAACTCTACTGCTGGAACACCCTAGGACTCTCTTAGATTTGAATTTCTTACTCCACTTTTTGTTTCATAGTGGCAGTAGATTGAAGTGATATAATTTACGTGTAAAGAAAGCCAGATGTGGCAATTGTATATTTTCTTACTAATCAATACATATATGTAGCTTCCAAGAAAAATTAAAATGAAAAACTCACTCACAACAAGATATTGGTTTCCACGATCATGGGCAAACAATTCGAGGTCTTAACCTAAAAAATCTCATTTGGAATGGAACAATAGTTTTTATTGGTAAAATTTTAAGCTTAGAAGATTATATGTCTACTGATGACTAGTCCAAAAGATTTGAATCATAACAACTTACTGTCGATCTCTACTGGTCCCAACCTTCATGCTATAACTAGTAAAAGATCACAGAAAGCCTACAGCTGAAGTACAAATCAAATAAAGCTGCTGGAGGATCTGTGGAGTTGGAGATTGGAGGCAGGTAATAGAGTACAATGTGATCCACTGAATTGTTCAACTATGGCAGTTGCAAATAGATACTTCAAGATATATATAAGTGTGTAACTCTTGATTCTCATACCTGGCCTCCCATCTGGATACTTTCAGATGAGTAATGTTATACTTATCAAAAAGTAATTTTACTAAATGAGTTGGCAACTTCATATCGAATCAAAAATATTTTGATCAGCATTTGGTGGGTTCAAGAATGATTTGGAGCTGCTAACTCATTTTGTAAAAACATTTTTTGGTAAAAGTTTTAGTATACATTGCACTTTTCCTTTCAAATATTGAACTAGAATTCTCTATAACAAAAGATTAAATAATCTTACTTATGTATCTATTTATTTATATGTTAAAAACATCTTGTATATCGAATCGATTATCAAATTAGAGCATTTGTTTTAGTCTTATTCACACCTATATTATTATTTTTAACTTAATTTCCAATTAATCATTACTTACATTTAACCTTGGTTTGAAATCATGCTTTCTGACACAGAAGTGTTTTGAAAAGTATGTTTTAAATATTAAATTTTAAGAAGAGTGATTCAACCCAACCTTTTTTTAAAACTACGGTAGAATAACAAATAAAGTAAAAATCACTGTAACACGAGATAAACTTGCAAAATAATCATAATTTGGCCAAAAACTCCAAGTATATCCCTCTCTGTAATAGGCTGGAAAACCTATAATTGGAAAAAGCCTAGGATTATTTATTGAGTGCAACTGCCTCTTATGATTAGACAACAATTGAATGTTTGAGAGGGCAGCCCCACACCAATTATGGACTTATAGGCTAAAAATTATGGGATGCAGGGGTAACCTAAAAGAAGCCTAGGGTTGTTAGGAAGTTACATTGGGTGTCCTTTGTTTTACTCACCTCGTGAGAAAACGGTTACATGTATAGACTACATGATAAAGGTCGTGTAGTATCCTGGCAACCAGTAGAATCCACCCTTATCATCCCTTTTTAGCACTTTTCATCCTATAAATAGAGACCACTGGAGTGTCTGATATGTCATCCACCACTCTCTCTCTCTCTCTCTCTCTCTCTCTCTCTCTCTCTCTCTCTTACACACACACACACATACACAAGCACTGTACTCTTCAACTTTTTGGTTTTCTAAGCAGTTATAGCTCTGGGACTAAGGGGAAAGGAGGCTCTGGTGATATTGTTGACAGAAGATAGAGAGCACAGATGATGAAAATGCATGCAGCCTGCATCTCACTCCTTTGTGCTCTCTATGCTTCTGTCATCACCTTCAGCCCCTCACTCTTCGCTCTCTCCCACCATTTTTTTATTACCTTATTGAATTAGAAAGGATCTGATTTAGAATCATGGCTGGGTGGCTAGCTAGCAATTACCTTGAAATAAGAAGTTAAGGGCGGAATTTATATTTAGTTTGTGTTCAATCAGTTCATCATACCATAGATTGTCTAATTTAAGAATGTCTTGCAACAAGTACAGCTAAGAGATATTCAGATTGCTTATTGTAGTCTCCAATCATTTATTTTCTTCCCGTTTAAACTGTTAAATTTTGTTGTTGTTTATCCTATGCTTGTTTTTAATTTTAGTCCAAAGTGTTATGCTTTGCAGTTTAACTTGAATAAGGCCTGAAGTGGCTTTCTGATTATCTGGTTCACAGGTAAAATTCGAAGCTAGCAGGTTTTGGATCTTAATACATGATTCTATTGCCAGAAGTTCTAGCACATACTAACTTCCCGCCCGTCATTTGTCGTATGTACTTGCTGGAAATATGGATTTGCACAAATAAACCATCCCAATATCCTCTTCTCGATTGGAATACCTTGACCTTACCATGCTTGTCCACAGCAGGTTTGCAATTGTTGTCAGCCTTCTCAAATTCTTTCTTACACCTTTCTCGCCCTTTTTATTATGAACACGTATCTGTAACATTTTTTACTTTTGGACAAATTCGGGAGTTGGATTTCTGTTATTGAGATTATTACCACTCTAAATGGTATAAACTGGGTCAGACCATTACATATAGAATCAGTTCTTATCGGTTTATTATTTTGAACTTTCTTTTTCATATTTTCAGGCACAGAGTTCAACCCCAGAAGCCTTGGTAGTGAAATCAAGTCTAATGCATGCTGAAACATTAGTAGAGACAACCTCCAAACAGGTCTGTCTGGTGGATCTGCTGTTCATACAGTTAAACGCATTACTTCAATTGAGGAACAGCTACATACCACTTTCTTTTCAAAGCTTTTACTTCAATAAATTTATGCTGTAATCTAGTTACTAGGTGTATTACAATTAGATGTATTAGTGCATCAAAGTTTCTTGATATGTAACCGCAATGGTTTCTGATTATCATGATTGAAAAATCACAGCCCTAACAAATAGCATAGAATTTTAGTCCTCATAGAGAAGCGTTTGGTTTGAATATTATATCTGCTTCTTTTGCAATTAAATCACCAGGCTGGTTGCAAAATATTGATGGATTCTCCATAAACTGTCCATAAGCAATTGTTGAGGTGTCATTCATTTATTTTCGTTTCAACATTTCACAATGCAGCCCCGACCACAACATTTATGATGTTAATCTCAACTGAGCACTTTACTATTCTTGACGCCTTGGTTGGGCTTGCTGTGAGATGTTGTCATTCCTGTGGTAAGAGATGGCATATAACCTTTGTGGTTGTACTGGTGGAAAAGTTTTAGGTAATGAACACCCTATAGAGTTTAGTACGTTCCAAAATTTATAATTCAATATGGGTTAACAACATATTAAGGGATAGCTTTTGAGTTTTGACAGATAGAACAAGATTAATGTAACTGTCTTGGTTCATTTGTATGAAGATGAACCCTTGTTCTCTTCTTCTTCTTTATTTCTCTTTCCAGGACGGTTTTTCCATTACTTCCAATCAAGCAGGAGTCGGGTAAAATTCTGATGCTATGTTAAGATATTTCAACTAAAGTGATTCCTTTAACTAGGCACCACTTGTCTCTGTGGATCCATTATAGAAGGACCATGTACAGAGCTCGAAAAGAAAAGATGCTTTCTGGAAAGTTAAATTTCAAGGAGTCCAATTATACCTTTCGAAATTATCGTACAATGCATAGAAATTCTAAGCAAATTTTCAAGGAAAATATGAATGTAGGCAACAAAAAGAAGGAAATGTTAAGAAGCTCGGCAGAGTGAGATATGGTAAGAGCCAATCAAAGAATTAGGAGACTGTGGTTTCTACTAGAATTTTCCAAAATAATGACTCATGTGAAGCAAGCATATTAACATTGTATAATTCCAGGTAAGAAATACTTTCAGTTTAATAATTTCTATTCACCGAGTGCGAGAAATTCTGCTTGGTTAGGAAGAAAAGAACGAGGGAAAAGAAAAATGACAGAAAGTAAAATAAAATGAAAGAAAATATATTTTCATGTATATATTTGGTTAGCATGAAAAAATTGTGAAGAAGTTTTAAAAAAAATCCAATCTATTAGTTGAAAGAAATGAAAGTTATAAGATTTTTTTTTTAATTTTTTAAATTACCCTCAAGTATATTAAATCGTCTATATAAGTAAAAAATATTTATTATGATTAAAATTTTAATTTTTTTAAAAACAATAGCTCCTAACCTAATTTTAGGACAAGTACCAACACCAAGTTCTGAAAACTAAATTATATGGTTAATCAAATTCATATTAAGATTTTTTTAAATTAATCACTAATAAAATATTTTAAGAAAAATAAGGGTAACATTGGAAGTTAATTAAATATCACAACTTTCCTTATATTTTTTACAAGAAAAAAAAAGTTAGTTAGTTGTGAGAAAATTTAAGTATGGAAGAAAAAAAAATTCTATCATTTTTTATTTCATGTTAACCAAACACATAAATTTTTTTAAATTTTTCTCTTTCTTGTATTTTCTAACCCGGCAAGAACGAGCAATAGGTTATTTCTTGTTTCAAAGAGCATATGCAAGAATTCAGTACCAATCTTGAAAAGTTGATTATTAATTCAATTAGGATTGAAATATTGGCATTTGTTATTTCATCATTTTATTTGGATAAGTGAAAATATTATTTTATAAAACTCATAGTCGTACGATTTAGTTTAAGACACAAACTCCTCAAGGTAAGTACCAGTAATGTTATATTGATCAAATTTTAGGACCAAATTTAAAACTCAAATGACATGATAATTGACTTGGACTTCTTTATTCTGTGTCATGCCATTTGGACCCCAATAAAGACTCTAAATAATATATTGTCATGTCATTTGAACTCTGAATTTAGTCCCAAAATTTGGTCAATGTAGCATTATTCAGTACTATAAAAACTACTCATACCCACCTTTACGCTTGAATCTCTCATTTGTAGAAGAGTTTCTCAAAAAATAAAGTTTATATCGAAAAGAAGTTATTCATGAACCAAAAAAAAAAGGTTGTCAATCAAAATAGATAAGAAAAACCAGAATTCAGAGATAAGTATAGAGGATACTCAGTACTTTCCCAAGAATCCAAATCTTAAGATTATACAAAAATGGTCCTAAAAAAGAATCATGCTAAGCAGCTGAGAGAGAGATCTCATAGATGCAATATCCTAAGATTCTTGGTGGAATATTTGAATTTAGTTGGCATGAGTTTGTCCTTGATTGCTTGTTTGAAGACTTGAATCAGATAATTGTGATACCTGAATTGGTTAGAGAATACTCTAGAGTTTATCTCCATCCATATATGATAAACCGTAAAACTAAGACTAAACTTAAGGATAATAGAGAGCATAGATTTTTCCTTCCAATGTGTAGCAGCTCAATTAATGAAGGAGTGTCAAGGAGAAAAAAGACCACTTAGAGCATCTCCAAGAGGGCTATTTAAAATAGCTCCTCAAAATATATTTAAATATTGTATTATTTACTTTAACTAACCACTTTTTCAAACTCACTCCAACAACGCTATCTATTTTAACTAACTACTTTAACTAACTTTCAATAATAAAATCTAAAATATTATTTAGTACGTCATATCATCACCATAGTGATGACGTCACATGACGTGTTACGCCACGTCATCAAAATTTAGAAAACTAATTATCAACAATACAAACAAATTAACAAGTAAACCAAAAGGGGAGTCAATTTTTGACTCGAAGGTGAATCCGACTCTAACCGAACCCGACACGAACTCAAAAATAACACAATTCGTTGACACGAGTAATAAATGAGTCAAATTAACGTTAGACTAATAACATGATTAATGGATACTACTGTAAATAGAAAAATAATTATTTAACGAGTATTGTAGATAACAAATAAGAATTTTATAATTTTTTAAATAGTGTTATATTAGTTGTTGTCAAATTAAATAATTTTTTATTAACACAAATATTGACACAAACCCGACGCGTACCAAATCAGGTAAGACCCTTCAAGTAAACCAATACCCACATTATTGAGTAAAAAATAAACGAAAGAAAGATTAAGTAAAATATACCCACCGAAATTTTTTTGAAGATCTGAATGTAAGTTTAAAAAAAAATTTGAATGTATGTATGAAATATACTCACAAATATAATGAAAATGAGGTTATATTTTAAATAGCCACAAAAAGGGCTAGCTACATCTATCTAGCAAAAAAAGGCTTATCTATTTTAGATAGCCTTTTAGCTAGTCTCTTGGAGCCATATTTTAGGGATTAGCCATCTAAAATAGCTAAGGAGAAAGGTTTAACTAGCCTCTTAGAGATGCTCTTAATTTAGTTGCAGGTGAGAATGGTTTTTCAAAAAACACCATAAGAGAAGGTGCGTTCAAAAAAGAGCATAGATTTGTAGAAGACTTTCATTGATCTCTTTCCTTGTTCTTTTCTCACAACCACTTTTTAGGGAGATGCATAAAATTAATTATTGCAGCCAACCCTTTGGAAAACTGAACGATTCATCCAATAACCACCAAACTTAAAAAGCATTAAAAAAAACTTAGCAATGAAAACTATGATTATACATTTTCTATAAGCTACATAAACTTTTAAAGTACCTTAAGTTTTAAGTAAAATGAATATGAAAATAAAAGAAGAGATAGCAGAATCTTTGTTGCAGACTGCTTAGTCATAGACAGTGGATGTAATTTGCATATACGGTAAATGCTGCTTCCACATGCACTGAATGTCCATACAAAATGCCTACAACTTGTTCCATTTTTTCCTTTCTGTTAAGTCAGATAAGTCAAGGGTCTGGCAATTTCAAAACTGAAGCTATATTGTAATTTCAGTAAATATAAATTTTTACAGATTTTATGAATTTCTAATTTCAAAATTATCGAATTGTATTAGATATTTGATGGAGTGGCGTAGTAGCAAGGGCTTACTTCCGCCCGGATGTGGTTGTGGGTTTCCACCTCATCCCCTTCCTCTCCTTCTTAGGGGCGGCTCAACAACATTAAAATAAAAAAAACTTGGACTTTAGACTCCAAATTTTTGAAAAGCCTCATAATTTTAGGTATATTAATAATCTAGGCAAAATTTAAATCTTTTAAATTTTAAACCCTAAAAAAAGGCCTCATAAAATTAAGTAGAATTAAAATTTTTATTGTAATAATTTGGGTCCATGATCTAATTCATAACATTAGAAACCTAAAAATAAATAAATAAAGTACTCTTTCTGTAAAAATAAGTAAAAAACATTAAAACAAGTTAAAATTAAATACTTTCTCTCCGATAAAAGACAAAACAAAAGTTTAAATATTTTTCTCTGCAATAATAATACATTCTTCTTTTGTCTCTCTTTCACATAACAATTAAAAATAAATTATTTTTTTTAAAATTAATATTAAAAATAAAAAAAATTCTAATTTAGTGTTTTCACTTTAAGCCTCAAATTTCTTGGAGTCACCCTGTTCCTTTCCCTTCCCCCTAACCCTAACACCCCCCCCCCCCACAAAAAAATATTAATAATAAAAGTAACACATTACAACCTTTCTTGTCAATTAATTAGAATTTTCATGGCTCCTCCCTATTTGTTATAAAACGTCTGCTATTTTAATGCATTCATTTGGATCGCCAGACAAACATTCAAGCTACTAAAAATGTAACATCCAACAAAACTGGAATGTTAAAATATCACTTCTATAAAGGGAGAAAGAGTGAAGAAAAAGTTTGAGTTTCTTCTTTTCCTGTGGGGTCAAAGCTTGCTGAATTTAGCAAATACTGAATCAATCGTGTCCTTGGAATTGATATCTTGGCCACGCTTTGTCTTCAAAGGAAAAGAAACAAAGAGAAAGAGATTCCATTTGGCCCATGGCCAATTTGTCTAGTACTGCACCCTTAGACAAAATTGTCTTCCCAGTACTGAAAATACCCAAGCAGGCTTCCTCCAGTACCACATACTTAGGAAATTTTCTGGCTTGAGGAAAACCTATAAATTATTCGGTAAACAACATCCCCCACAAAAAGTTTCGCCACAACTTTCCTTGGAATAAGTTCGAGAGAAAAGTTGTTTACCGATGACAATGTTAGGCTTTAAAGACGAAAATTTTTTGCATGTAAACCTTTTCAATTTTAATTTAACCCCTTTGATTTATAATAATTTTTTACCTTCAAATAATATAATTATCAATTCTAGGCCGTCCATCCAGCTCCATCCGGATTCTCAGTGGGTGTGTTTGTTGTTCCTTTGAGTTTTGAGTGTTTTTCTCAAATAGTTATAGCGGTCATACGCAAATGATATATTACATTATTGTTACATAAATTATTTTATGGTTTTAGGTTAAAATGAAACGGCTAAGAATTCCAATATATTTGTAAAACAAATAATTTTCTACAATATCACATCATAAATGTACCGAAAGAAATTGTGACCGATACAGATTACATTATTTTTTAGGGGATGGGGGTCATTTTTGAAGTCTAATCAACAATGATTCATTGATGCATCCATCAATCAATCAATCATAAATTGGGATGAGCAATTGGGTTTTGCTGATGCTATCTCCTGAAAAGACTTCATATAGAATTTGCCCCTTTTGGGTTCAACGTATGTGGCCATCATCCACACTGCAATAAGTTTGAAGATTTTCCTGATGAGATGTGGTCAAATTGATAGTGCCTGTGTGACGATGGGTCCCACAAAACAGATGAAATGGATTCATTGTTATCATGATCTCAAATTTCAATAGAGTAGTGGGGATAAGTTCAGATCTAGCATCTCTCTTTTTTGGGGCCAAATCTTTAGATTTAGAACAAACTCGAATGTGCTAGCTTTGCATGCTAAAGATCAAAGAGAATCAAAGATAAGTAGAAAATTATGGTTGGTCCATTTGGTTCATCAAGACCATAGGTGTTTTCATGTCTGATAGTAGGCGTTTTCTATGTGTTCCGATTTACTATTTCACTTATAGCCCGTTTGGTACAAAAAATAAAAAATAGAAAGGAAGAAAAAGCGAAAGGGATAAAATTTTCATCCTTAAAAGAAAGAAAGTTATTTTTTCTCTTTTTTGTTTAGTAGGAGAAATTAAAAGTAACAAGGATATATTTTTTATCGTTTAGTATTAGATAAAAAATAAAAGGAAAGAAAAATATGCATGCTTAATTTACAATTCTACCCATACATTAATTTGAAGTAATTAATAATAAAGGGTAAAAAAGTCAAATAAAAAAGTCAAATTGTACTGTCTTCCTCTTATTTTCCTCCCATTTATTTTGGGGAGGGGGAAAGCAAATTGTGAGTAGGAGAGAAAAGTTATCTTTCCAATTTTTTTTTACTATTATTCTTTTCTTTGACACCAAACAGTGGAAAGCCTTTTCATCCACCCCATTTTTTTATCTATTATTTTTCATTCATCCAATTTTCCTTCCAACTAAATACAGTGTTAGTGAGTTTTAAATAAATCGGGATTCATCCAAATATACTTGAAATTAATGACCCCACAAAGTTAGGATTTTAACTAATGCTATTGCATCCCACTGCGTCGTAGTTGGACTGTTTAATGTAATTTTACATAATTGGATCATAACTATCGTCCCCGTACATAATCCCTCCATTTACAGCAGGATCGGCTTGATTGCAAGACAATTAAGCCACTGCTTAGGGTCAACATTTGCAAAAGGCCCCAAAATTTTCTAATTCTTTGACTTTGTTTGCTTCAATTTTTTTTATCTACTTATGAAGTCTAGGAATAAAGTTATTAAGATTTAACTTGGAAACTTCAGACATTGCAATCATTGGATTAATAGTAGTTTTCAGCATTAGATAATGTCTACTATTAATTCAATGGTAACAATATATTAAATCTCAAGATTAGGTACAGGTCCAAATATTTTGAATAAAAAGTCTTCTCTTTTCCTAATTTACGAGGCAACTCTTGCTCTAAAAAAATTTTTGTACATTTTTTTAAGTCATACTTTTTTTTTTTTGAACAATACTGTAAATCATACTAGCCAGTAGTTTATCTCACTTTTATACATCACCTTATTATTATTCACAATTGATGATTATGGTACCTATTTCTTGATATTTATCAACTATGTTACGGTCCTAATTAAATTAAGTATCTATTTCCCTGACGTTTGCTAACTGTATTACAAGTCCTTAATTAATTTTGTTATTTCTCCATTGGTTAGCTAATTATATTGTTTGGAGGATATATACAAGAGACTTTTCGTCTTACTGATACTTAATCTAAGTAGAATAAAAAATTATATATATTCTGTATAGTGTATCCCCCCCCCCCCCCCACTATTCCACGGGAAAAATCTTTAGAAATAATAACGCCATAAATAGCATGTCAAGCTAGATTTGAACCCTTTAAATTAACATTACATGAACATATAATAGGGTATTTTGGGTTTTTAATAAAACTAAAATCATCACTATATGATAAGAGTTTCAAAAATATTTTGTTAATTTTAAGAGTTTTTTAAAAATGACAAATTTTGATATTAATGATTAGACTTACTTTCAAAAACTAGTTTTAAAAGCATAAACTAACACTTTCATCAAGTCATTATATTATACACTGATGATGCACAAAAGTGGATTCATACATCACCTCTCGAGTAATTAATAGAGGTAATAAAAGTAGTAAGTATAAAGATGAGATCCACACAAGCAACATAGATGTAGAGTAATTCGGTCAAGGTGACCTACTCCACTTTGAAAGCGGCAACTGTGGCCAAAGAATTTTTTTGGTAAAGTAGTACATAGGAGAGAGAGAGAGAGAGGGGGGGAGCAAAAAAAGCTCAATGTGTGGTGGACAAGAGATAGCTGCGTAAGATGTAGCTCTCTCTTTCATGTGTAAATGACTTACAATTTATAAGCACAAAGCCTTAGTTGAAGTGATAGTGTGAAGGATAGGTGACTAATCTATAGGAAGGATAGTTATAGTTAAGGATGAGCACTATCCTGAAGTAATGGTTATTCCGATAATTGTTTTCCCGCGTGTGTTGACTCTTGTTGGACTTTTGAGCGGAGACCATGAGTTAGGTCTAGTTTGCCTTTTGATGGTTTGGGCTCAACCAATAATTTGAACCCAGACCAAGTCTAAATCTGGGCTAATCATACACTAATGCTATTTAGGGACTTAATGCATTGTGAGTATTGGATTGATAAAGTGTAGAAGTGACAATCTTCAACTCATTATCTATTAACTCGCCCAACTAGTTTATAAATAAATGAGTTGGATATGTATATTAATTAGTAAAATTTGGATGTTGGTCCCTTTAGATAAACTTGTTTGGAGATAAGTTCTAAAAAGAAACTTATTTGGTTATAAGTCAACTTTTTGTCAAATTTACTATTGTACCCTTATTTTATGGAAAACCACAAACGACGTCTAAATTGTTGTTTCTATATCAACCAGAGAAACCCTCCATTCTCGTCACTCTACATAGAAACTTCTCCCTTCATTCTATCTAACAAATCTGACAAAAATTCCTCAAATCTTTTTGGGTTTCCTTCTCTGAAAACCCTTAATCGTCATTACCCAAAGCGCTTCAATTCAAAATTCAAAGAGTTACATACCATAAGATCAAAAATTGATTCTACTCTTCAAGTTCTATTGGCGATGTTACTATTAGAAATTTTGTAAATTTTAATTTTGAATTGTATTTTTACTATAATATTTTAAAATTTGATGTTACTGTGAACACAATATAACCTTGTAATTTGTGAAAGTCGATGTGTTATTGAGCACAATACTTTGATGTTACAACAAAAAATTAAAAACGTGTTGCATAATATACGTATAAAATGTTTGCAATTGAAATTGAAAAAAAAATGAATATAGGGGTTGGAAAATGTTATGTATAGGACAATCTTCAAACCATAAAATTTTAACATTTGCATTGTAATTTGTGTTTGTTTGATGTTACTCAAGATGATGTTTCTATGATTTAGTAAATAATTTTAATGTTGTTATCCTCATGTTACTATGTGTACATCATGTAACTTGGTGGAACTGTTCATGTTACTTTTATTAAATTAATGTGTTATATAATTACACTAGTCAGAACCTGTGCCTGAAGGCACGATAAAATATAAAATTCGAGCTTCCAAAAAATCGATATCACTATATTAAATTTTTTCAAAATATATTAACTACAAATTAATCAAATATTAAATAATTAAATATATAATAGAAATGAGTCACTACAACAAAAAACATTTTTTGCGACGATTTTTTTCGTCGCTAAAGTTAAAAAAATCGTCGCATATTATTTCTAGCGACTTTTTTTTTT